>CAJQZJ010032121.1:1895929-1954282 GCA_907164525.1 Lophiomys imhausi
TTCTTCTTCTTCTTCTTCTTCTTCTTCTTCTTCTTCTTCTTCTTCTTTGTCTTCCTCTTATTTACTTTAAGGAATCAAGGGGAGAGAAGATTTTCACATCTAGATGTTGGCACCTGCCCATCTTGGAGCCAGTTTCTGTATTGTGTGACAATGCCATTCTCATCTGTCAGGTCCAAGTCACATGACCTTTAGTGTATCTCCTCTAGAGTGCCATGTGCTGAGAGTAGGAAAGTAGTGTTCGTGAATGGGAAGGCATGGGTACTCTCTAAGTATTAAGTACTATACAGGTGCTAGGGGCATGTTAAGCCCTGAAAGGAAAAACTTAACAGGGCTATAACATTTCTTTGATGTTTACTTTGCAGGATGAAAAAATCAAATAGATGAAGAGTGCTGAAACAGAATGTAGAAAATCAACGTGTTGTTCCAAGTCTCTGAAAATAGGCTGGTTGATTTGAGCAGCTAATGAGGGTATATAACAGAAAAGAACTTGAGATACAGCCAGAAAGCAAATAATATGAATCTAAAAGACATGTAAGGTTACCCTGATACCTAATCCATACAAAGACCCAACAAAGAAAGACAATTTCAGACTAATTTCCCTCATGAACATAGATGCAGAAATATTCAATAAAATACTTGCAAACTGAATCCAAGAACACATCAAAAGTATCAAAGACCATGATCAAGTAGGCTTTATCCCAGGGATGCAGGGGTGGTTCAACATATGAAAATCCATCAACGTAATCCACCATATAAATAAGCTGAAAGAAAAAAAATCATTTTTTTCTTTTCACTAGATGCTGAAAAAGAATTTGACAAAATCCAACACCCCTTTATGCTAAAGTCTTGGATAGATCTGGCATAAAATGACCATAACTAAAAATAATAAAGGCAATAGGTAGCAAGACAGTAGCCAATATCAAATTAAATAGAAAGAAACTTAAAGCATTTCTCCTAAAATCAAGGAAAGGCAATGATGCCCACTCTCTCCATATCTCTTCAACATAGTACTTGAAGTTCTAACCAGAGCAATAAGACAACTACAAGAGATCAAGGGGGTACAAATTGGAAAGGATGATGTCAAATAATTCCTATTCACAGATGATATGATTGTAATCATAAGTGACCCAAAGAATTCCACCAGAAAACTCCAACAACTAAAAAACACCTCCAGCAAGGTGGCTGGATACAAAATTAATTCTGAAAAAGTCAGTAGCCCTTCTTTACACAAAGGATAAAGGGACCAAGAAAGAAATTTCAGAAATAACACCCTTCATCATAGCCACAAATAATATAAAATAGTTGGGAGTACTAACTAAGCAAGAACTTCAAGTCCTTGAAGAAAGAAATTGAAAAGGTTATCAGAAGATGGAAAGATCTCATATGCTCATGGTTAAATAGGATCATATAATAAAAATGTTCATCCAACCAAAAACAATATACAGATTCAATGCACTTCCAATCAAAATCCAACACAATTCTTTACATCCCTTAAAAGAACAATTCTCAACTTGATATGGAATAGCAAAAAACTCAGAATAGCTAAATCAGTCCTGTACAATAACAACAAATTTGGAGGTATCAAAAAAAAAATGTAGAGGTATCACCATCCATGATTTCAAGGTATACAACAGGGCAATAGTAATAAAAACAGCATGGTACTGGTATAGAAATAGACAAGTTGATCAATGGAATCAAATTGACGATTCAGAAATAAACCCATACGCCTACGACCACTTAATTTTTGACAAAGAAGCCAAAACGGCACAATGGAAAAAGAACAGCATCTACAACAAATGGTGCTGGTCTAATTGGATGTCAACAGGTAAAAGAATGCAAATAGACCCATATTTATCACCTTGCACATAACTTAAGTCCAAGTGGATCAAAGACCTAAACATAAAGCCTGGCACACTAAATCTAACAGGAGAGAAAGTGGGGAAAAGCCTGGAACTCATCAACATAGGTGACAACTTTCTGAATAGAGCACCAATAGCTGTCTCTCAATAAATGGGACCTTATGAAACTGAAAAACTTCTATAAGGCAAATGACACTGTCATTAGAAGAAAATGTTACCCTACAGATTTGGAAAAGATCTTCACCAACACCACATCTGACAGAGGACTAATATCCAAAATTTATAAAGAACTCAAGAAATTAAACACAAGGAAAACAAATAATCCAATAAAAATTGGGGTATACAGCTAAACCAAGATTCTCAAAAGAGGAATCTCTAATGACCTAGAGACACTTGAAGAAATGCTCAACATTCTTAATCATCAGAGAAATGCAACTCAAGACACTCAGATTCCATCTCACATTTGTCAAAATGGCTAAGATCAAAAACTCAAATGACAGTACATGGTGGCAAGGATGTGGGGAAAGAGGAACACTCCTCCATTGCTGGTGGGTTGCAAACTTGTACAACCACTATGAAAATCAGTGTGATGATATCTTAGAAAACTTGGAATATCTCCATCTCGAGTCCCAGCCATACCATTCCTGGGCATATATCCAAAAGATTCTTCACCAAACCACAAGGACATCTCCTCATCTATGTTCATAGCAGCTTTATTTGTAATAGCTAGAAACTGGAAACAAACCAGATGCCCTTCAATGGAAGAATGGATTAAAAAAAACCTGTGGTACATTTACACAATGGGGTACTACTCAGCTATTAGAAACAAGGAAATTATGCAAAAATGGATGGAACTAGAAAAGCTCATCCTGAGAGAGCTTACTCAGACCCAGAAAGATACACATAGCATAACTATCTTATGAGAAATTTTACCCAGCAGCAGATCAAAACAGATGCCGAGACACACAGTCCAACATTAAGTGGAGCTCTGGGAGTCCTATATAAGAGAGGGAGGAGGAATAGAGAGACCCAGAGGAAGAAGAAGAAAAGATCTTAGACTTGACCTAGACCACCCTAAATGAGTATAGAGGATAGGCAACTTGTTCCTCATACTGATCCCTTAGCAAGTAGGAGTGGGGCGATCTCAGTCATGGACTTTGTTATCTGTTAATAGGACACTTTATCCTAGTGGAGCTGCCATGTTGGGCCCCAGAACAAGAGGAAGTTCTTAGCCCTCGTGTGACTGATGAACTGAGGGGGGCTGATATGTGGGGGACCCTACCCTAGAGGAATGGGGGTAGAGGGTGGAAGGATGGGACAGGGAGGGGAGAAGGGAGGGTTCTGTGACTGAGATGTAACTTGAATTAATAAATAAACATATGTATATATGGCAGGTAGGCTAGGATGAGAAGTTTGTATTTATCCTACTTGCTGAAGAACCTATGGAAGCTTTGAACATGGGTTACGATATGGTTAGCTTTGGGTTGTAAGAAAACAGCTCTGGTGACAGATCACAGGTGGATTTAGATAGAGAAGCTGAACTGCTTTGAAAATGGGAGGGACCTGCTGGCTTTGGATTCTATTCTGTAGCTGCCAGCTCGCAATGGGCTATGTGTGACAAATGGCTGAGGGCTGTTTCTATAAGAATGCTCATAGACTCTCAGTGTGTGTTCTCCAAGGGAGATGGAGGGTGGCAGCATTCCACTGTGTATTTGATGGCTCTGATCTCAGCTATGGGCAATGACATATTATTAAAGGCACCCCTCCTTTTATTTCTAAAAAAAGAAAAAGAAAAAGAAAAGAAAAGAAAAAGGAAAGAAAGACATTTTAATAGCCTACACATCTCTTCTTGTTTATTTGCTATCACCATCATCTTCTTGCCATTTGTTGAGCAGCATCTAGAATAAATCACATTTTAATATGTCTCCCTTATGTATCAGTAAAACTATGAAGCATTTATTTTTGATCTAATATACAGATAACATGATTTTTCTTTTAAAGAAGGAAATTTTTGCTTGAAGTGTCACTATGAGAGGCCTGGAAACCAAGCACAGTAGCTATGGCATGCCACTTGCTCTTTGGTCTTGGGTTATAAATTTTTATCTCATTTCCCTTGACTTCACTTTTAAAGCATAATAATAGAAGATGTTAGATTGAACTGCCTCTTTTTAGATTTTCTACTCTTAGTATATGGATGAATAGATTAATTTATGGTGCCATTAATCTGTTACCTTTCACCAGTCATAAATTCAATTTCATGCATTCAGGTGTGACTCTAGAGGGGACAGAATAAGGACAGATCTCAGGCCACAAATCATGTTATTAAAATTGGACATAGATGACTGAATGACAATGAGGAACAAAATTAATAGGGGAATATTTACATGATTAAATTCAAATGCACAGCTGATCAATACTGTCTTTAGATACATGGCAATAAGGAAGGAATATAACTCAGTTCTTTGAGATAAGACCTCTACCAGCTCTTTGAACCAATTTCGACATTGGTCCATTTCTATTTTATGCTCCTGACCCTTAGAATTCTAGTCCCAGCTTTGTTTTACTTTGTTGTATGCATGGAAGTGTGAGCATGCATGTGTGCGAGTGTTTGTATGTGTTTGTGTGTGTGTATGTGTGATTGCACGTGTGTATATGAAGTTTGTGTTTGTGTGGTAGTGTACATTTACATGTGTGCATGTAGAGGCTTTAGGTCAACTTCCTGAGTATTATTCCTCAAGAGCTATTCAGTTTTTAATGATTTTTGAGAAACAGTCTTTTACTGGGAGCAAAGGATCACCAATTAGGCTTGTCTGTCTATCCAATTCAACGCCACATGTCTCTGCCTCAGCACATTGGGATTACAAGCTTATGCTACCATGCCTTCTTTTTAAGTTGGTTGTTGGAACTGAACTGGGGTCCTCATGCTAGCATGACAAGAGTTTTACTGAGTTCCCTAGCCCTTCTCAGCTCCTTTGTTTGTTTTTTTGTATTTGTTTATTATTTTGAGAGGGAATAAAGACATGTGCTATCACTTTCCGGCCTTAGCTTCTTTTTAATGTGCAGTGCTATTTTAGAATAGTAGACTGTGCTTAAACTGCTTCTGTTTGCATGGG
Organism: Lophiomys imhausi; assembly: GCA_907164525.1. Classification (NCBI taxonomy): domain Eukaryota; kingdom Metazoa; phylum Chordata; class Mammalia; order Rodentia; family Muridae; genus Lophiomys; species Lophiomys imhausi. Next base: position 1,900,902 of record CAJQZJ010032121.1, read on the forward strand.
CTTTTCATTTCTTTTTCCCACTTCTTGTTTTATGAAGTCCAATTGAAGTGTGACTTCCAAGTTACCTTCTTCTATTCCTGTCTTCCTCTAATTCCCTTCTATTCCACACTTCCTTTATTTTCCACATCCCATTTACTCACAAATATTTTTATAAGTTGTTTTTCTCTGGTAAATACACATGAGTTTATTTAAAATGTGAACTGTAGTCTGTCTTTCTGTTCTTGTATATGCAGGTTGAGTATCTCTAATATAAGGTATGAAATACTCAAAAATCTGAAACTTTAGTGCCAATGCCATTCTATATGTACAGTGTCCACTTGACACGTATCCAAAATGCTTAGGGTGTGAAATGTTTCCATTCTGGGAATTTGTTCTGATTTTGGAACATATGCACATGCATTCTGAGATTATATTAAGGATGGAACTTGAATTTAAACAAGAAATTCATTCTTATTTCATCTGCATCTTGCACACAGTGCCAGACAGTAATGTTACATGGTATTTTAAATGCATCTGCATTCTTACTACAACTCATCACTAGAAGTCAAGTGGCCTTGATCTGAAAAGGTTTCTAATTTGAGATGTTCCCACTGAGTTCACTTTCTCATCTCAATGTATTTCTGGGTAACCTGGGTTAAAAAAAAAAAAGTATGGTTACTATTTTAAACAGACAAGCAGATCTAGGGTGTGTTACTCAATTATGGAAATATCTTCCTCTTCTCAAGTACCTGGGGACTCCTGTGATCTTTGCTCCCTGTGGCAGTGGCACTACTTGCATTCCGATGTTCTATATCTAACATCTAGTGCATCAAATTTTGCTTATGTTCTCTGGCAATGTTTTATTCATTAGGGAGTTGCCACATGAAAATCTTCTGACTGCTTAACAAGCTGTACTAAAATGAACTTATCTGTTAAAAAAGACAACAAGCCAGACCAAACTAAGGTGCAGGGATGGAGTGGTTTCTCCATTGTGACTTAAAAAAGAGGAAGGGACAACACTTATGCCAGAGGTCAGTTCCGAGTAAGCAGAACTTTCTTCCCCAAATGTCCACTAAAAGCCAGAGTCCCAGGATCTTTTATTTTCCTAGCTTTATATTTCTTCAAAGCATTTTATTTATTTATTTATTTATTTATTTATTTATTTATTTATTCATTCATTCATTCATTCATTCATTTATTTATTTATTTGATCTTTTATTTTCCTAGCTTTATATTTCTTCAAAGCATTTTATTAATTAATTAATTAATTAATTACATCAAGTTACATCTCCATCACAGTGCCCTCTTTCCTCCCCTCCCAGTTCTACAATTTCAACTTCTCCTCTCTCTCACACACATCCCACTCCTCTGATGTGGTGTGTCCCTACATATCAGCCCCTCTCAGTTCAACAGTCATATGAGGGCTAAGAGCTTCCTCTTGCATGGGGGGTATACATGGTAGCACCCCTAGGGCAAATTGTCCCATGAATAGATAACAAAGTCTGTGTTCCTGATCCTTTTGGTGTGTTGGTTGTAGGATAGTTATAATGTACTATATGGCTAAAATCCAATTATAAGTGAGTAGATGCCATGTGCATCTTTCTGAGTCTGGGTTAGCTCACTCAGGATGAGCTTCTCTAGTTCCATCCATTTGGCTGCAAATTGCATGATTTACTTGTTTCTGAGAGTGGGGTAGTATTCCATTGTGTAAATGTACCACAATTTTTAATCCATTCCTCATTTAAGGGACACCTGGGTTGTTTCCAGTTTGTAGCTAATACAAATAAGGCTCCTATGTACATAGATGAGGATATGTCCTTTTGGTTTGGTGAGGAATCGTTTGGGTGGATACCCAGAAATGGTATGACTAGGTCTTGAGATAGGGCTATTTCAAGTGTTCTAAGATATTTTGCCAGACTGATTTCCATAGTGGTTGTACAAGTTTGCACTCTCACCAGCAATGGAGGAGTGTTCCCCTTTCTCCATAACCTCTCTAGAATGTGCTGTCATTTGAGTTTTTGATCTTAGCCATTCTGACAGATGTGAGATGGAATCTCAGAGTTGTCTTGAGTTGCATTTCTCTGATGATTAAGGATGTTGAGCATTTCTTCAAATGTCTCACTGCCATTAGAGATTCCTCCTTTGTGAATTCTCAGTTTAGTTCTTTTTCCCATTTTTTTGATTGGATTATTTGGTTTCTTGGTGTTTAATTTCTTGAGTTGTTTATAAACTATGGATATTAGCTCTCTGTCAGATGTAGGTTGGTAAAATTATTTTCCCAACCTGCTGGTTGTCTTTTTTGTTCAAATGACAGTGTCCTTTGCCTTACAGAATCTTTTCAGTTTCATAAGGTCCTATTTATTGATTGTTGGTCTTAGAGACTGAGCTATTGGTGTTCTGTTTAGGAAGTTGTCACCTGTACTGATGAGTTCTAGGCTTTTCCCCACTTTCTCTTCTATTAGATTTAGTGTGTTGAGCTTTATGTTAAGGTATTTGATCCACTTGCACTTAAGCTTTGTGCAAGGTGATAAGTATGGGTCTAATTTCATTCTTTTACATGTTGACATCCAGTTAGACCAGCAACATTTGTTAAAGATGCTGTTCTTTTTTCATTGTATGGTTTTGGCTTCTTTGTCAAAAATTAAGTGACCATAGATATGTGGTTTTATTTCTGCATCTTCAATTCGATTCCATTGATCCACTGGTCTATTTCTATACCAGTATCATGCTGTTTTTATTACTATTGCTCTGTAGTACAGCTTGAAATCTGGGATGGTGATTTTTTTTTTTATTGTACAGGATTGATTTAGTTATTCTGGGTTTTTTGTTTTTCCATATGAAGTTGAGAATTGTTTTTTCCATGTCTATAAAGAATTGTGTTGGTATTTTGATAGGAATTGGATTGAATCTGTATTTTGCTTTTGGTAGGATGGCCATTTTTATTATGTTGATCCTACCTATCCATGAGTATGGGAGATCTTTCCATCTTCTGATTCCTCTTCAATTTCTTTCTTCAAGGACTTGACTGCAAAGCATTTATTACGACCTAACATATTTGTTTATTATCAGTCTTCTTCCACTATGTTGTAAGCAACATGATAATGGGGATTGAATGCCATCTATAGGCTCCAAGAACCATGCGCAACACAGAGTTGGAAATTATGAAATACTTTCTGATTAATACAAGAAAGCATTTCTGTCCACATTCTGGACACTCAGTGTGGATGACATGATACAGATTTGTTATGTCCTTTTTCGTATCCTTTTCAGACTGCTCACAGAGTGAGGAAGGGCATTTCAGAGAGATTGAGGGAGGTCTTAGAGGGTAGGTCCAAGGGAGAGTAGTGTCACAGCCTCTCCGCTTTTACTCACTACTGTATCTGATTGGTATCTCCCCTTTTACTCACTACTGTATCTGATTGGTATCTTCAGGTTTGTGTTCTGATCATTAGAGTTAAGGGAATCTTTTATGTTTGTAAAATAACACCATGTACAGGCTTATGATTTCCAGCCACGTTTAGTGTGTTTTTTCCACAGAACACCGAAAAAATTCTAAGAGTTACTGTTTTGTATGTTAGTGGAAAATTTCAATATAAATAAATTTCTTGCTCTAAATATCAAATATCTAAAATATTACATTGCATGTATTCATTGTATAGGGTTGTTATATAAGAACATTTTCATATAAATATATATTACATATAAAGCATATTCCCTCTTTGTTATTATTCTGTTGCTGTGAAGAGACACCATGACAAAGGGAACACTTATACAAAAGAGATCATTTTGATGGGGCTTGCTTATAGTTTTAGAGAGTTAGTTCATGATCTTCATGGCAGGAAGCAGACAGGCATGGCACTGGAGCAGTAGCTGAGAGTTTTACATTCTGATTCACACACAGCAGGCAGAGTAGGAGGTATCTGGCATGGGCTTTTGAAAACTCAAATCCCACCTCCTGTGATATACCTCCTCCCACATGGCCACATCTCTTAATCCTTCCCAAACAATCTCACTAACTGGGGACCAAGAATTAAAAAATATGCATCTCTGAAGGCCATTCCCATTCAAACTACCACATTCTTTCATAGTCTCCACCCTTCCATCTTTTCAGCCTCCTCCCTCCTGTTAGTGCTCTTTGTTCCCTTAGATCAGTGGTTCTCAACCTGTGAGCCCACTGGACATCAAACAACCCTTTCACAAGGGTCACCTAAGACTGTTGAAAAACACAAATATTTGCATTATAATTCTAACAGTAGCAAAATTAGTTGTGAATTAAAATGAAGATAATTTTATGGTTGGTGGTCACCACAACATGAGGAACTGTATTAAAGGGTTGCAGTATTACGAAGGTTGAGAACCATTGCGCTACCTCTTCATGTCGTATATACATCCACAAATCTATGTATGCACATAGAATACAGGGATCACATTTGAAAGGAAATGATATTTGTCTCTTTGGGATTAGCTTAATTTGCTTAATAAGATTATCCCTAGTTTGATCCTTTTCCTGCAAGTGACATACATAGTTTTATTCCTCTTTAGCACTGAATAAAACTCCTTTGTGTATGCAAACCACATTTTCTTCATACTCCCGCTGTGTTGGTGATGTCAAGCCCTGTGCTTAGTCTATCTTAGGTTATCTCATTTAATCATCATAGTAACTCTGCAAAGTAGGTAATATTTCTTCTTTGCACAGAGGAAGTAAAAACATAGGTTAAGTGACTTCCTCAAAGCTACATTGCTGAAGAATAGCATAGTTGCGACTTGAACACAGAGTTCCATTGCTCATTTGCTGGTTTAGAACTCTGCTATTTTGTCAGAATTTCTCAGGGGAGAGTTTTATATACAACTGGAAGCAAAGACTAGTGAAATTGAAGTGATTACTGGGAATTTATGATGAAGAAGAACTCAGAAAGCTCTGTTGTGATCGGACCATTTGTAGATGGCTATGTGTATGTACAGGCGCCAGGTTTTAAGGGGAAAAACCAAAGAGCTTTCTGGGAAGGAAAGGGACAGGGACAAGGGCCTTGGAAGCACCTTGCTTAAAGGAATGTTGTTTGCTCTGTGAAGGAAAGTCAAAGAGAAGTGTGAGCCTGATGTGATATTAGGATGTAATGCATAGTTGGGTACCAGAAGAAGGAACTGACTAACTCTTCATTGGGAAGCAGGTCATTATAAGCTTGGCTGCTGGGGAAGATTGCATGAGAATATATTCCAGGTTTTTACTTCAATCTCCTTGGCTCAACTTATTTCACTTCTCTGGCACATTTGCCTTGTCTATGAAAGTAATACAATCACACTTCTTTCATAGTATTGATGTCAGAATTTATTGAGGCAATGCATAAGTACCCCTGATCAGAGTACCGATAGAAGCACAAATGCCCAGTCAACAAAAGCTGTTATCAGGGTTATTGATAATTGCAGCTTCACAGTACAAAGGAAGAAATGACAAAGCAGTTGATTACATTGGTTAGTGTACTGAACCATCAGCTCCAGAGACTGTGTCCTTAGCAACAGGATCACTACTCTGTCAATAGCTACATGACTTCTCATAGGGAGACAGACAGAGCTAATGGAATCCATCCCTCTCCCAGCTTGTCTTGCCTGTCTCATGGACTCATATATCCAGAATCTGACTGACTGACTACTCCACAGACCCTCTGCTGCTACCTGGGCACTTGCCAGCAAAGTTGCAAGCAGGATTATCTAACCCGAACCACCTGGAGCTACTCTTCCTGTAGTCTGCTGTCCTCGCAGCAGCCAGAGGGCTCTTGTCTAAATGAATTTAGCCATGCAACTGACTTCTACCTTGCTAAGCATCTTCCAGTTGGCTTTTTCATTTTGAGAATTTGGGTCAGAATCCCAGCACTTCCCTGTGGCCTGACAGGTTCTAGAGGATCTTCACCTGTATTTTCTTTTTCCATGATCTCATCCCCCATTTACTGCCTCTTGCACATGAACTGCTCTTGCAATGACTTTGTTTTTGGCTCCAGAAATTCTAAGCTGATTCTTACCTCAAGGTCTTCGCATATGTTTATGTACTAGATATTTAAATGGGTGATTAATCATTCCTCACATTTCAGTCTTGCTGAGCTTCCTCTGGAGGGGCTTTATCTCCAGTTATTTTTCACCATCCTGGTTGTTTTATACTCATGGTATCCATTACCATGAACTACCCTGAGATTATATGTTTCTTCAAGTAAATCCCTTGGCATGGAGCCTTTAAAAAAATCTGTTCTTTAGAGGGCTACTATCCAAAATGTATAAAGAACTGAAGAAATTAAACAACAAAAAATCAAATAACCCCATCAATAAATGGGGTACAGAGCTAAACTGAGAATTCACAGAAGAGGAATCTCTAAAGGCTGAGAGGCATTTGAAGAAATGTTTAACATCTTTGGTCATTAGGGAAATGAAACTTAAAACAACTCTGAGATTCCATCTTACACCTGTCAGAATGGCTAAGATAAAAAACTCAAATGATAGCACATGCTGGAGAGGATGTGGAGAAAGGGGAACACTCCCCCATTGCTGGTGGGACTGCAAACTTGTGCAGGCTCTTTGGAAATCAATCTGGAGATATCTTAGAAAATTGGGAATAATTTTACCTCAAGACCCAGCCATACCCGTCTTGGGCATATATCCAAAAGATTCTAAATGAAACCACAAGGACATTGCCTCAACAATGTTCATAGCAGCTTTATTTGTAATAACCAATAACTGGAAGCAACCCAGATGTCCTTCAACTGAAGAATGGATAAAAAAAAAACTGTGGTACATTTACACAATGGAATACTACACAGCTATCAGAAATGAGGAAATCATGCAATTCGAAACCAAATGGATGGAGCTAGAAAAGCTCATCCTAAGTGAGCTGACACAGTCCCAGAAAGATAAGCATGGTATGTATTCCCTTATGAATGGATATTAACCATACATCACAGGATAACTATCCTACAACACACACACACCCAAATAGATAGGAACCTAGCATATCTATCCTAGGAAAAATTTTACCCACCAGTGAGTCAAGGAATCTGCTGCAGGTTAGTGGAACACCATACCCTAGATGGTGTGCCATATCAAGCCCCAGGACAAGTGGAAGGAAGCTCTTGGCCCTCACATGACAGAAGATCTGAGGGAGTATGATATGTGAGGGCCCACCTCTTCTGAGGAGAAGAGTACCAAGTAGAGGAACAAGGAGGGAGGGAAGGAGGAAGGGAGGGAAGGAGAGAGGAAGGGAGGGGCCAAGAGGGGAGGAGGGAGTAAACTATGTTCTAGAAGTAACTTGAGAAAACAAAATAATATTTTTTTAAGAAAAGAGTTAATAAGCTTTAAAAATATAATAAAAATACAATATAAAAATTTCAAACTATAATTTACCAAAGGTACACTTGCCTTACTGGCATGAGAGGAAAATGGCCTTAATTTCAGATTAGAATGTTAGACTGCAGGTGGCCACATAGATTACACAAACTTGATAGCAGCTTAAAAGGTTTTTTTTTTTTTAATGTATAGGATATTTTCATGGTTTGGCATTAAAAAGCAAGTAACAGGTTTAAAATACTGCAAATAAATTAAAGGTTACTGCTGTTCAATCTGGTTCTCTAAACCTCCAAGAGTTGAAAAATCTTGGAGCTAAGGTAAAATACATGAAATGCTGGTGTTGGCCAATGCCTTTAACTCCAGCAGAAACAGGAGGATCACTATAGAGTTAGTTGTCTTATAAATTCTAGAGTTACAAGGAACAGGGTGGTGATGGTGCACACCCTTAATCCCATCATTTGAGAGGGATACACCCTTAATCCCAACACACTAGAGACAGAAACAGGCAGATGCCAGAGCTCAAGGTCAGACTGACACAAAACAAGCTCTAAATAGAGAAAAACTTTGATCCAGGGGTGGTGGAGCACATCTTTAATCCCATCAGCTGGGAACCACATGTCTTTGATCCCAAAACTTAGAATGCAGAGACAGGAACATAGGATTTGGAATATTTAACTTTAAAAGCTACTTACAAAAGGCATGCTGAAATTCAAACAAATTGTCCTTTGAGCTCTCAAAATATATACACTAACGGTTTGTTTAGCTCCAAAATATCAAAATAATTTTTTCTTTAATTCAAATTGAAAGATAATACTTTTTATATTGTCAAGAAAGCAAATTTGCTCCAGGGAAAATATTACCTGACCCCCCCCCCCAAAAAAAAAGGTAGTGTCCCAGAGTTAGGATTAGGGCAGGGCTCTGTTCTTATCTTTCCAAGAGATTTAAAGCATTCATCCATGGAATCCAGGGACAACTGGACAACAGAAACCTCAGAAGAAAAGAGATCAGACACCAAAGAAGAGAAGTAGCCCAGACAATACAGCCTTGCAGACTTCCTCAATAGCTGTTTCCTCAAAAGTCTACAATCACAACAATTCAAAATCGCTAAGATTGTTTAGCTCCACAGACTGCTTCAGCCAGAACTCCAGTAAAGCCCTGAAGTTCAGCTTCTGTCTATGAACTTGTTAGGACATTTAAATTGCAGAGCACAAAAGGACTGAACATCAAATGATTCTATTAACATTTTTAACCATTTTTCCATTCTTATTTGGGCCCCAAACAGGTTTACTACATCCCAAATCAGCAGGAAGTCATTTTAAGAGAGTGACGTCCCATCCCCAGAAGATGGGAAGGTTGTTTCCCCCCCTTTGGTCATTTGATGGATAATAGAAAAATCTTGTTATTTAGGAGAAGAGATTACAAGCTGTTAAATGGTCTTGTTAAATAAGTTTTGGAGGTTAGATCCAGGGACTTCTCTGTATCCTTCTTTCTCTCCTATGTAGGAGTGAACAGACTTGAGAAAAAATGGGATATGAATATGCATGCCCTTATACCTTTGTATATTGATACAAAATTAATACTATATTTGGCTAAATTGGTATCGATCTTTGTATATTAATGCAAAATTAAGACTGTATTGGGCTACATTAGTATTAATCTTTGCATATTGATACAAAATTAAGATTATATTTGGCCACATTGGTATTGTCCCTTGTATATTGATACAAAATTAAGGGTAATGCTTTTTAAAGGTATTGTACCTAGTAATGCTTAAAAATGAAATGTGTAGTTTCAGCCTTTTGCTACCAACTGTCATAAACTGTTTAGGATAATTAAGAAATGCAAACTAATAGTTATTCAAGCTTGTCATTTTGTTAGGTACCATGACAGTCTATCACAGTTATTTTCTAAACTATTCAGAAATCAAATTGCTAAGAGACAAGCAACATTTGTTTATCTAAATATAAGAGATAGATAGGGCATCTTCAAAAGCCTTGAAATATCTTCAGAATATGGCATTCAAAATGTTTTCATAACTTAAGATTTTTTGATATTGAGATATGTCAGCACCCCCTATTCTACTCCAAGTAGAAGATGAGCATTGAAGAATCTCCAGTGGGAGATGGTTGAATTAGTGGCAAGCCTATTTCTTGGCAAAAAAAAACCCTTGCTTCAACTGTAGACAGAATGCTGTCCAAAAAGGACAAAACTTGGAAGCAGGTAAGTCGACAGCCTAGCTCTGCCAAGACAGAGTAGGCAAGTCCTTCATGATTCCTGCTCTACAATCAATGTCAGAGAAATGGGGCCAAACGACTGAAGATTGATGCTATAATGTATGGAGAGAAAATGGGAACTGTCCAGGCAGCCACTGGTATTTCATTTCTTAGTTTTGGAAGCTGCGGGCCCTGCACTTCCTATATAATCAGATATATTTATCCCTCTCAGGTCTCTGAGGTGGTTGAAAAATAGATAGCTAGAGTCTCATAGTTAAATTTTGAGTTGTTTAGGAATTAAGCGGGTGTTCTGGATCTAAGAAGATGTTTTTAAAGTTGTGATGCAAGTTAGTATAAAAGCTGAATTAGATATAGAACTTTAAAATCATGGAGATGGTTAGATAGTAGAATGTTAAAGTCAGGTGCCAAATACATATGGACTGGACATTGGGAATGAATGCTAAGCCATACAACTCTCATAATTGTGGCCTATTTATTTCTGTTGTTTTGTATTGTATTTATTGTTATAAGAGAAAGAACTATTTGTTGGACTGAAAGGGGGAGCTGTTGGGGGGAAAAGATATACCTTAAACTTTAAAAAAAAGGGGGAAGTGGTTGGGGGGTTGAGGGGGAAGAAGATGGGAGGGTAGGACTTGAGGGGGGAGTAGGGAGGGGATTGTGATTGAGATGTAACTTGAAGAAATAAAAAATAAATTAAAAAAAAAAGGTGGCACCTTCCCTGGGGCAGGTTCCTGTACTCAATAAAAATACAGAGTGAACTGAGCACTACAAAGAAGTATACATTCCTCTCTCTTCTCCTCAGCTTCTGAAACCACCCCCCCACCATTTTGATGGACTGTAACTGAAATTGTGAGCCAAAATAAACCCTTTCTCTCCTAAAAAAAAAAAAAAAAAAAATCTGTTTTTTGCTTTGTTCTCACTTCCCGGATGATGTTATAAATTAGTGTTTACTTTGCCACCAAGTGCTTGTGTTCATTGAAAGTCATGTTAGCAGGAAGTCCAGACCTACATTCAATATTTCTGGATTAAAAATTTCTCTGTCCCTCAGTGAGTATCTTTTTAAGTTTAGGGTCCCCAGGGTTATTCATTGGTGACACAGGAAAAGAAAATGGTGGGTAAAGCAAAGAGCCTCAAGCAATGAGCTGAGAGTTTCAGGTTGCATAGGAGATAATCAGAATAGGCACAGAGGCAATGACTGTGTTATCTCTGATGATATTTTAAGGTTCATCATTGGTCTCTTATTCCTCTTTCTCAGCTATGCATTCTTTCTATGCTTTATTTTCTTAGGATATTTATTCATCTACTTAGTGGATATGAGGTCTCTCTTTGTACCCAGGCTGGCCTAGAACTAACCATGTAGACATGACTGGCTTCAAAGTCATGTCAATCATTTGGCCACAGCTTCCTGACAGCTGAAGTGATAAGTGAGCCACCATACATGATTTTCCTGAGAGGTTTTTTTTTTGTTGTTTTGTTTTTTGAGACAGGGTTTCTCTGTGTAGCCTTGGCTTTCCTGGACTAACTTTGTAGACCAGCCTGGCCTTGAACTCACAGAGATCTGCCTGCCTCTACCTCCCTGAGTGCTGGGATTAAAGGTGTGTGCCACCAGTCCCAGCCTTTCTGAGAGTTTTAAAATGGTTGGACATATAGTTGGCTGCCAGGAAAAAAAATTCATTTATTAAAATCTAATGCAGGATTATAACATCACAAATTCTTTCTGTGATAGTGACATTCCATAAATTTATTTGAGTGTCTAAGAAATTTGTGCAAAGTATAAGAAAGTTGTGCATGAATGTGTAGGGTTGGTGCAGAATTATGGAGTATATGACATTAAGTTAATCACATTAAAAAACAGTAAAAACTGAGTCTCATCAGACAGCACGAGCTTCCCTTAACTTAATTTAATTTTAATGCACACATAAAAGATGAAATTATATATACCAATGGCATACCATGTGAAAATTTGATATTGATTCAATAATATTACATACATCTTTAACTATTTTTTCCTCATAATGAAGCCACATGTATGTTCTCTTTGGAAAACAGCTATTAATTTATTTCCCATTTAAACAAATCAATTATTGTATATGTTATCATGCATACATGTATGCCACAGATCACATGTGTAGGTCAGAGCACAACTTGTGGGTGGGAATTGATTATTTTTTTCCACTGTATAGATTTTAGAAATTGAAAATGACTCAGCTCATCAGGCTTGAGGACAAGCACCCTTACCTACCTGCTGAGCCATCTGCTGGCTGTTTGCTTATTTTTCAATTGTGTTTTTTTTTTGTTGTTGTTGTTGAAGTTTTAGTGTTTTTTATATATTCTAAATATTACCCTTATGGGATATAAAATTTTAATTTCTATCTCATTTATTTCTGCTATGATCTTTATTATTTCTTTCTGTTAATTTTGAGTTTGTTTTGTTTTCCCCTTTTTCAGTTTTTGAGATGAATCAATGGGTTGTTTAGTTTACATATTTTTATATTTAAATAGGAGACATTTATTCCCATTGAGTTATTTTGCTGTATCCCTTAGAGCAGTGGTTCTCAACCTTTCTAATGAGACCCTTTAATACAGTTCCCATGTAATGGTGACCCCCCCAGCCACAATATTATTTCATTGACATTTCATGACTGTAATTTTGTTGCTTTTATGAATCCTAGTGTAAATGTCTGATAAGCAGGATATCTGATATGCAACCCCCAAAGGGGTTTAAACACACAGGTTGAAAACCACTGCCTCAGAGTTTTGTATGCTATGCTTCCATTTAAACTTTTTTTCAAGAACTTTTGATTTCCTCAATGAATCATTGTTAATTCATTGCACCTGGGTAATTATCCCTGGAATTTTAAACATCTGAGTGTTTTTGTTGTCAATTTTTAGTCTTATTCCATTGTGGTCAGTAATATTTTTAAAATAGTTAAAATTTGCTTTGGCACCTAATATATATGATTTATTCTAGGGAATGTTTCATGAGCTGCAGAAAAAAAATGTGGTGCAGCTGCTCCATAAAATGCTATATAAACAATTTATAAATAAAAGTGATGTGTAGTATAGATTAATGTTGATGTTTATTTATTGGAATTTTTGTCATTGTGATCTGTCCATTGATACAAACAAGGAGCTGATTTCTTATTATTATGTTATTGTAATCTATATCTGCATTTAGACTTCATGTTTACTTTATATAATTGAGTGCTTTGTTAATGGGTATGTAAACATGAAAAATTATTGTTCCTTCATGCAATTGATCCTATAATCATTCTTCAATGAATTCACTGTATGTTTTTACAGTTTTTATCTTGTCTATTTATTTTTCTTTGTAAGAATAAATAACTATGTATGCTTGTGGTTTCTGCTTATGTGGGGGATGGAATAAGAAAGAGGAAGGCAGAGAGAAAAAGATAATATGTGTATTATTTTGAGACTGAAATTTTGTTGCTGTCAATTTTATTTCATTTTGTTTTTTAGGCTTCTCTGTGTAGCCCTTGTTGACCTGAAACTTACTCTGTGGGTAAGACTAGCCTCAAACTCAGTGATATGCGTGCATATTAAACACAAACATAAAAGTAAAATCATACATATGTCACATGTCTGTCTTGATGTATATCCAAGTCTTGATGTATATCCCAGGCTGACCTGGAACTCACTTGTCCTCAAACTTGATACTTCCCTGCAGTAATTTTGAGTTCAGGAGCCACAGGCATGAAACACATTGCCTGGATTATGTGGAATTTTTTTTTTCCATTTCAGTATATGTGTTTTTACTGGTGAAATTAGTTTCTTGTATACAATTTATTATTAAGTAATGTTTCTAATCTATTCTTCTGGTTTATATCTTCATGGCAGGGAACTGAACCTATGGCCTAGTGCACATCAAACTGGTATCCTGCTAGCATCACACTGCTAGGCTTAGGTTGTATCTTTTACTTGGGAAATTCATTTTGTTTACATTTGAGGCTATTATAGATATATAAGAGCACAAAGATGTGGTCTCTTTCTTGCCCTCCACCCCCTATCTCCTGGGTACCATCTTTACCTGTAGCTCCAGATGCAGGCGACCATTAAAGTCAACCAGGTGAGGCCTCCATCCCAATCCCTTGCCTGCTGGGTCACACTGAGCAAACCCAGCAGTAGTTCAGTCTGTCTCTTGCCCTCTGTGACCCATCTTGCAGGCACCATCTCTACCTGTAATCTTAAACCCAGGCAGCCATCAGGGACTACCAAGTGCAACTCCTCCCTGAATCACTTGCCTGCTGGGTCGCTGGGGCAAACCCTGCAACAGTGAAGTCTCTCTCTCCTTACCCTCTGACTCTCATCTCCTGGGCTCCATCTCTACCAGCAACCCCAATCTCTACCAGCTGGCCCAGCCAGCCACCAGGACCACTAGGTGAGCCACCTCCCCTAATCCCTTGCATTCTGGGCTGATCTGAAAAACCCTGAAGTATTGCAATCTGTCCCTTGCTCTACATGCCCCATTTCCTGGAAGCCATCTCTACCTGCAACCCTAGAGCCAGGCAACCATCAGGAAAGACCCATGAGGCTCCTACCCCAAACCCTAACCTGCAGGGTTGTGCGGGCATACCATGCAGCAGTGTGGTCTCCCCATTGCCCTCTGCCCTCCATCTCCCAGTTGTCATCTCTACCTGCAACCTCAGAGCCAGGCAACCATCAAGAATCACCAGAATTAGGCAGCCATCAGGACCCATCAGAGCCAGGTAGTCATCAGGGTCCACTAGAGCTGGCAGTCATCAGGGACCACCAAAGCCAAGCAGCCATCAGAGTCCTGCTCTACCTGCAATCACATATGGTGGCAGCCATCAGAGCCCACCAGAGGCCAGAAACCATCAGGGACTACCAGTTCTCCTTGTATCCCCAGAGGCCTACTGTTACTCAGGAAATGCAGAGGTCTGCTGTTATCTGGGCCTAACAGCTTTATTTACAATCTCAAAGGTCTACTACCATTAGGGACCAGTAGGTCTATCCACACCAGGAACAGCCAGATGGCTAGAGGACAGCATAAGAATACAAGAAAAACAAAACAAAACAAACAAACAAACAAAAATACCAATCCCCCCCAAAAAATCCTCAAAACAAAACAAAACAAACAAACAAACAAACAAACAAAAAACCCAGGGGCATATGGCATAACCAGAATACAGGTATCCTACTACAGCAAGTCCTGGATATCCTAACACACATCAAGTGCAAGGAAATGACCTTAAATCTGATGTTATGAAGATGATAGAGGCCTTGAAAGGGGAAATGAATTAGTCTCTCAAAGAAGTGCAGGAAAATACAGTCTTGTGGGTGAAGGAAATGAATAAAGCCCTTAACAAAATACAGAAGAACATCAAACAGGAGAAGAATGTTCAAGATCTGAAAATGGAAATAGAAGTAATAAAGAAAACACAAACTGAGGCAATCCTGGAGATAGAAAATCAGGGAAAGAAAATAGAATACAGACACAAGCATCACCAAGAGAATGAAAGAGATGGAAGGCAGAATCTCAGGCAAAGAAGATATGATAGAAGAAATGGATACATTGGTCAAAGAAAATGCTATATCTAAAACTTTCTAACATCCAGGTAATCTGGGCCACTATGAAAAGATCAAACCTAAGAATAATAAGAATAGAAGAAGGAGAAGATTCCCAGCTCAAAATATCTTATCAAAATCATAGAAGAAAACCTCCCTAACCTAAAGAAAGAGATGCCAATAAATGTTCAAGAAGCTTACAGAACACCAAATAGACTGGACCAAAAAAGAAAAGAAAATCTCCCCAGTCACATAATAATCAAAACACTAAATATACAGGACAAAGAAAGAGTTTAAAAGTCCCAAGGGATTGGGCCAAGTAACATATAAAGGCAGACCTGTAAGAATTATACCAGACTTTCAACAGAGACTTTAAAAGACAGAAGGGTCTGGACAGATGTCATGCAGTCTCTAAAGGAACACAGATGCCAGCCCAGAATACTATAGCCAACAAAACTTTCAATCACCATAGATGGAGAAAACAAGATATTATATGATCAAATAAAATTTAAACAATATCTCTCCACTAACCCAACCCTACAGAGGATACTAGAAGGAAAATGTAATACAAGGAGGGTAACTAAGACCAATCTCCCTCATGAACATTGATGCAAAAATACTTAATAAAATACTAGCAAACTGAATTCAAGAACACATACACCATGATCAAGTAGGCTTCATCCCAGGAATGCAGGGATGGTTCAACATACAAAAGTCTATCAACGTAATTCACAATATAAACAAGATGAAAGAAAAAACCACATGATAATCTCGCTAGATGCAGAAAAAGCATTTGACAAAATCCAACACCCCTTCATGCTAAAAGTTCTGGAGAGAATGGGCATACAAGGACCGTACCTAGAAATAATAAAGGCAATATACAGCAAGCAAGTGGCCAACATCAAATTAAATGGAGAGAAACTTAAAACATTTCCTCTAAACTCAGGGACAAGACAAGGATGCCCACTTTCACCATATCTTTCGATATCGTACTTGAAGTTCTTGCTAGAGAAATAAGGCCACTAAAAAAGATCAAGGGGATACAAATTGGAAATGAAGAAGTCAAATTATCCCTATTTGCAGACAATATGATAGTATACATAAGCGACCCCAAACATTCCACCAGAGAACTCTTACAGCTGATAAACACCTTCAGCAAGATGGCTGGATACAAAATTAATTCAAAAAAATCAGAAGCCCTTCTTTATACAACAAACAAATGGGCTGAGAAAGAAATCAGGGAAACAGCTCTCTTCACAATACCCACAAACAATATAAAATACCTTGGTGTAACTCTAACCAAACAAGTAAAGGACCTGTACAACAAAAAATTCAAGCCCTTGAAGAAAGAAATGGAAGAGGCCTTTAGAAGAAGGAAAGATCTCCCATGCTCATGGATAGGTAGAATCAACATAATAAAAATGGCCATCCTCCCAAAAGCAATAGATAGATTCAATGCAATTCCTATCAAAATACCAACACAATTCTTTATATATCTGGAAAAAGCTATTCTCAATTTCACATGGAAAACAAAAAACCCAGAATAGCTAAATCAATCTTGTAAAATAAAAAAAAAAATCTGGAGGTATCACCATCCCAGATTTCAAGCTGTACTACAGAGCAATAGTAGTAAAAACAGCATGGCACTGGTATAGAAACAGACCAGTAGATCAATGGAATTGAATTGAAGACTGAGAAATGGACCCACACACCTATGGCCACCTAATTTTTGACAAAGAAGCCAAAACCGCACAATGGAAAAAGGACAACATCTTCAACAAATGGTGCTGGTCCAACTGGGTGTTCACTTGTAAAAGAATGAAATTAGATCCATACTTATCACCTTGTACAAAACTCCAAAAGTCCAAGTGGTTCAAAAACCTTAACATAAGGCCAGTTATTGGCACAGGTGACAACTTCCTGAACAGAACACCAACAGCTCAGGACCTAAGACCAACAATTAATAAATGGGACCTCATGAAACTGAAAAGCTTCTGTAAGGCAAAAGACACTGTCATTCGAACAAAATGGCAGCCTACAGATTGAGAAAAAATATTCACCAACCCCACATCTGACAGAGGGCTAATATCCAAAATTTACAAAGAACTCAAGAAATTAAATGCCAAGAAACCAAATAATCCAATTAAAAGTTGGGGAAAGAGCTAAACAGAGATCACAAAGGAGGAATTCCTTAAGACCAAGAGACACTTTAAGAAATGCTCAACTACCTTAATCATCAGAGAAATGCAACTCAAGAGGACTCTGAGATTCCATCTCACACCTGTCAGGATGGCTAAGATCAAAAGCTCAAATGACAGCACATGCTGGCGATGGTGTGGAGAAAGGGGAACCCTCCTCCATTGCTGGTGGGAGTGCAGGCTTGTGCAACCACTATGGAGGTCAGTCTGGGGATATCTTAGAAAACTTGGAATAGCTTTGCCTCAGGACCAAGCCATACGACTTCTGGGTATACATCCAAATGACTCCTCACCGAATCACAAGGAAGTTTCCTCATCTATGTTCATAGCAGCCTCATTTGTAATAGCTATAAACTGGAAAAAACTCAGATATCCCTCAACCAAAGAATGGATTAAAAAACTGTGGTACATCTACACAATGGAATACGACTCAGTTATCAGAAACAAGGAAATCATGCAATTTGCAGCCAAATGGATGGAAACAAGAGAAGCTCATCCTGAGTGAGCTAACCCAGGCTCAGAAGGATGCACATGGCATCTATGCACTTATAGTCGGATTTTAACCATATAGTACAGGATAACTATACTACAACCAATGCACCAAAGGGAACATGGACATAGACTTTGTTTGTTTGTTTATTTGTGTGTGTGTGTGTGTGTGTTTTTTTTTTTAGTTTTCTCTCCCTGCCAATGAGACCCTTTTTACTGATGGTACTGCCTTGTAGGCCCCCAGTGTAGGAGGAGGCTTTTGGCCCTCATATGACTTCTGATCGGGGCGAGGAACTTTTATGTAGGGACACTGCACTCCAGAGGAGTGGGATGGAAGGGTTAGGGGGGCAGGGGGTAGAGGGTGGGACGGAGGGGCTGGGAAGGGGGGAAAGAGGACAATATGATGGAAATGTAACCTAAAGCAACAAATAAATAAATTAAAAAAAATAAGGAGGGTAACTACACCCACGGGAACACAGGAATTGAATAACTCCACACCAGCAAAAACAAAATAAACACTCACAAACACACTACCACCAACAATATCAAAATATACTAAATCTAATAGAAGAGCAAGTGGGGAAAATCTTTGAACTCATTGGTACAAAGATAAACAATTAAGAAATGGGACCTCATGAAGCTGAAAAGTTTCTGTAAGGCAAAGGACACTGTCAATAGGACAAACTGGAAGCCTACAGATTAGGAAAAGATCTTCACCAACTCTACATTTGACAGGGGCCTAATATCCAAAATATATAAAGATGTCATGAAATTAAACACCAGCAAACCAAATAACCCAATTAAAAATGAGGTGCAGAGATAAACTGAGAATTCTCAACAGAGGATCCCTAATGGCTGAGAAGCATTAAAAGAAATGCTCAACTTCCTTAGTCATGACGGAAATGCAAATCAAAATGACCATGAGATTACATCTTATACTTGTCAGAATCACTAAGATCAAAAACTCAAGTGACTGCACATGCTAATGAGGATGTGGAGCAAGGGGAATGCTCCTCCATTGTTGGTGGGAATGCAAATTTGTAAAACCATTTTGGAAATCAATCTGGTGTTTTCTCAGAAAATTGGGAATAGCTTTGCCTCAAGACCCAGTTATACCACTCTTGAGCATATATCCTTAAGATACTCCATCATACCACAAGGACATTTGCCCAGTTATGTCCATAGAAGCTTTATTTGTAATATCCAGAACCTGAAAACAACCTTGATGTCCCTCAACCAAAGAATGGATAAAGAATATGTAGTACATTTATAAAATGGAATACTATTCACATGTTAAAAGCAAGGAAATCATGAAATTTGCAGGCAAATGGATGGAAGTAAAAAAGATCACCCTAAGTGAGGTAACCCAGACCCAGAAAGACACAGATGGAATTTACTCACTTATAAGTGGATATTAGCCATATAATACAGGATAAGCATACTACAATCCAGAGATTCAAAGAAGCTAAGAACAAGGAGGGCCCAAGGGAGGATGCTTGAATCTCACTCAGAAGGGGAAATATATAGACACAGGAAATATATGAAGAGAGGGCATGGTGGAGATTCAGGCTTCTTTGGAGTCAAGGTTGTGTTGAATGAATGTGTTTTCTGTTTTGGTCTCAAATATGGGATATGGGGAAGCTTTGTCTATGGCTAAAAAACAGTTTTATGAAAGGGGCATGCAAAAGATCCTGATAGAAAAGCATGTGGTGTTTGGCCATCCAGAAGACTGTTATGTGAGGAGAACATATTTACATCCTTTGAAGAACAGATTTCTTGGAGAGCTTGTGATCTTGGTCAACAGGAAGTACCTATGTGAGGGGGGGCCTATGGTTGATGAGTTAGAAAGCATCCTGATGCATATTTTGAGAAGGTATAAAAGGAGACTCTGGAACCACACTTTTTTGCTTGGCATTACTTCTCATCACTGTTCATCACTGCTTTGCTTTGAAAGACTCCAGACAACACTTTGCTGAAGTTTGTTGCTGCTAGACTTGCTGAAGATTAAGGCCCAGCTTGGGCTGAACTCAGGTTGTGTGTAGCTCAGCTCTCCCTGTTTCCGGCTGCCCAAAAGTCACTGTTTCTTAGGCTGTCCTTGTTGGTGCTCCTGATTCTGGTTGTGTATTCTGTATTCTGGTTGCCGCCATTTGCTGTGGGACAATTGCTGATTGTATCTGTTCCTGTGCATGCTGTTTTGGCTAGACTTAGGAAATATATAACCTTTTTCCCTTGCCTTCGGTTGGTGGGTTGGAAGGTATTTGATGTTATTAATAAATAGTTTAAAAGTATGCCTTCAGGAGGGAACTGGATGGGATAGGGTGTGGGGAATGGAACAAGGATGGGAATTAGGTGGGGCAAAGCAGGCTGGGAGGTAGCAGGGCTGGAGGAGAGAAGGGAAACTGGTGGTAGTGGGACCTCTGGAACAAACTGGAGACCTGTGACAGGGTAGGCTCCTGCAAGGATGTGTGGGTGACTCTAGCTGAGAATCCTAGCAGCAGGGGATATGGAGACTGAAGAGGCCACCTCCTAAAGCCAGGCAGGACTGCCAGTGGAGGGAGGGGGACACCAACCCACTCAAAACTTTCCACCCAAAATCTACTCTGATACAAGATGTGAAGGGATAAAGATGAAGCAGAGATTGAGGGAGTGGATAACCAATGACTGGCCCAGTTTGAGATCCACCCCATGGGAAAGAGACAACCCCTGACACTATTAATGATACTCTGCTATGCTTGTAGACAGGAGTATAGCATAACTTCTTCTGAGAGGCTCTACCCAGCAAAGGATCAAAACAGATACTGAGACCTACTGCTAAACATTGGACAGAGACCTGGGAATCTTGTGGAAGAGTTGGGGGAAGGAGAGAGGCACCAAAAGGGGACAAGAAGTACACAACAAGACCAACAGAGGCAAGTAACCTAGACCCATGGAGCTCACAGAAGTTGAACTATCAAGCAAAGAGCATGCATGGACTGAACCCAGGCCCCCCTACACTCATGTTGCTGAGAGACAGTTTGGTCTGTATGTGGGCCCCCCCTAACAATTGGAGTAGGGGGTGTCCCTTACGTGGACTCTGTTGCCTACTGTTGGATAACTCTCCCCTAGCAGGACTGCATTGGATGTCTTTAGTGGAAGAGGAAGCAGCTAGTTCTGATGCTACATGAAGTACTGGGTCGGGTTAGTGGGGGTGGGGTGCTCCCTTCTCTGAGGAGAAGGGGAAGGGGAAATGGGGCAGAGGGTGGGAGGGTTGGACTGGTAGGAGAAGAGGGAGGGGGCTGGGATCAGTATGTAAAATGAATAAATAAATGAAGGAAAAAAAGGACACAAGCATTCTGTTTTCTTAGATTTCTTTTGTTTGTTTTATATATCATTTGTTCCATTTTCTTATTTGTATTTATAGTTTGAAGTTATATTAAGAAAATTTAGTTTTTTCATTTCTACCTTGTCTATTTTCTTTTTTAAAAAATATAAATTTACTTATTTATTGCTTCAGGTTACATCTCCATCATATTGTCCTCTTTCCCTCTTTTCCAGTCCCGCCCTCCCACCCTCTACCCCCTAATTCTTCCATCCCACTCCTCTGGAGTGGAGTGTCCCTACATAACAGTCCCACGTCCCAGTTCAGAAGTCATATGAGGGCCAAAGCCTCCTCATACACTGGGGGTACCACCAGGAAAAAGTATCTCATTGCCAGGGAGGGAAAACAAACAAACAAACAAAGTCTATGTCCATGTTCCCTTTGGTGCGTTGGTTGTAGTATAGATATCCTGTACTATATAGCTAAAATCCGACTATAAGTGAATAGATGCCATGTGCATCCTTCTGAGTGTGGGTTACCTCACTCAGGATGAGCTTCTCTAGTTCCATCCATATGGCTGCAAATTGCGTAATTGCATTGTTTCTGATAGCCGAGTAATATTACATTGTGTAGATATACCACAGTTTTTTAGTCCATTCTTCGGTTGAGGGACATCTGGGTTGTTTCCAGTTTCTAGCTATTACAAATAAGGCTGCTATGAACATAGATGAGGAAACTTCCTTGTGATTCGGTGAGGAGTCATTTGGATATATACCTAGAAGTGGCATGGCTGGGTCCTGAGGCAAAGCTATTCCAAGTTTTCTAAGGTATTTCCAGACTGACCACCATAGTGGTTGCACAAGCCTGCACTCCCACCAGCACTGGAGGAGGATTCCCCTTTCTCCACACCCTCCCCAGCATGTGCTGTCATTTGAGCTTTTGATCTTAGCCATTCTGACAGGTGTGAGATGGAATCTCAGAGTCCTCTTGAGTTGCATTTCTCTGATGATTAAGGATGCTGAGCATTTCTTCAAGTGTCTCTCAGCTTTTAGGAATTCCTCCTTTGTGAATTCTCTGTTTAGCTCTTTCCCCCACTTTTTAATTGGATTATTTGGTTTCTTGGCATTTAATTTCTTGAGTTCTTTGTAAATTTTGGATATTAGCCCTCTGTCAGAGTGGGGTTGGTGAAGATTTTATCCCAATCTGTAGGCTGCCCTTTTGTTCGAATGACAGTGTCTTTTGCTTTACAGAAGCTTTTCAGTTTCATGAGGTCCCATTTATTGATTGTTGGTTTTAGATCCTGAGCTGTTGGTGTTCTGTTCAGGAAGTTTTCACCTGTGCCAATGAGTTCAAAGGTTTTTCTCCACTTTCTCTTCTAGTAGATTTAGTGTGACAGGCCTTATGTTAAGGTTTTTGAACCACTTGGACTTCAGTTTTGCACAAGGTGATAACCTAATCCCTTTAACCTAACCACTAAACCTATTGATAATTATTACAACTATTTCCCTAACCTTTTAGAAGGATACAGTATCTGGGGCAGGTCCTTATTTTTCAGGAACCCAGTCTCTGTGGTAGACCCTTTAATGCACTTACCAGTCTTTTTTCTGGAATACCTCAGATGTAGATTCGTCAGGGTAAATTGGCTATTCCAGTCTCACCTTAAATAAGGCTGAGGCTTTCTTCTCTCTGGGAGACCCCAGCAGTTTGTACGCCAATTTATTCCTTCGCATCAGCAACTCTGCCGCTCTGCCTCAGTTCTTAGAGCTGACCACAGTTTCTTTTAGGCCACTATTCGGACAGGTCAAACCCCTCTAGGCAAAGGTTTAGCCACAGTCCTTGGCCTTTTGCTGTCTTGCTGAGGCTTTCTTTGCTCACCAGCTTCTTTCTGCCTCAGGTAGATCTGGCCATTATTTCAGCACTTTCTCCATCAGGACTCGCTTGCATTGGAGCTCTCTAGCTTGGGGGGGGCCTCTAGGATGGGGCTTCATCCACTGTCCTTAAATAGGATCTCTCCTTGTTCCACCTGTTTCATCTTACTTTGGGCTCCACCTACTTAGCAGCTGAAAACAATGCCAGGCCAAATACTTTGTTTCTAGTCCATTAAATCTTTCCTGTTTTTCCCTGCTTCAACCTTGTTTTTCAGTCCATTAAGTCTCCTGTTTGTTTTCTCTTTTCACCTGACTTCGTCTTTGTTTTTCCACAAGCTGCTAAGCTAATCACTCAAGCCAAGGTGATCTTCATGCCCCAAATGAAGAGACTGTATTAGAAACCCCTAGATATTTTCTAAATCTAATTTAATTAATCTAACTCCCTACAATTAGGTGGCCATAGGTGTGTGGGTCCATTTCTGGGTCTTCAATTCGATTCCATTGATCTACTGGTCTGTTTCTATACCAGTACCATGTTGTTTTTACTACTATTGCTCTGTAGTACAGTTTGAAATCTGGGATGGTGATACCTCCAGACGTTTTTTTATTGTACCAGATTTATTTAGCTATTCTGGGTTTTTTGTTGTTCCATACGAAATTGAGAATAGCTCTTTCCAGGTTTATAAAGAATTGTGTTGGTATTTTGATAAGAATTGCATTGAATCTATATATTGCTTTTGGTAGGATAGTCATTTTTCTTATGTTGATTCTACCTATCCATGAGCATGGGAGGTCTCCATCTTCTAAAGCTCCTGACAGCACCCCGTATTCTACTCCAAGTAGAAGATGAGCATCGAAGAATCTCCAGTGGGAGATGATCCCCATCACCCATTTTAAAAATAATAATTAATAAAGAAAAAGGAAGAAAACTGGGTGTGGAAGTGTATGCATTTATAGAATTGTCTTCATAAGAAATATACTGGAGAGGTCAAGACAGGTAAATCCCTTGGACTTGCTGGCCAGTGAGTTCCTGGTTCATGAGAGGTCCTGTCTCAAAACCTGAGGTGGAATGCAACTGAGGAACAGCCCTATAACTCCTAAGGAAATAGAAACAGTCATTAAAAATATCCCAACCAAAAAGAGCCCAGGGTCAGATGGTTTCAGCACAGAATTCTACCAGACCCTCAAATAAAAGCTAATGCCAATGCTCTTCAAACTCTTCCATAAATAGAATCAGAAGGAACACTGCCAGACTCATTCTATGAAGCCACAGTCACCCTGATTCCTAAACCACACAAAGACCCAAAAAGAAAGAGAACTTCAGACCAATCTCCCTCATGAACATAGATGCAAAAATACTTAATAAAATCCTTCCAAACCGAATTCAAGAACACATCAAAAGTATACACTATGATCAAGAGGGCTCATCCCAGGAATGCAGGGATGGTTCAACATACTAAAGTCCATCAACATAATTCAGCACATAAATAAGATGAAAGAAAAAACCCACATGATTATCTCACTAATTGCGGAAAAAGCATTTGACAAAATCCAACACGCCTTCATGCTAAAAGTTCTGGAGAGTATGGGCATACTAGGACCTCTAACAATTGGAGTCATGGCTATCCCTGACACCTATTCTGTTGCCTACCTTTGGATAACTTTCCCCTAGCTGGGCTGCATTGAGTGGCTTCAGTGGAAGAGATGTCAGTTAGTTCTGATGTGACATGAAATACTGGGGAGGGTTGGTTGGTTGGGTCCCTTCTCTGAGAATAAGGGGAGGAGGTTATGGGGGCAGAGGGTGGGAGGGTAGGATTGGGAGGAGAGGAGGGAGAGTGCTGTGAATGGGATGTTAAAATGAATGGATGAGTGAATTAATGAATAAATAAATAAATTTAAAACAACAAGAACAACAACACCCAAACAAACAAGAAACAAGGCTTGAACCAACTGCTGTCATATAAAACAATGTCATAGGCCCACATTTCATGAAAAACAAAAAAGTAGTGGTATGAACCATGGCACCCCATTTGTGGTACTTGCTCCTTCCCTGACAGTTTCATGTGATCAGGTACAGCCTGTGTTCAGTGTAGTCCTGTGGAAACTGCAGGCTCTGGCCTGACAGCAGTGTATGCTCATCTATGGTACATGTGTAGACAATGGCAGTGGAAACTGTGGAACAGGGTCCCAGCACCAATTATAGACAATACCAGGATGTGCCATGGGGATTGATGGCATTGGAAACCTCTTAGTTCCCTGCCTCACATCTAGTATCAATGTAAGTCCACATGGTCTCAGAGGGCAACCAGCTTGGTGTGGGGCAAAGAAGAAACCCTGAGTGAATGAAGTGAATGAAGCTGCATGGGAGTGTGTATTATTGACACTGGCAAGGCCATATCAAGGACCTGATTCCTCAGACACATGGGGATGGTAAAAACTTCCCTCCTGATTTTAGTGAAGATATTAATAGTGTGTGCATGTCCACTATACCTTTACCTCTGGATATTTACAGCTTTGAAATCTGCCCCTTGACAGAGATTGCTAACATTGAGGCTATAAACTTGTGCCTTATAACACTACATAATAACTGTGCTTCCTTGTTTATCTGGTTGTAGTGATCCTGTTCAACTATTAATAAACATGGTGAGCTGCCAGAGTGCTACAGTTTCTCCAGTAGAGAGCGACCCATACAATCCCACCTTTTCTGTGTGTCCATGTGTCTACTCTTTATTCATTCCCTTGCCTCCACAGTAAGGTCAAATCCCAGGAGCTGTGAAAGGATAAAGCAGTCTGGTTTCTTGGTTATTCAGCTTGGTTCTGACATTCTCACCTGTGCTGAATCTCCTATTTTCAGCCATGACTGTTCAGAGCAGGCTCTGTAGGGTTAAGCTGGGCTTCTGAGACATGAACTGCACGAGCCAGGGTCAGAGTCTCTGGAACTGGGGTTAGAGGCAGAACTTAGCTGCCTGAAGTTGTGCTGAGAACAAAACCTGGGTACTCTGTAAAAGCAGTTTATGCACTTAACCACCTAGTCATCTCTTCAGCCTCAAGACTAATTCCCTTTCTGATTTTCAAATTTATAATAAAAACCAAGTTGTAAGTTTCCAAATTTATAACTTTACAAAATACTTGAATACTGTCTATTCACTAAGGATTGATATGTATGACAAAGCAAACTGACATTTGTGGAAAGTTTTTTTTTAATTTTTAAAAATAATTTCTTCGAGTTACATCCCAATCATAACCTCCTCCCTCCTTCCCCTCTGGTCCCACCATCCTACTCTCTTCCCTCTCACCCTCCTATCTGCTTTTTTTTTTTTTTTAAGTTTAAGGTATATCTTTTTTCCCCCAACAGCTCCACCTTTTAGTCCAATAAAAGGTTCTTTCTCTTGTAACAACAAATACAATATAAAACAATAAGAATAATTAGGCCCCACTTATGAAAATTATAAGGTATAACATATATTCCAAAAGTCCAGTCCACACATATTTGGCAACTGATATTAATATTATATTATCTATCTCAACGAGTTTAAATTCTATACCTAACTGAGTTTCAATCCTAACTTGCATTACCAACTTAAAAACATCTTCTTAGACCTAGAACATCCTTTAATTCCTAAGCAACTTAAAACTTAACTGTGAGACTATAACTATCTAGTCTTCAACAACATCAGGGACATGAGAAGGATAAATGTATCTGAATATATAGGAAGTGCAGAGCCAACAGCTTCCAAAACTAAGAAATGACAGACAACTGGTTGCCTGGACAGTCTCCAATTTCTCTCAATACATTAGAGCATCTATCTTCAGCCTTTTGGCCCAGTATCTCTGACAGACATTAATTGGAAAGCAGGAATTACGAAGAGTTTGCCTACCCTGTCTTGGCAGAGCTAGGCTCTTGACTTTCCTGCTTCCAAGTTTTGTCCTTTTCGGACAGCATTCTGTCTTCAGTTGAAGCAGGGGATTTTTCTTACCCAGTGACAAGCTTCCCACAATTGCAGCCATCTCCAAATGGAGATTCTTAAATCCTCATCCTCTACTTGGAGTAGAATGGAGAGTGCTGTCAGAAGCTGATATGTCTCAATATAAAAAAAAATCTTAAGTTAAGAAAACATCTTTGAATGCCATATTCTACAGATCTCTTGAGGTTTTTGAAGACCACTTATCTATCTTAGTATATTTGGATAAGCAAATGTTGCTTGTGTCTTAGCAACTTGATTTCTGATTAACATAGAAAACATCTGTGATAAACTATGTTAGGACCTAACAAAATGACATGTTTGAATGACTATTAGTTTGCATTTCTTAATTATCCTAAACAGTTTATGACAATTGCTATCAAAAGGCCAAAACTTCATATTGGATTTTTAAGTGTTACCTAGGTACAATACCTTAAACAGAGTTAACCTTAATTTTGTATAAATATACAAAGGTCAATACCAATGTAGCCAATTATCATCTTAATTTTGTATCAATATACAATGATATAACAGCATATTCAATAATCTGTCCCATTTTCCTTTATTATTCCTATGCTATATCTATATCCCATTTCTTCTCTGGTCTTTTCCCCAGGAGAGAAAGAAGGATACAGAAAAGAAAAAGAAAGAAATCCCTGGGTCTAACCTCCAAAACTTATTTAACAAGACCATTTAAGAACTTGTAACCAATCCCCCTAAATAACAACATCTATAACCCATCAAATGACCAAACAGGGGTGAAAATCACACACCCTGCCTTCTGGGAATGGGATATCACTCTCTTTAAATTACTTCCTGCTGATTGGGTCCCAAATAAGAATGGGAAACTGGTTAAGCAAGTTAATAGTAACATTTGAAAAAAAATAGTAACATTTAATGTTCAATCTTTTTGTGTTCAGCTATTTAAATGTCCTAAGAAGTTTGTAGTCAGAAGCTGAACTTCAGGGTTTTACTGAAGTCCTGGCTGGAACATTCTGTGGGGTTGAACCATCTTCGTTAGCCATTTTGAGTAGTTCTGGTTGTAGATTTTTGAGGAAATATCTGTTGCGGAAGTCTGTGAGACTGAATCATCTGGGCTACTTGTCTTCTTTGGTGTCTGAACCTTTTCTTCAGATGTTTTAGTTGCCCAGCTATCTCTGGACTTCTTAGATGGATGCTTTTAATCTCCTGGAAAGATAAAAACAGAGCCCTGCCCTAATCCTAAATCTGGAATATTACTTTTTTTTGGAAGGTAATATTTTTCCTAGAGCAATTTTTTTTAATTTTTTGATTGAGAAAATCACTATTGTTTGCTTTGTTTTTTCTTTCTTGTTCCTAAGGACTTGTACTCAGTACACTGTGGTTAATTAATCAGAGTTTAGGTAAATTGCTTATTCTTTTGTTACTTTCTTATTATGATGTTAGACAGCTGCAAAGTCTCTGAGTCCCTGTTTTCTTAGCATTATTTATCGATCCCCTGCATGGGGATTATAAAATTATAAAAATACATTTGAATTGACTATTTGGAAGAATTACTGAATACAGTTTAAAAGAGGCTGCAATATACATTGTTATCATTATTACTATTACTACTACTACTACTACTATTATTATTATTTGTGCATGTTTTGAGATACAGTCTTGCTGTATAGCTTGGGCTTGAGGTAAACTTACTCTGTAGCCTAAGCTGATATAACTTGTAGTAATTATTTTACCTTAGCCTCCTGAGTCCTGTGAGCACAGGCTTGAGAGTGTAATTATTCCCAGATTTAATTATTTTCAGAAATAAATTATTATAAGGACATATCTATTTAAAAGGAGATTGTATTGTCTATTATGTAATGATCAAATGGAAGAATGAAAGAACATCAAAGAAGTGATAGCAGTAAATCTATTCTGGATGACGGTGTTAGGATATATATATATATATATATATATATTCCGACTTCTGATACTACCAAGAAACTTCTTGAGTCCAGTGTGAGTTATGGACCTTTTATAGACTTGCCCGAAGGGTATGACATTACCTTTAACTCAGACTGAGAGTAGCTGGGTTCTGGTATCTAAGAGCTGTCCAGCAATCTTTTTGTAATGTCTCATGGCATCAGCTCACTAGCACACGCACAACTGTGTGTTAACCACACCTCTGTCATCAGCTTTCTTCTCCCTCAAGCTTTAACAACCAGACCCAAAGATGTGAAGTGGAAGTGGTCTTTCCCCTAAGAGTTCCATTTGTAGGGAACTTAAAGTATGAAGACAGTAAAGGTAGACTTTTTAGAGAATGAACCTCTTCCCCTGACAGGGATTTTCAGATTTAAGGTCTGTTCCTTTTAGCATGTTTCATTGTGATTGCAAAACATTTGGGATAGTCTACACACACATGCCCACACAGTGTTTTTTGTGTCCATAGATTCTCTATCATTGCTCTCAGCCAACTGTGGACAGGAAGTGCCAGGAAAAGACTGTGTTAGGACTTAACACATACAGAGTTTCCCCTTAAACAACAGGTTAAAACCACACAGAATTCCACTCTATTAAAGGACTGTGAGCAAACTAGAGACAATTTAAAATACAATGGGAGAATGTGTGTAGGTTGTATGTAAATACAGCACTATTTTATATAAGGGGCTTGAGCATCTGCAGAGTTTGATACCCATGGGGCATCAGGATTCATGCTATATGTGCTGCCAGATGCTGAGTCAGCCAGTCAGCTAGCACTTAGACTAGAAGAAGAATTGTGATAAATGAATTTCTGGTTTTTACAAGGTATCTAGTGTGATATTCCTTTACAGTATCCTGATGAATTATACAACTAGAGAACTTTGTTATGTATAAGGAAGGGAGCAATCTTCAGAGCCAGGATTACTCCATATTACATTTGATATGAATAATTTTTACTGAATGACAGACTGACATATGTCCTTATGCCAAAAAGAAATCGCAATTCTGGAAATTTCTAGACCAACAGAATGATGGGGGTTACACTTGGAGTCATAGGGATAACTTCTCAGAGCAGACCTGTTTTCTCAGAGTTCTTAACTAGCCCTGCTTGTAGCAGTCAGTCTCAGACAGGCTCCATTTGGGTCTCTTTGGTAGGTTTGAAGGGACTTGAAAGTACCAGAGGAGCCAGTGTGACCTCACTTGACAGGCTAGACCAGGTAAACTTGTTGCCATGCTAATAGGTATGGGCTTTAGGGACACACAACTTCTGTACTAGCTTGGCTGAGGCAGGAAGAAAGTATTCTGTAGCCTTCCTTCTAGGGATTTATTAGTGAAGGGAGATGTATGTGTCAGCCAAGGGCAACCTGTCTGAGAAACAGGTTAACTGAGACAGCCCGAGAGCATAAACAAGTATATAGCTTGGAGTAAAATGTGAGCAGATCAATTTGAGAGAGATACCATTGATAAGTATGTTGCCCCAACAGCAAGTTGACATTGCTCTCTTTCTCTACTAGATGGGGACAATAATAAATCTGTCATATAATGTTGTGAGGATTGGATGAGACAGAAGTACGTGCTATATTGACTTGTACAAATGCTAGTTTATTCTGTCTAGTTCACTTCAAGAAAGCCTAAAGATAAAACAGGTGGAGAAAAGATGGATGTCCTAATGTCTGTTTATTCTCCACTACACAAAATAGAAAAATCAGTATTTTAAACAAGAAACCAGCATGCATACTGGAGATTTAAAAGACAAAAGTCAACCTACAGATTGAGAAAATATCTTTACCAATACCACATCTGATAGAGGGATAATATCCATAATTTATAAAGAACTCAAGAAATTAACTACCAAGAAATCAAATAATCTGATCAAAAAATGGGGAACAGAGCTAAACCCAAAATTCACAAAGGAGGAGTCTCTAATGGCCGAGAGACACTTGAAGAAATGCTCAACATCCTTAACCATCAGAGAAATGCAACTCAAGATGACTCTGAGATTCCATCTCACACCTGTCAGAATAGCTAAGATCAAAAACTCAAATGACAGTACATGCTGGTGAGGTTGTGGAGAAAGGGGAACACTCGTCCATTGCTGGTGGGCGTGCAAACTTGTACAGTAGCTATGGATATCAGTGTGCCGATATCTTAGAGAACTTGGAAGAGCTCTACCTCAAGACCCAGACACACCACTTCTGGGTATCCATCCAAATGATTCCTCACCAAACGACAAGGATGTTTCCTCATCTATGTTCATAGCAGCCTTATTTGTAATAGCTAGAAACTGGAAACAACCCAGATGTCCCTCAACTGATGAATGGATAAAAAACTGTGGTACATCTGCACAATGGAATACTACTCAGCCATCAGAAACAACGAAATCATGCAATTTGCAGCCAAATGGATGGGACTAGAGAAGCTCATCCTGAGTGAGCTAACCCAGGCTCAGAAAAATGCACATGGCATCTATTCACTTATAATTGGATTTTATCCATATAGTACAGGATAACTATCCTACAAGCAACACACCAAAAGGAACAGGAATATAGGCCTTGTTACCTGTTAGTGGGACATTTTTCCTTAATGGAGTTGCCATATAGGCCCCCAGGAAGCTCTTAGCCCTCATATGACTGTTGAAGTGAGGGGAGCTGATATGTAGGGGCAACCCACTCTTGAGGAGTAGGATAGGTGGGAGAGGGTGGATGGGTGGGACCGGCAGGAGTGGAAAGAGGGCACTGTGATGGAGATATAACTTGAAGTAATAAATAAACATTAAAAAAAGGGTAGAAAGAAATGGCTCTTTGGGGGCACAAAAAGACCCACTGAGGAGGCAGAAAAGGGAGTTGACATGGGAAGAGAGAAAGACATTTTGGGTTGAAGAAGTTCCAATAAACTGGGCAAAGGAGATGGTATAAGACAGAACAAAACTAGGGAGTGAGTCGTGAGAAATCCATATAGGGCCCTTATGTGGGTGTAGTAGATTAGAGTGGAGAGACAGGCTGGAGGCAGACTGCAGAAGCCAATGAAGAGGTGGAGACCTGATTTGACAGGAAAACAAGCCATGAAAGGCAGCAGAGGAAGGATGTCACATAACTCGTGGTGGTACTGGAAGAAAATGAAATCCACTGCAGAAAGGAAGAGGCAGGATTCCAGAAATGCACATCACAATTTTCTTCCAATTCAGGTATTTTAAGCCAGAGAGAAAGGAACTATGGGATTTCAGACTTACTTCTGTAAAGGAGTGTAGATTAAACTGCTTCTCCATAATGATCCAGGCACAATTCTTGCGAACGGAAGTTCCTTCAAGCGCCAGGCCAGTTTGAAATTTGTACAATCCCAGAGCAAAACACATCAGTACTTTACCAATTGACTTGAATGACTTCTCCACCTGGGGAGATCATATCATTTCTGGCAATACCTTGAAGCTTGAGAATGTGAGCAACATAGTAATAAGGATGAAGCTTTTTCCCACTGTTCAGGGTAGAAAGGGGATGTCTGTGGGCTCAGTATCACCCTAATATTGGTTTCAGAATAAAAGATTTATAGATTAGGAATCATTGTGCCACCTGCATATAGAACATATCAAGTGTAAACATTTTTAGTGGTGATTTTAAAGAGAACACAGGATCTGTTCTATGCAGAACATTTGAAACATGCAAAGGTGCCATGGCAGGATATCATTAATATTTCTCTTTATATCTTTCTAATCTAGTGTTTTGAAATGGTAAGCAACATATGTATGTATTTCTGTGCATATAGGCATGTATATGCCTATATTTACATGGGATAAAATTTTTATAAAATCTCATAACTATTTTCCCAGCTCTACCTGTTGCTATGTATGCATTTACATTGTATTAAGGCATGCATGGTTTTTTTGGTGTTCAATTTTGTTCCCTTTAAAGTAGATGATACACAGCATGTATTTTGATGTTCAGAAAACCAATGAGGCATCATGAAGAATATTATATAAATATTTCACATTATTTTTTTCTGTATAACAGTACTTTTC
Organism: Lophiomys imhausi; assembly: GCA_907164525.1. Taxonomy (NCBI): domain Eukaryota; kingdom Metazoa; phylum Chordata; class Mammalia; order Rodentia; family Muridae; genus Lophiomys; species Lophiomys imhausi. The sequence continues at coordinate 1,933,756 of CAJQZJ010032121.1, forward strand.
CACATTGTATATGTATGTGGAATTATTATGTGAATTATTTCTTGATGTAATAATATTATTGAATGAATAATATTATTCAGTGTCACATTGTAGTGAATACAGAAACTTTAGCCCTTCTGAATTTAGACTCTAGTTCTGCCCAAGTCTCTCAAATTATAGAAGCCTTGCTTTCTTATATGTGAAATGGGCTTGCGTGTTATACTACAAGCCTTATATCCCCGTGGATAAGGGGATGATTAAGTGCACTAATGAATAAACAGCTTCAGGCACATGCCCCACTCCCAACAATGCTATCTGTGTGAAGGCTGACTTTTATTAAAACTGATCTTATCTTCCCACTGTGCCAGCTGTCTCTTTTCATATGACTGAACCTTAATCTCTTGGGTTTATTTCTTTTTCTCCAGCAAAGGTGATTTTATTTAAGATGTTCGCTAAATATAACAAAGGAAAGTTAATGTCATTCCAGAGAGGAGTAAGCACAGCTGTTAGCTCCCTTCTGAGAGGGCTCATTCCCCTAGAAGTAAATGAACATTTGACTAGATGACAATGTTGGCAGTACTTTCTTTAGGATTTTTTAGCTGAAGTTGGGAACAATACTGTTGAGAGATTTTTTTTTTTTTTGCATGAGCAGGCATTAAACTATTTTAGGGGGCAATTTTTGGCTGTTTGATTTCTGGTGTTGCTACAACTTGTGGCTGTATTGCTGACACTTGCAGCTAAAATTCCAAAGTGTAGGCAGCCTCACTCCCTTGTTAATCAGTGTGCTTAACACGAGGGCTAATGATGTGATATGCAACCATACCACAACTGTTAAGCCATATGGCACGGACTTGCTGTTATTTATAGAGAAGGCATTTATGCTTTGAATTTTCTAAACCACCAAGGAAAGGATACTTGCAAAGCTCTTTTGGAGACAAAACTGTACCAACTTTGTATTCTAATGCAACTTTCTTAGGAGCATTTTATTAAGAATGGAATGGTATACATGTGAAATCACTACTGGAATAAAAAACGAATATGTACCCTGTTCTTGTGATTGCACAGAGAAGAAAAGAAGTATACATAGTTAAAAAAAATAAAGCTTTGCCACCAAATTTTCCAAGAAATATTGGGGTCCTAACCAGAAATTTTATATTAAAAGATGCTGAGGGGCTGGGGATACAGCTTAGTGGGTAAAAGCACTTGCTGGTCTTAGAGAAGACTCAGGTTTGGTTCCTAGCATGTACAAGGCGGCTCAGAATACCTAACTCCAGTTTTAGGAGAATCTGACACCTTCTTCTGGCCTCTGGGGGGTACTGCATACACATGGTGACATAAACATGTAGGCAAGCACTCATTCATACACATAACAAATAAGATGAGAGTGATATTTGTTTGGCTCTTATTTTCACAAATGATTAAAAACAACAAACACCAGAACTCTGAACATTTAAAGTATCAGATTAAAAAATCATATATAGCTACAGCAGTATTAATAATAATGGGGTCTGCTATGCAGCAAACTTTCTGCATTCTGGGTGACATTGTCAGATCTGGCACATAGAGTCTGATCCGTGTAAGTAGTAGAAACACTGTGTGAAGTTAAAGGCAAAGATATTCCACCCACAGCTAGTGAATATGGGTTGTGCTTCTGATATCATATACAGAAATATTTAGTGATATACGTGACCTGTCTTTATAGAAGGTGATCATATATGAGGCTTATTTAGCTCCCCCTTTCATAAGCTGGTATTAGAAATATTGCATAGGTAGGGCATGGGTGCAGATCACACAGTACAACTGTCCATAATGGGTCCTATGTGCTTATGCTAAGCTAAGTACTTCACTTGCTTATTTCTACAGCAGACATTCTCAACTAAAGTAGTAATTTGGTCGTGAACTTTTTTACTCTAAGGGGACTACTGGCAATTTCTAGGAGCAGTTTCGATTTTCTCAACTTATTGGAGATGGTAGTAACCTCTACAATGCAGAGGCCAGGGTTTTGAACATACATTTTTATAATGGGCTAGACATTTTGACTTCCTCCATCAACAAATTATTATTATCACAAATGTTAATTCTGTTATGTTGCTAAGCTCAACTCTAGAGTAAGTTTGTGGAAAGGGTTGTAAAAGGACAATGTGTGCTGCAGGGGATTTCTCCATATGTAGCATTTATTATCTCTTCTAAATAAATGCTACCCAGATATTTAAAGACTATCTGAAGGATGCTAGTTAGTATTCAATGCATGCTCCTATATCTTGGTCTCTTCTAGACTAGGCACTTGTTGAGTGGTTTCAATGTATTACTTTATTAATTCTGTTAGATGACACACAAAGCTGAGTAAAACTGTTCGTATATTTCATAAAATCAGAGAAAACAATCCTAAACCTCTTACTTTTATGTGAACACCTCTTGAATATTTAGAATCAAATAAGTCAATGTCTTATGTTTTTATCCAGAAGATGTAAATCAAACCTTATTCTGTACCCAGGAAGGGACAAGGAAACTGGTACTTTCCCAGTGATATTTCAAACCCATAGATTTAAATGCATTGACAAATAGACGTATCTGGAGCCTGGTTATTATGGAGGAAAGGAGCGTATTAATCATGCAAAGAGTGCTTCCTGCCATGCAAGAGCATAAGAGATGGTATGTATCACAGACTGCAAAAATTGTAACGTCTCCATTCTGGTCCCACGTTTGTGTGGATGTGATATTGGAGGAATGCGATTCTGCTATACCATTGAAGCTGATGTAGTATTAGCTGGTGCTGTTTTCTTACTTATAATTTCCTCAGGTTTCAGGTAATTGTGTGAAGCTGCCTATACATAGGCTCTACTCCAACTTCCATCTTTATCTAAGAATGTGAACTAGCACCATTTGCTGGAATATAGCACATTGTGCAGGATATGATAATGATTGGCAGAAGAGAGACACTGACAGGTCTTACTGTATATCCTATAAATGTTTACTTTTCAAATTAACTTAGGTTTTGTTTTAAGTATACTTCACGTAGCAAGTTGTTTATGTGTTATGGGTAGCTTTGTTTTATAGTCAAAGAGATTTAGGCACAGAGAGATAAGGGCTTAGTGTTAAATAGGGCTGAGCCTGACTTTGAACCTCAAGTTTTTGCCAGTGTGATATATATTCCTTTGAGCTAATGTGTGGCAGAATAGCATGCTTGAAGGCAGGCTTTGAGGATACTTAAATATATACTCCACTAACTAATGGCAGTGTATTTAAAGCTTAATTTAAAAAAATAATATATGTATATATTATTTAAAAAAGAATAGAATTGTTATAACATTAGTGTTGCTGTTAATACTCTTGGCTGTTCATCATCGTGGTTCTTACATTCTATAAGTTCACTTTGAATGCTGAATTATGAAACACTAAAATATTTTTCCTAGGAGAAATACAAAGTATGTTCCTGTTAGCTAATGACCACCACCTTTTCATCCAAGTAATCAACACATAACTTTATCCCGTATATTTCTTTTTAAAGTAGCATCCTTGTGTGTATTTTTAATTCATTAACATTGGGCTCTATTAGTGTATATGTAAACTGCTTCCAATAGCCACCTCCTCTGGATCAGAACATTCTCTGATGGTTTGGGCTTTGACTCTCTGTTACTCAGATCTAACACATATCAGCAGTTTCCTCCGGTTAATAAGTGAGCTACAGTACAAATGCCAATACAAAGGATGTATTGTATGAATCCCTATCCTTGGAGTGATTCTCTGTTGGCTTCTAGTGGACCGAGAAGGTTCTGATCCAGAGGAGATGCTAGAATGAGCACAGTGGGGAAGATGTGCCAGAGAATGAGAGAGAAGTTTAGGTGCCACCTTTCCTGATTTGAGAAGCTCCCCACTTTATATTCTTAGTTTTAGTTACTTAATTATTTCTCAGCCTCCCATTATCAACAGAAGACACGGCCTGGATAAATAAAGGGCCTCACATTCTTTCTTTGTTTGTTTGCTTTGTTTTTTTTAAGACAGGGTTGCTTTGTGTAGCCCTGGCTGTTCTGGATTCACTTTGTAGACCAGGCTAGCCTTGAACTCACAGAGCTCCACGTGCCTCTGCCTCCTGAGTGCTGGAATTAAAGGCTTGCACCTCCACACCCGGCTGGCCTCACATTCTTTTTTTTTAATAATTTATTTTTTATTTCTTCAAGTTACATCTCAATCACAATCCCCTCCCTACTCCCCCCTCCAGTCCCACCCTTCCACCCTCCTCACCCTCAACCCCCCATCCTCTTCCCTTTTTCTTTTTTTTTTTTTTTTTTAGTTTAAGGTATTTATTTTTCCCCCCAACAGCTCCCCCTTTCAGTCCAAAAATGGTTCTTTTTCTTATAACTATAAATACAATACAAAATAACAGAAATAAATAGGCCACAAGTATAAGAGTTATATGGCTTAGCATACATTCCCAATGTCCAGACCATATGTATTTGGCACCTGACTTTAACATTCTACTATCTAACCATCTCCATGAGTTTAAAGTTCTATATCTAACTCAGCTTTCATACTAACTTGCTTCAAAATTTTAAAAATATCTTCTTAGATCCAGAACACCCTCTTGATTCCTAAACAACTCAAAATTTAACTATGAGACTCTAGCTATCTATTCTTCAACCACCTCAGAGACCTGAGAGGGATAAATATATCTGATTATATAGGAAGTACAGGGCCTGCAGCTTCCAAAACTAAGAAATGACATACCAGTGGCTGCCTGGACAGTTCCCATTTTCTCTCCATACATTACAGCAACTTAGAATGCAGAGACAGGCACATAGGATTTGGAAGGATTTAAGTTTAAAAGCTACTTACAAAAGGCAGGCTGCAATTCAAACAAATTGTCCTTTGAGATCTCAAAATATATACACTAGAGGTTTGTTTAGCTCCAAAATATCAAAATAATTTCTTCTTTAATCCGGATTGAAAGGTAATACTTTATATATTGTCAAAAAAACCAAATTTGCTCCAGGAAAAATATTACTTGACCCCCCCCACCCCCCCAAAAAAAAGGTAATTGTCCCAGAGTTAGGATTAGGGAAGGGCTCTGTTCTTATCTTCCAGGAGATTTAAAGCATCCATTCAAGGAATCCAGCGACAACTGGACAACGGAAACCTCAGCAGAAAACAGATCAGACACCAAAGAAGACTAGTGGCCCAGATGATCCAGCCTTGCAGACTTCCTCAATAGCAGTTTCCTCAAAAGTCTACAACCACAACAATTTAAAATCGTTAACATCGTTCAGCTCCACAGACTACTACAGCCAGATCTTCAGTAAAGCTCTGAAGATCAGCTTCTGTCTATGAACTTCTTAGGACATCTAAATAGCTGAGCACAAAAGGACTGAACATCAAATGATTCTATTAACATTTTAAACCATTTTTTCCATTCTTATTTGGGCCCCAAACAGGTTTACTACATCCCAAATCAGCAGGAAGTCATTTTAAGAGAACAACGTCCCATCCCCAGAAGGTGGGGAGGGTGTTCCCAGGGTGTTCCCCCCCTTTGGTTATTTGATAGATAATAGAAAATTTTGTTATTTAGGGGAAAAGACTACAAGCTGTTAAATGGTCTTGTTAAATGAGTTTTGGAGGTTAGACCCAGGGACTTCTCTCTTTTTCTTTTCTGTATCCTTCTTTCTCTCCTATGTAGGAGTAAACAGACTTGAGAAAAATGGGAAATAGACATAGTATGGGAAAGATCAAGAAAAAAGGACAGATTATTGAATAGGGCCTCACATTCTTTTTTTTATTTTTTTTAATTTTTTTTAATAATTTATTTTTTATTTCTTCAAGTTACATCTCAATCACAATCCCCTCCCTACTCCCCCCTCCAGTCCCACCCTTCCACCCTCCTCACCCTCAACCCCCCATCCTCTTCCCTTTTTCTTTTTTTTTTTTTTTTTTAGTTTAAGGTATTTATTTTTCCCCCCAACAGCTCCCCCTTTCAGTCCAAAAATGGTTCTTTTTCTTATAACTATAAATACAATACAAAACAACAGAAATAAATAGGCCACGATTATAAGAGTTATATGGCTTAGCATACATTCCCAATGTCCAGTCCATATGTATTTGGCACCTGACTTTAACATTCTACTATCTAACCATCCCCATGAGTTTAAAGTTCTATATCTAACTCAGCTTTCATACTAACTTGCCTCATAATTTTAAAAATATCTTCTTAGATCCTGAACACCCTCTTGATTCCTAAACAACTCAAAATTTAACTATGACAGTCTATCACAGTTATTTTCTAAGCTACTCAGAAATCAAGTTGCTAAGAGACAAGCAATATTTGCTTATCTAAATATAAGAGATAGATAGGGCATCTTCAAAAACCTCAAGAGATCTGAAGAATATGGCATTCAAAGATGTTTTCTTAACTTAAGATTTTTTGACATCGAGACATGTCAGCTCCTGACAGCACCCCCTATATTACTCCAAGTAGAAGATGAACATCGAAGAATCTCCAGTGGGAGATGATTGAATTGGTGGTAAGCCATTCTCTTGGCAAGAAAAACCACTTGCTTCAACTGTAGACAGACTTCTGTCCAAAAAGGACAAAACTTGGAAGCAGATAAGTCGACAGCCTAGCTCTGCCAAGACAGGGTAAGTAAGTCCTTCATAATTCCTGCTCTACAACCAATGTCTGTCAGAGAAATGGGGCCAAATGGCTGAAGATTGATGCTGTAATGTATGGCGAGAAAATGGGAACTGTCCAGGCAGCCACTGGTATGTCATTTATTAGTTTTGGAAGTTGCAGGCCCTGCACTTCCTATATAATCAGATATATTTATCCCTCTCAGGTCTCTGAGGTGGTTGAAGAATAGATAGCTAGAGTCTCATAGTTAAATTTTGAGTTGTTTAGGAATCAAGAGGGTGTTCTGGATCTAGGGCCTCACATTCTTAAGCTGTTGATTAATGCAAAACAGCACAGGTGATAGGCAAAGCAGTGCTTTTGAGATCAGTAGGGAACTTGAGCACATAGTTTGACCATAAAACAATTCTGACAGGAGGGATTTTTGGCAGATGGAACTTTCTTTGTCTCCTTTAACCCTTTGATTGAAAGGAGTACATTCCTTTACATTTTTCACACTATGCATTATTTAAAAATATTTTATTATTTTTTGTTGTACATGTATGAGTGTTTTGACCACATGTATGTCTCTGTACTACATTCTGGCTTTGTGCCCATGCAGGCCAGAAGAAGGCAGTGAGTCCCTTGGAATTGGAGCTACAGATGGATGCTAGCTACCATGCAGATGCTGGGAGTTGACCGCAGATCATCTGCTATAACAGCATGTGTTCTTAATCCTCTGAGACATCTCTACAGCTCCTTCATGAATTTTATAATTAAAAAAATGTTGATTACCTGTGATTCCCACAGATAATCAGCTGGCTGGACCCTACTACTTGAAATAAATCAGGGTTGATGATATTCATCTTATTTATTTATTTATTTATTTAATCAAATCAAACTAAGGACAGAAATTTTTTTATGTTTATTTATTACTTCAGGTTACATCTTCATCATAGTACCCTATTTCCACAACTCCCAGTCCCTCCCTCCCACCCTCTTCCTCCTATCCCTTCCAACCCACTCTTTTGGAGTGGAGTATCCCTAAACATCAGTCCCTGCCCCAGTTCTGCAGTCATATGAGGGCCAAGAGCCTCCTCATACACTGGGAGCCTATAAGGCAGCACATCTAGGGCAAAGTGTCTCATTGACAGGAAAAAAGTCTATGTTCATGTTCCCTTTGGTGCACTGGTTGTAGTATAGTTATCCTGTATTATATGACTAAAATCCAACTGTAAGTGAATATATGCCATTTGCATCCTTCTGAGTCTAGGCTAGCTCACTCAGGATGAGCTTCTCTAGTTCCATCCATTTGGCTGCAAATTGCATGATTTCGTTGTTTCTGATGGCTGAGTAGTATTCCATGTACATGTACCATAGTTTTTTTTTTTTATACATTCCTCAGTTGAGGGACATCTGGGTTATTTCCAGTTTTATGATATTACAAATAAAGCTACTATGAACATAGATGAGGAAACTTCCTTGTGGTTTGTTGAGGAATCATTTGGATGTATACCTAGAAGTGGTATGGTCAGGTCTTGAGATATAGCTCTTCTAAGTTTTCTAAGATATCGCCAGACTGATTTCCATAGTCGTTGCACAAGTTTACACTCCCACCAGCAATGGACGAGTGTTCCCCTTTCTCCACAACCTCACCAGCATGTGCTGTCATTTGAGTTTTTGATCTTAGCCATTTTGACAGGTGTGACATGGAATCTCAGTGTCATCTTGAGTTGCATTTCTCTGATGATTAAGGATGCTGAGCATTTCTTCAAGTGTCTCTCAGTCATTAGGGATTCTTCCTTTGTGAATTCTCTGTTTAGCTCTGTTACCCATTTTTTAATTGGATTATTTGGTTTCTTGGCATTTAATTTCTTGAGTTCTTTATAAATTTTGGATATTAGCCCTCTGTCAGATGTGGGGTTGGTAAAGATTTTTTCCCAATCTATAGGCTGCCATTTTTTTAGAATGACAGTGCCTTTTGCCTTACAGAAGCTTGTCAGTTTCATGAGGTCCCATTTATTGATTGTTGGTCTCAGGTCCTGAGCTGTTGGTGTTCTGTTCAGGAAGTTGTTACCTGTGCCAATGAGTTCAAGGGTTTTCCCCACTTTCTCTTCCAATAGATTTAGTGTGTTAGGCCTTATGTTAAGGTCTTTGATCCCCTTGGACCTAAGTTTTGTACAAGGTGATAAGTATGGGTCTAATTTCATTCTTTTACATGTCGATATCCAGTTAGCCTGCACCATTTGTTGAAGATGCTATCCTTTCTCCATTGTATGGTTTTGGCTTCTATGTCAAAAATTAAGTGACCATAAGTGTGTGGGTTCATTTCTGGGTCTTCAATTCGATTCCATTGGTCCACTGGTCTGTTTCTCTTCCAGTACCATGCTGTTTTTATTACTATTGCTCTGTAGTACAGCTTGAAATCTGAGATGGTGATACCTCCAGATTTGCTTTTTTTTTTTTTTATTGTGCAGAGGATTGATTTAGCTATTGTGGTTTTTTTCGTCATTCCATATGAAGTTGAGAGTTATTTTTTAAAGGTCTATAAAGAATTGTGTTGGTATTTTGATAGGAATCACATTGAATCTGTATATTGGTTCTGGCAGGATAGCCATTTTTATTATGTTGATCATAGCTATTTGTGAGCATGGGAGATCTTTCCATCTTTTGATGTCCTCTTCGATTTCTTTCTTCAAGGACTCTAAATTCTTGTCATACAGGTCTTTCACTTGCTTGGTTAGAATTACCCCCAGGTATTTTATATTGTTTGTGACTATTGTGAAGGGTGTTGTTTCCCTAATTTCTTTCTCAGCTCATTTATTCTTTGTATAAAGAAGGGCTTCTGATTTTTTTGAATTAATTTTGTATCCAGCCACCTTGCTGAAGGTGTTTATCAACTGTCAGAGTTCTCTGGTGGAATTTTTGCGATCATTTATGTATACTATCATATCGTCTGCAAATAGGGATAATTTGACTTCTTTGTTTCCAATTTGCACCCCCTTGATACCCTTTAGTTGTCTTATTGCTCTAGCAAAAACTTCAAGTACTATGTTGAAGAGATATGGCAACAGTGGTGATCCTTGCCTTGTCCCTGAGTTTAGAGGAAATGTTTTAAGTTTCTTTCCATTTCATTTGATGCTGGTGACTGGCTTGGTGTATATCACCTTTATTTTTACTAGGTATGGTCCTTGTATGCCCATTCTCTCCAGGACTTTTAGCATGAAGGGGTGTTGGAAAGTTTGAAAAACCTGTTGGTTGGGAAAATATGGACCATAAGATATAATTGGAGGAGTGTATCAGAACAGGCTACAGATGGAGGTGATGATGGGAACAGAAATAGGGATGTTGAAAATATTTTCATCTTTGTCCTGATTCTAATAAAAAGTTTTCTTAACTTCTTTTTAAAAATATTTTTACAGCCTGGCCTACAAAGTGAGCCCAGGACAGCCAGGGCTTGCTTGTTACACAGAGAAACCCTGACTCCTTGAAAAACAAAACAAACAAACAAATAAAAATATTTTTAATTTAATTTAATTTTTTTCTTATTTTACATCCCCACTACAATCCCCTTCCTCCTCTCCACCTGTCCCTACCCTCCCATCCTCTTTCCCCTTTCCTACCTCCCCTTCTCTTTAGAAAAGGAACCCCCCCACCTCACTCCCCATCAATCCACCCCAGCTTTTCAAGTGTCATCAATACTAAGAGTATCTTCTTACACTGAGGCCAGACAAGGCACTTCAGCTAGGGTAAAGTGATCCAAAAACAGGCAACAGAGTCCATATCAAAAACAGTCCCTGTTCCACTTGCTAGGGATCTACATGAAAACCAAGCTGCCTATCAGCTACATATGTGTAGGGGTTTTAGGTCCAGTGATTTTTTTTGATTGGTGCTTCAGTCTCTATAAACACCCAGGAGCCTAGGCTAGTTGACTCTGTTGGTCTTCTTGTGGAGTTCTTGTCCCCTCTGGATCCCTCTATTCTTCCTCTCACTCTTCTACAAGACTCTCCAACCTCCACCTGATGTTTGGATGTGTGTCTCAGCACCTGTTGCTGGTGGGGAATCTCAGATGAAATTATGCTAGGTTCTTGTCTGCAAGCATGGGAGAGTTTCATTAATAATGCTAGGAGTTGGCTATCTCCCATGGGGTGAGTCTCAATTTGTGCCAGTCATTGGGTGATTATGCTCTTAATCACTGTTCCATCTTTATCCCTATACATCTTGTGGGGAGTGTAAATTATGGGTTGAATATTTTATGGGTGGATTGTTGTCTCCTTCCCTTCACTGGAAATCCTATTATAAATAAAGTTTCTATGAACATATTTGAGCCAACGTCCTTTTGGTTTGGTGGAGGATCTTTTGGGTGTATGCCCAGGAGTGGTATGGCTGTGTCTTGAGGCAGAACTATTCCCAATTTTCTGAGATACCGCCAGATTAATTTCCAAAGTGGTTGTACAAGTTTGCATTCCGTCCAGCAAGAGAGAAGTGTTTCCCTCTGTCCATATCCTTGCCAGTATGTGCTGTCACTTGAGTTTTTTATCTTAGCCATTCTAACTAAGTGTGTAAGATGGAATCTCAGAGTCATTTTGATTTGCATTCCCCTGATCACTAAGGACGTTGAGCATTTCTGTAAGTGATTCTTGGCCATTAGAGTATCCTCTATTGTGAATTCTTGGTTTTTCTCTGTACACCAGTTTTTGATTAGATTATTTGGTTTGTTGGTGTTTAATTTCTTGAGTTCTTTATATGTTTTGGATATTAGCCCTCTTCCTGATGTGGAGTTTGTGAAGATCTTTTCCCAGTCTGTGGGTTGCCATTTTGTTCTAACAACAGTGTCCTTTACCTTACAGAAGCTTTTCAGTTTCATGAGGTCCCATTAATTAATTATTGAACTTAGTGCCTGAGATGTTGGTGTTCTGTTCAGAAAGTTGTCTCCTGTATCAATGAGTTCAAGGCTTTTCTTCACTTTATCTTCTATTAGATTTAGTGTACCTGTTTTTATGTTGAGGTGTCTGAGCTACTTGTATTTGAGTTTTGTGCAGGTCGATAAATATGGATCTATTTGCATTCTTCTACATGTTGACATCCAGTTAGACTAGCACCATTTGTTGAGAATACTTTCCTTTTTCTATTTTATGGTTTTGGTTTCTGTGTCAAAAATTAAGTAACCGTAAGTATGTGGGGTTAATTTTTGGGTCTTCAATTCGATGCCATTGATCAACCAGTCTGTTTTTATGTCAATGCCATGATGTTTTAATTACAACTGCTTTGTAGTATAGTTTGAGATCAGGGATGGTGATACTTCCAGGTGTTTTTTTATTGTACAAGATAGATTTAGCTTTTCTGGGCTTTTTCTTATTCCATATGAAGCTGAGAATTGTTTTTTCCAGGTCTGGAAAGAATTGTGTTGATATTTTGATTGGAATTGCATTGAATCTGTATATTGCTTTTGGTAGGATGGATATTTTTATTATGTTGATCCTACCTATCCACGAGCATGGTGTATCTTTTCATCTTCTGATATCCTCTTCAATTTCAACCACCTGCTGCTCAGATACCAGGCATTCTAGGTGACACCATCTTGGAATCTCCTTCTTTCCATCTTTTAACTCATGCCATAAAATTAGTTATCAGATCCTAAGTGATCTGGACTAGAAATTGTTTTGGATCCCAGAGATCATTTTAGATCCTAGATGACACAGGTTAATGAAGTTTTGTATGTAGATACAGCAACCTAAATTTTCCTATGTATGGATGTAAGTATTGGACTAGACACATTCTCAGGTTTTATCTTTCTTCAAAATTGGGTTTGCTGTCATCTACGATGCTGGAAAAGCATCCTATATTCAGCATCCCATAGATAATATTTTACATTTTTCACAAGCAGAACTTGAAGGAATAGGAGACTAGCCTCGTAAATATTTTTAAGAAGAAAAGACCTCCACCAAGTTGAAGGCAAAGGAATCATGGGTATTGTTCTAGAAACCTTATGTGCTCAAGAGAGACTCTCAAAATGAAAAATGCAGACTATAAAGTTGATGGAACCTTCCTTCTTGTTCCTTTAAGTACATTCTTCTCTGAAGGTACTTTGTGGTACCTCGAATCTTGGAGCTGATACTGAGTAGAGGGAGAATTGACTGAGACAATTTAGAGTTATATATTGTTTCTAATATAATATTTGGTTACATCTTTTAAAGATAATGTATTTCACCATTTAGAGGAATTTGGGGAGATCATCCCCTGTGAACTTCTGTGTTAACCTCTTTGAATGGCTTGGAAGAAATCTCCTTGGTGGTAACAAACTTCTTAAATTCAACATTACCTGACTGTATTAGCAATATTTAGTCTGCCATGGCAGGTTGTTACCCTAGGGGGTGGGGAAGGCAGAATGGAAGAAATGAGGGGAAGGGTAGGACTGGGAGGAGGAGAAGGAGTGGGGCTGGGATTGAGATGTAAAGTGAACAAATAAACAATTAATGAAGAAATAAAGATGCATTGGATCCATGAACCTTACCCATGCAGCACAACTTCAGTTATCTTCATGTTAGCCATCTTGGGTGATTGCATATAGTTCTCTTCACTGGAAATTTAACCAGATGCACTAAAATAGAATTGAAAAGAAGACTTTTATTGTTGTTTCTAGTAATTGTTCTGCTCCTCAGGTTCAAAGACAACTGCTATGAGGTACATTTGAGACATTGAGATTTCACTTAACTTGATAGTGAAAGAAAGTGATTTAAAAATATTATTATTATTATTTTTACCTTGAGGACAAAATTAAAACTAACGTTTCTGGGTAAGAAGTTCTGGAAGACATTTTTTTAATGTCTACAGATAAATTTTATTCTGTGCCACAGGGAAAATTCTCATAGTTATAAGCTTGATTTGTGTTCACTTGCTCAAATTTTACAGAAAAACTATTTCAAGTCACTTTGGGATATTAAAGTCATTTGAAAATGTATGTTTTAATTTGTTCTGAATAGTGGTTATTTGAGAAAATGTTTCAAGTTCCGTTTATTCATCCTTCTTCTGTTTATTCATAAAAGATTTATTTTTATTGTAGTTTGTTTATGTACATTTACCTGTGTGAGTGCCTGTGCCTGAGGAGGCCATTGGAGCTGGGGTTAGATGCCCTTGTGAGGTGCTGGGAATTGAATTCAGGACCTCTAGTAGAGTAGTAAAGCACATTTTACCTCAGCCATCTCCCCAGCCTACCATTGTTTGTTAACAGAGGATGTTCCCTGGCTAAATGAAGGCAAATGGCAGGAAACCATTTCTGTTGAATTTGACAGATGACTTTGGATTCCTATTATTGTCCTCATAATGTCTTCTTATGTCCAACATAAGAGAAACATAAGGAGGAAGCTGGATGAGGAGGAGGCTGAAGAGAATACCTTAGTTAGTTTGACTTTGTGGTGCGGATAGAGAATCCAAGAGCGTGTGCCTCATGTGCACCTGGATTGCTGTCAGTTCCCTGGACTTCTACATGGTCTGGTGGTGTTCTTTGACATGGTTTCAGCCCGTGAAAGCATTGTAAGATTACAGGTGGAGGAGTGAGAATAAGGGAAAGGAATGAATGAACCAGCTAGAACTACAATGGGGTAGTGTAGCAGTGACATTTAAAGGGATGGGAAAGGAAAATGGACCTGGGAAGGGAAGGTGCCTTGGAAGTGGCAGGAAACCAGGAAGGTGTGCAGGTTTCTTACCTTTCTAACAGTTCTCTGATTTTTTCTTTTTCTTTTTTTTTCAACATTTATTTATTTCTTCAAGTTACATCTCAATCACAGTCCTCTCTCTCCTCCCCCTCTTGGTCATACCCTCCCTACCTACCAAGAATTTTTCAAATGTTTAAGGAGACAGTTGCTAAGGAAGTTGAAAATAGGACAGTCTCCATCATGCTTAGCAACAGGCAACGCTTTAGCAACTTTGTTGGAAACACTTTTAGTAGAATCTTCTCTCTCTTTTTAAAAAAATTTCAGTGCGTGTGTGTGTGTATGTGTGTGCACATGTGTGCATGCACCTGTGTGCAAAATCTAGCAGTTAAACTCCAGTGTCATTTGTCAGGGACTGTCTATTTTTTGTCTTGGGACAGGGTCTCTCACTGGTTGGGAACTCTCTCATTTGGTTAGTCTCTTTGGCCAGAAAACCTCATGGATCCACCTGTCTCTGTTCTACTGTCCTCAGCACTAGGATTGTAAACAGGTATCACTACACAGAGCTTTTTACATTGCAAGCACTTTAGTGACTGGGTTATCTCCCCCAGAACCCCTCTTCATGTCTGTTTTCATTATTGAAAATTTCAAACATACCCAAAGTGACAGTGTAATTGGAACTTGATGGAAAAAGCCCCAGATTTAACAGCCCCAATAGTTTTAGGTATAGTCAATTGGCCCAGTATGGCACCTAAAAAGACAAGTATTGGTAAAAATGCAGAGGAAGGAGAGTTAAGAAGAAGTGGAACAGATAAAGATTACAGTGACTATCTAAGTTTCTCTTCTTGGTACTGATCTGAGCTTTAGTTTTAAAAAGGAGAATTAGGACAATGGGGAAGAGGATAGGTACCCATAACTGCAGTGTTTCTGCTGTTATTGTTTCAGCTTTGATCCTGCAAAGTAGTATTAGTAAGAACCTGATAATCTGTGTTTGTTATTCCTCTTAGGAGACCAGCCTGGTTCCTGTTAGATGCTATTTTCCAGGGTGAGCTTTTCCATACTAAATAATTGTTCTCATCTTAGGGACACTCTTTCCTGCCTTCCAGACCTTGTTGTTCCTGGAATCCAAGGTAATTTCAAGTTTACGACAACTTAAACCTTTCAACCTTAAAAGTGGAAGGGCATATTAGGGAATCATTGGTTTTTAGACAAACATTAGTTTGTTTATTTGGAGTCAGGTAAGGATCTGACTGAAACTAAACAGGGTGGGCATAAATATGGAGACATATGTGACATCCTCTCATCCTGCCCATAGGTACCTTGTGAGTGCAAGGGAGAAGTCAGTGATCTTTATCAAAATGTCCATGAGTCCATAATTCAGCCAAAATGATTACAAAGAGTTATATCATCTTGTACTCTTAGTTTTTTTGTTTATTTCTTTATCTGTCCTAGACAAGCTCTCGTTTTGTAGTCCAGCCTAGCTTGGAACTCACTACATACCAAGTACTCTCAAACTCACCATGGTCTTCCTGGTTCAGACTCCCTTACTAGTTTTATTTTTTAAATTTCTATTACAGGAATGAGATTACTGGGAACACTAAGGAAAAAAATATGTCCAATAAATAGCCAAATGCATATAAACTAACAAAACTTCTTAGAGGTAAAGACAAATAAATAGAAGGTACATAAGAAACCTTATGAATTTAGTGTCTAGGAGTTGGAGAACTGGTTCAGAGCTTATTGTCTTACAGAGGACCAATGTTCGGTCCCAGCCCCCTCACGGTGGCTCACAATCATCTATATTTCCAATATTAGAGGATTTTATGCCCTCGTCTGACGTCCTCAGGCACCACGTGTTTATAGACATACATGCAGGCAAAACACCAATACACATAAAGCAATAAAATAAATAAATCTTGTTTTTTCTTTTTAAACTAGAGTTTAGAGTCTGGCTGACTGGAGAACACTTACATCTGCACAAGTTATGTCTACACAAGCAAGTGTCTGGTGTTTTATAATGAATTCAGAGGACATTTGAGCTGTTCATTCAGTTCTTGCTGCAGTGATGAGCAAGGAAAAGTAGACACTATGCTATGAAGTTTCAGGTTATTCATCCTTTGGCCTTAGTTTCATCACTGGTGATGAGGAAAAATTAATTCCACAATTAATGTGAAATAAATGAGAACTTGGATGTAAAGCATTCAGTACATGAAAGAATGTATTATAGTCTCCATCATATATGTATATGCAGGTTTTCTCTTGATTCTGATTAGATTTTTTTCCCCTCAAATTGACACAAGCTAGAGTACTTGAGAAGAGGGAGTCTAAGTTGAAGAAGTTCTTCCATCAGATTGGTTTGTAACCAAGTCTGCAGGCTACTTTTTTAAATTAATGACTGATGTGGGAAAGCCTAACCTGCTGAGCTTATGCCATCCCTGGACAGGTGGTTTTGAGATGTATAAGAAAGCAAGTTGAAAATTACATGAGGCAAAGGACACTGTCATTCAAACAAAATGGCAGCCTACAGACTGGGAGAAAATCTTCACCAACCCCACATCTGACAGAAGGCTAATATCCAAAATCTACAAAGAACTCAAGAAATTAAATGCCAAGAAACCAAATAATCCAATCAAAAAATGGGGGACAGTGCTAAATAGAGAATTCACAAAGGAGGAATCCCTAATGGCTGAGAGACACTTGAAGAAATGCTCAACATCCTTAATCATCAGAGAAATGCAACTCAAGACGACTCTGAGATTCCATCTCACACCTGTCAGAATGGCTAAGATCAAAAACTCAAATGACAGCACATGCTGGTGAGGGTGTGGAGAAAGGGGAACCCTCCTCCATTGCTGGTGGGAATGCAGGCTTGTGCAACCACTATGGAGGTCAGTCTGGCGATATCTTAGAAAACTTGGAATAGCTCTGCCTCAGGACCCAGACATACCACTTCTGGGTATACACCTAAATGCCTCTTCATGGAATCATAAGGAAGTTTCCTCATCTATGTTTATAGCAGCCTTATTTGTAATAGCTAGAAACTGGAAACAACCCAGATGTCCCTCAACCGAAGAATGGGTCAAAAAACTGTGGTACATCTATACAATGGAATATTATTCAGCTATCAGGAGCAATGAAATCATGGAATTTGCAGCCAAATGGATGGAACTAGAAAAGCTCATCCTGAGTGAACTAATCCAGACTCAGAAGGACACATATGGCATCTATTCACTTATAGTAGGATTTTAGCTATATAGTAGAAGGTATCGATACTACAACTAACACACCAAAGGGAACTTGGACATAGACTTCTTATTTTTAATTTTTATTCTTTATTTATTTTTTATATATTAGTTATATTTTTTTCTGTTTTTTAGTCTTTTTTATCTATTGTATGCTTATTGGTTTGTTTGTTTAGTAGTTCTCTCTCCCAGGCAACGAGACACTTTTCACTGATGGTACTGCTTTGTAGATCCCCAGTGAATGAAGAGGCTCTTGGCCCTCACACAACCTCTCAACTGAGATGAGGGACTGCTATATAAGGACACCCCACCCCAGAGAAATGGGATGGAAGGGTTAGGAGGTAAAGAAAAAAATGAAATGTGGTGTTTTGGCCTTTTATTACTAATTGTCATAAACTGTTTAGGGTAATTAAGAAATGCAAACTAATGGTTATGCAAGCCGGTCATTCAGTTAGGTACTATGACAGCCTATTATAGTTACTTTCTAAGCTAATCAGAAATAAACCGGCAAGAGACAAGCAACATCTGCTTACCCTAATATAAGAGATAGATAGGGCCTCTTCAAAAAACCTCAAGAGATCTGCAGAATATGGCATTTAAAGATGTTTTCGTAACTTTAGAATTTTTTATATCAAGACATATCAACTCCTGACAGCACCCCCTATTCTCCTCCAAGTAGAAGATGAGCAGCAAAGAATCTCTAGTGGGAGATGATTGAATTAGTCGCAAGCCTATCTCTTGGTAGGAAAAGCCCCTTGCTCCAACTGTAGACAGAATGCTGTCCAAAAAGGACAAAACCTGGAAGCAGGAAAGTCGACAGCCTAGCTCTGCCAAGACAGGGTAGGTAAGTCCTTCATAACCCCTGCTCTACAATCAATGTCTGTCAGAGAAACGGGGCCAAATGACTGAAGATCGATGTTGTAATGTATGGAGAGAAAATGGGAACTGTCCAGGCAGCCACAGGTATGTCATTTCTTAGTTTAGAAAGCTGCAGGCCCTGTACTTCCTATAAAATCAGATATATTTATCCCTCTCAGGTCTCTGAGGTGGTTGAAGAACAGATAGCTAGAGTCTCATAATTTAATTTTGAGTTGTTTAGGAGTCAAGAGAGTGTTATAGATCTAAGAAGATACTTTTAAAATTGTGTTGCAAGTTAGTATGAATGTTGAGTCAGATATAGACCTTTAAACTCATGGAGATGTTTAGATAGTAGAATGTTAAAGTTAGGTACCAAATACATATGGACTGGTCATTGGGAATGTACGTTAAGCCATATAACCCTCATAACTGTGGCCTAATTACCTCTGTTGTACTGTATTGTATTTGTTATTATAAGAGAAAGAGCCATTTGTTGGACTGAAAGGGGAAACTGTAGGGGGAAATAAGATATACCTTAAAGTTAAAAGAAAAAAAAGGGAAGAGGATGGGGGGTTGAGGGTGGGAGGGTGGGACTGGAGGGGGATAGGGAGGGGACTGCGATTGAGATGTAACTTGAAGAAATAAAAAATAAAGGAAAAAAAAGTTAAAAAAAAAGAAAATTACATGAGGTACAAACAAAGAAACACTATTCCTCCATGGCCTCTGCATCAGTTCCTGCGTCCAGGTTTCTGTGTTGAATTCCTGACCTAAATTGTCTCAGTGATTGATTGTGATTTAGGATTGTAAGATTAAGTAAACCATTTCCTCCCCAAGTTGCTTTTGGCCATGACATGGCAAGTGCCTCTATAAACATCATGCCAGTAGCACGGGAGACAAGAAGGCAGCTTAGTTCAACAAGACTCAGTAAGTGGTGTTGTTTTAAATTGGAGAGTCTGACTCTGAATAGTTTATTTTAGACATACTTAAGTACAACACAATTTAGCTATAAAAAAATCCTGGTAATAATCAATTCAGTCACGTGTACACAGCAGAGCTTTGGGCATGGCTAAAACTTTATAAAATACAAGTGACTTCTTCCATAAAAATGGTGTCTATAGATTGAATGAGAAAAGGTCAAGATAGCTAACTGATGGAGGATCCAGTGTGGTCTTAGCCACACAGACAGCAAAAGGTCACTAGACTATTAACCACTTCCACTCACAGCCTTTTGTGTAGAAAACAGGTTATACATCTCTCTCTTTGAAGAGACAACTTTGTGTGCTTAATATTCCTGGTTCCCCTAGTGTTTATTTGTGAAACAGGGAACTCCAGGTCTCCTACAATAGAGTTTATCATGCAATAGAAGTAAACCTTTCCCTCTTTCCTTCTTTCCTTCCTTCCTTGACTCCCTCCTCTTTCTTTGTTCCCTCTCTCCTTTATCCGTTCTATTCTTTCATCATTTCTCCATCTTTCCTTTCTTTGTAACTTCATTGTCAGCATCATCATTTTTGGCACCACTTTCTATTCTCTGAGAATAATTCTTTGATTTTTTTGATACTCTTATAAGTTTTTGTTTTCCACACACAATTTTATGAACACATACACACCTCATGTATTTTCTTCTCACCTGTCCATTCTAAAAATTCTTGTCTATTTCTATTACTTTTTCATTACTGTAAAAAATAACTTAAGAAATGCCCTGTGAAGGAGCACAGTAAAGAATGAAGTACCACCCAGATGTCTACTGTCTTTTATGTGCCCAAATGGATAAGTTTTGGTCCCTAGATGTATTGCCAAATGTGAAGATATTTCAGACATGAAAGTTTCATTTAAATTTATGATTTTGAAATTAGTAAGACAGATTTCCTTTCATAAATAGGTGAGCTGTATGTGGTGCATTGAAAACATTGGAGAAAGGCTGAAATGGATCACGAAGAGGGAATTCTTCCAACAGACTGCCTTGAGCTTTAGTTGGCAATATAAACTCCTCAGCTGTTATCTGGCCTCCACCCTGGTAGTCAGCTCTGAAGTCTTTGGACTTGCCAGATTCTACAATACATCAGCCAATTTCTTAATCTTTCTCTCTCTCTCTCTCTGACTTCATTCCTCCCTTTCTACTCCCCTCTCTTTCTTTTTATCTTCCTTTTTTTCTTTGAATATGTATGAGTGTGTGTGTACACATCCAAGTCAGGAAGAATAAT
>CAJQZJ010032121.1:1986768-2059749 GCA_907164525.1 Lophiomys imhausi
GGGTCATTTTTATTAGTAGTTTTAATAAGCTTTGTACTGGAGTTCAAATTCAGTTTGTGTATATGCTGTGTTAGTACTATAGCTGGTTGTTTAAACACTGATGGCCGGTCAATAACAGAAGCATTTCTTTTAAATGAAAGAAGCCTCGTGGGCATTGCTATAAGCATGCTCGTGCACTCAGTCCTTCAATGCAGTAGAATGACTATGATTCTGTGGTGATAGTGACCGTCCTGCCTCAGTGCCCCAACCTTGTCTCCACTTTGCAGTGAGCCCAGAAATTTGCTATTGCCTTACCCTAGTGGACTAAGAATCAAATCCTTCATGCTATAAATATATCTCAAAAAAATTCAATAGGTTTGATTTCAAACTTTAATCAGAAAATTAGTTCCAAGTACTGACTTTTGCCACATATAATTGTATGCCGATGTTGAGCTTCCTTTATTTGAGTCCTTTAGAGCAGATTAAATTTATATTAAATTATGTCTTTCTTCTCCCTTGTTGCTGTTTGAATCTAAATCTTTAAACAAGAATCCATCAACATCACCTCCAAGGCTGCCAGGAAAGGGTCTGTTCTCCCACTGCAGTGACCAGCAGTTGATTTTTTTTTTTGAGCCTCCAACTTTTTCCACTGATGAAAATTTAAGTAGCTTAAATCTTTCCTACAAATTACCAGGTCATTTAAAAATAAATTGGGCTCATTTTAATCTAATTCCTAATGCACAACGGCCTGGGGAGTTATTTTCAGCTCCGTTTGTTGCAGTTTGTAATTATCATGGTCCCTTTAAAGAAAAGAAAAGTAACAAGACTATATTTTATGTGAATTACCAATGATCTTCGGAGCAACTCATATTTAAGGTGAGTAATGGGGGAAATGAAAGGCAGAATGAGCAATGAGGCAGACTGGAGAATCTAGCAGACTACAGAAATAAACAGGAACTGGACAGAGTAGAGGTGCTAACTAACATTTTTACCTTTGCTTGAAGGTAAAAAGATTCTTGATCTGCAAGTAATGACAATTAATGTAAATAACTGAAAACACTTCATAATTTTTTAAGCCTGGTGAGACTTTGATTCCATGAGTCTAAGATTGCCAGCAGACTTTTACTTCTTTTCTCCTTCCAGGAGGATAGGACATACGTATATGCTTAGTTTGTGAAATGAATAGTATGATTCAGCCATTGATTAAACTAGGGGGGGATTGCTTTGACTCTCCAGACCCAGATTAGAAACTCCAAAATGATTTTTCACTCTTCCGTGTAATGTACATTATAACAGTGAGGGAATTACAGGAATCCTATTCCTAGCTTAAATGGAAACTTCCATTTCCAATATCCTTCACAGTATTGTTAGAGTCACGGGTATAGAAGCACCTGCAAAGTGAAAATGAAGGATTGCGGAAACTCAGAAGAAGGAGAGATGCTGTTTCTGCTGGGAAGGAGGGGTGTGTGTGAGAAGTCTTCATGGAGAAATGATATTTGACAGTGTGTTAGTCAGGTTTCTCCTTCTGTAGCAAATCACTGAGTAAATCAATTTCTGGAGAGAATATTTGTTTTGGTTTACAGTTCTGGAGTTTGTGTATGGAACTCTGGTTGGAGGAGGTGGGACATGACAGTAGTAATATATAGCTAACCATGGCTGGACAGAACAAAAGGAGGTTAGCTAGAAACCAGAGTTTCACATACCTTCACTGGCATGGTCCCATGATCTTAGTACCTCTCACTAGACCCCACCTTTTAATATTACCAACCTGGGAACCAAAGCTTTCCACGAAGAGGCATTTGGAGAACATTCTAGGCTCAAATATTATCTGACAGGAAGGTTGAGTGTTGATCAAATTTATAAAAGGGACACATATGGGTGCCTTGGACATTTGAATTAAGAAGCTGAGGGAAGGTAAATAGTACCATTACAATTTGACAAGAAACTTAGTTTTGGCCGGGGGCTAGTATGCTTATGGAGCAAGTGGGCCAGATGGTAGAATGCTTGACCAAAATGTTTGAATATTCTGCTGTGCACAGTTACGATGAGCATGGGAATCTCTTTAATTCCTTCAAACCTTTCTAAACAAGTGCCATTCTGTTGTTTTGGCATTTCAATGGAGGCTTTTAATTTTCCTCTCCCCCCAATTTAGAGTGAACAGAAGGAGCAGTACTTCTAAAATAATATTGGCCTATGAGCTAGCATTCTACAAACATGAAAGAGGATAATTAACAAACATATGCTTGATTCAAATTTAAGTTAAAACAGTCACATTTATTTAAAACTGGATACCTTCCCCTTTGCATAACAAATAGCTAATAAACTAATCTTACTTACTTAGTGTTATAAGTTTCATTTAATTCTTCCTGCATACCTGAGATGATGGTGACCATAATAATAAAGATAGATAACATCCCCAATCATAATCTACGGGCTGTGTATGTAATCCTACAATTCTTACCATACTGAGAAATAAGTGCTGTTATTGTTCCTTTCGAGCAGAAGAAGGGGCTGAAGCACTGAGAGGTGAGATAGGATATTGTTCTAAAACAGCAAGCAGCTTGTGAGTGGCAGAATGAAGATGTTAACCTAACATTTTGGCTTCAAAGGCCACATTTCTATGCTTTCTAGGCTCTGTCTCCTAATGGAGTGATGATTATAATTCAGGCTATGGAAACATACTGGGTCCCAAGAAGAAAAACAACATACATAAAGCTTTCTGGAAAGAGAAAACTATGATATCCCTAAATGTAATTCTAACCAGTTTCTAGAAATGATACTTGACCGATAGCCGCAACAGGTGGACTTTTAAAAAACCTTCAATAAATGTTAGCCCACTAGTGAATTGGCTATAGCTCAATTAAGTGATGGTCACAGCGTGAGTGCACAAAGAGAGCTGTTGATAGAGGGGATGGGGTGGTGTCTGGCAATTGGAAGAAGTTCCTTTAATAGTAACAAGAGAAAGATT
This sequence comes from Lophiomys imhausi, assembly GCA_907164525.1. NCBI lineage: Eukaryota > Metazoa > Chordata > Mammalia > Rodentia > Muridae > Lophiomys > Lophiomys imhausi. The sequence goes on from CAJQZJ010032121.1 coordinate 1,989,716, forward strand.
TTCAAAATCCTGCCCAGGTCTGGAATAAACTGTGTCTCATTGTTTTCTTCTTATGGTCCAGGTAAAATCCTACAGAGATTTTAAAAAACAAATGGCTATTCATTTTCTTCTACTTCTTTCATTTCTTCTTGCTTAGACTTCTTGATCTTTGGGGTATTAGGGAGCTATTGGGCAGTTAGTTTCAGTGTATGTATTATAGGATGCTGGTCAGCATCCCTACCTTGTTCCACTAGAACATGTCCAGTCTGGCCATCAAAAGTATCTTTAGTCCATGCCAAATGACGTCCCTTGTGGACTATACTACTTCCAGCTGAGACATGTGAGACATGTCTTTTCTCTTTTATTGGGGTGACTTATCTCTTTGGAAACATTTATTTTAATTCTATCTGACTGAGTAGATAAGTTAAAACACTGGGTAGATGTAGACTTGGGAGTTTTCAGGGCACAGTCAATAGAGATCTCTTAAAATTTCCAAATCCTTGCTGTTCATGCTTCCTTTCCCCTCTTTCCCACTCTGCAGCTGCTCTATTGATATATCCTATTCCATAAAATTTTAGAAAAATACCTGACTGGGTAGGTATTTGGAGTGTAAAGAAACCGTCTCCTCTATAGGATTTTGCAACTGTCAGATTTTTGAGGGCAGTTTTCCAGCTGTGTTTTGTTATGTTCTAGCACTGCATACAAGCCCAATCACCTGGTATACCAGGAGGTTGGATAGACCATTTCCTTGGTAACATTATCCATCTGAAATGCTGGTCCTCTTCTCAGTTTATCAGGCATGGATGAAAGTGTCAGGAGGACTAGAGATGCCAAATATTAAAGCCCAGAATAATGTTGAAAATATTGGCATATATTAAAGAGCAAGCATGAAACATCCAAGAGAATTTACAGTATTCATTATATTTCCAGCACCTTTTCATCTGTTTCCTAGCCTATTTCAGAAAATGCATGGTGTCACAAAGGAGTGTGAATCCACAAATAGCAAGGCCTTCTATAGCACACATACTTATTTTCAAAATATTTCCTTAATTCCATGGATTTAATCATAAACACAGAACACTCAGTTTTCTTAGTAAAATCTGTTTTGGATGGGTGAGATAAATATCAATGAAGGCTGATATAAAATATTGTCTTAACTTTATATTTTTTGTCAGCCTAAGATTAGATGTGCCATTGTGGGCTGAGCCCAGCAAGGTTTTGAAAATTGGAAAATGTGTGAACCTATGTCTAGGTATAATGCCTTCAGTTGGATTTGGGCTGGCAATTGGATATTTCAATTTCTTATCAATCAATATTGGTTCACATAATGGGGATTATCTGAATCTATATTTGGGGAAAATCAATTTTCAGACACCTTTATTGGTCATGTTATTACCATTTCATGGTAATATGTTCCTACACATCTGATTTACAGTAAGAATATTTGCTTGCAGAGACAAAAGTGGGTTTCCAAGGCCAGATGCAGGACTACTTTGTTTCACTTCTAGAAACTTGTTAAGTTTCAAAAGAAACTTCTATGTCTATGAAAGTGACCTTTTTTGCGGGGGGGGGGGGGAGTTTACATATGTGAATTTTATGGAAAGGGGTCCTAAAAATCATTGTGAAAAACCAAAGTCTACAAACTGTATATGTCATGGTTATAATCACAATTTTTTTTTTTCAGTGACTGTTGCTTTCTTGGTTACTAACAAACCTAAGACTAGAGACAAACAAGCTCTTGTCTTATTGTCATTGATGGTGGCTTGCCTCTGCCTTCTTTCTGTCTCTGACTTCCAGAGACGAGGTAGTCTCCTGGGCATTGGGCTCTGTCTGCAGCATGTTTACACAAAATGACACATGGTTGAGTTTATGCAAAAAAGCCAGGAAGGACACAGCCCCTGCAGCTTCTAGGTCATGAAATATCTTTCAGAAGTTGCTTGCTGTATTTCCTTCTTCATTCCTCTCATTCTGCCTTGTGTGGGCTTAATATATAGCACATATTATTATTAGATGGGATTTAGGGAGAGAGGTGAAATAAGAAGAACTACTTCCTTGTTATACTCAACCTTGTGTCTTGCCACTCTGCATGTTCAAAGTGGAGGAGGGATTTAGTCCAAGGGGCATTTTTAGATCTCAGATCTAAAAGCAAATTGGTCACACTTGCCTTTCTGATTCCATTTTATTTCTCTTATCATACTGTCCTTCAGTTCCATCCATTTTGCTGCATGTGGTAGGAGTATATTTTTCTTATGACTGAATAATACTCACTGTGTACATCTGCTACATTTGATGAATATATATGTTGGCCCCATATCTTAACTACTGTAACCAGTATCACAGTTAACATGGATATGCAAGTGTCTCATTGATCACTGATTTAATTGCTTTTGGATATATAACGAGAAGTGGGATTACTGGATCATATTGCAGTTCTATCTTCAGTCTTTGGGAAGGGATTTCTTTATAATGGCTGCACTAATTCATACTTCCACAAACCGTGTGATTGAGGATTCCTTTCTACATTCTTGCCAACATTCATTATTTTCATCTACTTAATAGCAGTATTTAATTGTTGTTTTGATTTGCATTTCCTAATATGTACCTCAGTTTTATTACTTATGAAATCAGGACAGTAATAGACACATAACATGGGATACCACCAAAGATCAGTTGAATTACTATGAGTAAAACATCAGAGTTTTGTAAATATTGGTTGGCATCATGCTTCTTGGTTTGGAAGAATCTTTTACTTAAATGATACTACTTGTATAGTGGACTATATATCTTTGTTTTAGTTACTTTTTGTTGCTGTGATAAAACACCATGACCACTGGCTGATGAGATGGCTGAGCAGTTATGATTACTTGGTGTTCTTCTAGAAGACCCAGGTTCAATCCTCAGCACTGACATGGTGTGGTCATTCACAACCGATCATAATTCCAGTTCCAGGGGATTCAATGATGTCTTCTGGCATTTGTACATACTAAGCACATACATTGTACATAGACATAGATGCAGTCAAAACCTACATGCACACAACATAAAAATAAATAAATCTTCAGAAAACAATCAAATCACTTATGGAAGAAATAACTTGTGTTATTTAGGGTAACTATTGCTGTGATGAAACACCATGACCAAAAGCAAGTTGGGGAAGAAAGCGTTTATGTGGCTTACACTTCCACATCACTGTTCATCACTAAATGAGTCAGGATGGGGACTCAAACAGGTGAGGAACCTGGATGTAGGAGCTGATGCAGAGGTCATGGTAGAATCCTGCTTACTGGCTTGTTCTTCATGGCTTATTCAGCCCAATTTTTATAGAATCCAGAACCTTGGATGCTCAGGGTTTGCCCAGCCCACAGTGGCCTGGACTCTCTCTACGTCAGTCACCAATTAAGAAAATGCCTATGGCTTGTCTACAGCCAGATCTGATTGAGACATTTTCTCAACTGAGAAATGTCTTCCTTCTTGCCAGTGACTCCAGCTTGTGCATAAAACTAGCCAGCACAACTGACCACTTGTCCACTTTATACACAAACATCACTATTAACTCACAAAATTTCTATTCATATTAATCCCCCAGGATCTCACACTAATAGGAACATTCGCAATATAAAATAATCCAAAATTTAAAAGTCCTACAGTCTTTAAAAATTCAAACATCTAAAAATTCAGTTTCTTTAAAATAGCTAGTCTTTTAAAATCCAAAGTCTCTCAATGGTGGATTTCTGTCAAATCAAAAAATAGAATAAACACTTTCTTACTTCAAGAGGAAAGAATCAGGGCACAGTCACAATCTGAACAAAGCAAAACCAAACCCCAATAGTGTACATAACTCAATGTGCAATTATCTGGGGTCTACTCACAGTCTTCTGAGGTCCTTCAAAAGGCATTGGTCACTTCTCCAGCTCCTTTCTTGCAGCAAGAAGACAAGACTGAGCTTGTCTTCTAGACTTAGGCCGGCTACATTCCACTTCTGCTGTTGTCCTTGGTGGTCATTCCACTGTACTGGCCATTTTCAAAATTCTAAAGTCTCTTGCTGCAACTGGACTTCACTTTCACCACTAGCCTCTCTTAAGCTCTCTTTATGGTGCCAAGCCTCAGCTGCTCTCTATGAACCTTTCATGCCTTCAAAACCAGTACCACCTGGGTGCATCTTATACTATAAAGTTTGTCTGCCAGAGCAAGGTAGAACCTTGGCCACCTCTGGAACACAGCCTCTGTGTGTGGACTCTTGAAGTACTTCCTAGACGATTTCACTTCAGTGACGCTGGTATCTTAATCACCTCTAATGCTAGTTCCAACAGACTAGCATTGATTTTATCCCTACAAAGCAAAGGTCTCACTTTATTGGTTCTTGTAAATCACAACCAATTCTTAAGCCCCAGGTGACCAGAGCCACAGATGAACTCAAAATAGGAAAAGGCTATGAGAGAGTGTCATTAAGGGACTCTCAAACTTCCCTCTGAAACTTTACAAGCCAGGACTCAATTGTCTGCATTGCTCTTACACTCTCAACATTCTTTCCTTTCTTCAACTGAAAAACTTCTTTCTTTTTATTTTTTTCAAATTTTATGAATTTCACATCATGCATCCTATTCTCTCTCATCTCCTACCTCTCCTTAGACCTGCCCTCACCATCCTTGAAGCCTCTCCCAACATAAAAAAATCTCATTGTAGAGGCTGTAGTGTGTGTCAGTGTGTCCCACACTATTCCATTTTGTCCACACTTTTTTGCTTGCAAATGTTCATTATAATGACTCCTTGGTCTGGTTTGCAGCCTCTGGCTTCTGCTATTTTTTCAATACTGGAATCTCACTGAGACTCCTCTCAGATATCCTATTGTTGTCCTGTGTCATGGGGATCCTGTAGTTTTGGGATCTGTGGAAGTGACCTCTTCATACACTCCAGCAGTTCGTACATGGAGTATATGTTGGGGTGGGCCCATAAAAGCCCTGGTTCTGGGCATTTAATCGCCATATTCAGGACAGTTCTACTGTGGTACACAGGTAACATACAGGGCCTGCTCCTCCAAGTGCTGCAGTAGGTAGTTAGACCAGCTCTCCTTCTCTCATAACCCTATCAGGGCCAACTCTCCTGCCTGCTACCTGTGGCAATGGCATCAGGGAGTGGAGCAGATCTCTCCCAATAACACTGAAAAGCAGAAAAGCAGCAAGGCTGGCTCTCCTACACCCACACCCTCAGGGCTGGCTTACCTACAACTCTCACACTCTCATATCCAGGGCAGCTGTATTGTGCTGTCCAGGAGAGATGCAAGCCCTGCTCTCCTGAGTGCTACAGCATGTGAGGGGCAAGGATAGCTCTCCAGCTCTTGGGATCCCATCAGGACCAGATCTCTTGTCCACCACTGGTGGTGAGAGCAAAAGGGAGGGGGGATCTCTCCCTCAACAACACCAACACAAAGCAGACAAAAGGCAGGGCTGGTTCTTCCACACTTACACCCTTGTGGCTGGCACCCACAACCCCCACATCAAGGGCAAGATCAGGTTTTTTCTAGTCTCTGACTTGCTTCCTGTTCTGGGAGCCCATCCTGTGCCTGCTATTTAACTGGCAGTCATTACAGGCTAGCTCCCTGTCTAGGCCCCATGGTGCCAAACTGCTGTTGGTGTCCAGTTTGCTTTTTTCCAGGAATGTTAGGCTACTATTCATTCATATGTTCATAGGTCAGAACACTGAATATAGACATAGCCTCTCTTCTCTCTACCACCTGCTGCTGCACATGTGACAGATCAGCCACATATGTAATGTAATGTAATAAGGTCTCACTATTCTTATCTTCCAAGCTGTCACAGAACATTCCACTGAGCTCTCAACACTCAATGGCTTTTCTAATTCAGAGTACCAAAGTCCTTCCACATTCCTCCCAAAACACATGGTCAGGTCTGTCACAGCCATACTCTATTATGCTGGTGTCCATTTGTCTTTGTTTGGGTTACTATTGCTGTATTAAATTCCATGGTCAAAAGGAAGTTGGTGAGGAAAGGGTTTATTTGACTTGTACTGACACATCATGGTCTACTATCAAAGGTCTTGGGACAGGAACTCAAACAGAACAGGAATGAGGAAGGAGGAGCTGATGTAGAGGCCATGGATGGGCGCTGCTTATTGGCTTGTTCCCTGTGGTTTGTTGAGCCTGCTTTCATATATAATCCAGGACTACCTGCCCAGCCCCACCCACAATGGGCTGGACCCACTCACATCAATCATTAATTATGAAAATTCACTACAGACCTGCCTATATATGGATATTATTCAGGCATTTTTCTCAACTGAAGTTCTCTCTTTTCCAGTGACTATAAGCTTGTATTAAGTTGATATAAAATGAGACAGCACAGGATTTGTTCTGGCTAATGGTTGGAGAGTGGCAAGGAGTTTATAATGCCAGGGGAACTATGGCAGTAGGCATGTGGAGGAGGCAGCTGAGATATCATATTTTCAACCACATACAAGAGTCATATATATGTATATATTATATACATCTAAACATTACATACATATATACATTGTATGTATATATACAAAATTTACATATATACATATAAATTTATATACAATATATATGTATATATGTGTATACATATGTGTGTGTACATATATATATATATATATATATATCGTATATATGAGAGAGAGAGAAAGAGAGAGAGAACTTGATGAGAACTGGTGTGGGGCTATGAACTTTCAAAGCCCACTCCCAGTGACATCCTTCCCCCAGGAAGGCTCCACCTCCTTAATGTTCCATAATCTCAAAAAACTGTTGCAAATTGGCGAGCAAGTGTTCAAATATATGAACCTATAGGGGACATTTCTCATTCAAACTATGACACCTGCTATGTAAAGATGGGATAGTGAATTGAAAACAAATTGATTTACCTTCTTTTGGGGTATGATAAAGTTGCAATGCAGATACACACTTTCTTTGAAAAATTTCCTTGAGATTTTTAAAAGCTTACTGTAAATTGCTATTTGATAATCTAATTTTTCTTAAGTCTGTGGCTGATAAGCCAGTAGCCAGAAAAAGAAGATCTATGCACATCTCTAATATAAACTTCCCAGTTTACAGTCTGTTAGAATTTCCAATTGCAACTGGTTTAATAGGAAAAAAATAAGGTAAAACAATAAAATTTAAACCCATAAAGCAAGTGGAAAGTTGAGGTTGCATTATCTCCTCAGCATGACTAGATCAAGTGTCTCATACAAGAGCTAATGAGCTGTCTTTTTTTTTTTTTTTCATTTTCTGTCTCTCTGTCCCTTTGGATTCTAGCAAAACACCATCCTTTTGATTCAAACAGTATCAGATTCAAATGGCCTCAGCTTATTGATCTTTACAAGAAAAAAGTACTTCTTTACTATGTCATGTTGCTGGTAAAGGAAGGAAGCACTGTGAGTAGACCTTCCCTCGGAAGGACCCCAGATGTTGGTTAACCATTTTACACAGAGCAATAAAGACTGTGATTGGCCTTACCTGAGATACATAACACTTCAAAGGTGAGAAGCTGATTCAGTAAGTAGAGGATATCCATTGAAAGGTGTCAGTCAGTCTAGGAGGATATTGACTATGATCCATTCTACTTATAAAGACAGGATCTCCAAATGCAGGAATATATCCACCCCTGTAGTTGGATACAGAAGCCATGGCAACATCATACTTTTTATTCTTCCTGGCTTAATTCCTTGTCAGTGAAATCTAGTATACTGCCAATAGTGAATGGAACACCAGATTTTGGTTTGAGCTGGGCCCTGGGGCTTGGGTGTCTGGGAACACTTTGGGAAGTCATTCAAAGTGCTTGGAGGACACTTTCCCTTTCTTCTGCTCCAGTACCATATGCTGGCTGTAGATTGTTTTCCCAGTCTCTTCTGGACTCTGTGAAGATAAGCAAATTAATGTTTATAGCTCCCTTAATATTCATATGTCTAAGGGATTAAATATCTCCCAATAATGTTTTCTCTCACATCCTTTCATGCCCCATTCTGAAAGATTCTGAATGTCTCTGTTTTAATTCTAAGAAGCTGAAGCTTTTCCCCCTCCCTCATTTTGTTTTCTTCTTTAAAAAATACCTTGTGTACATTGTCAGGATTAATGTTAGCAATGTTGCATAGCATTGAGCACATGGGTCACCTGACATTCTCTGCAGTCTCACTCTTTGTTCTGTATTTTAGATCCCGTGAGTCAGATGTATTATTCACTGTATGATTTTCACAGAACAAGATGTATTATTTACAAGATTGTATGATTTCTGAAATTCCACAAGCTTTCTTGTAAGTTTGTAAATAGCACATTGGATAGACTGGATTGCTGAGCATAGCTGTCACAGACATCATGATTTATTGACTTCTGTATTCTCAGAATGTTGTCTTATTTACAGTCTTTGTATACTGGTGCAAAAAAATGTTGATGCTGTGTGTATGGATAGAGCCTATCAATCCCATCTTCCATAAAGTACAGAATTTATAAAATTAATGATATTGATTGATAGCTATCATAAACCTAATCAGTGACAGTGTGTACTATTGGCTTCTACCCAGAAATACATGCAAGTGTAAGGAGTTTCCATATTACTGGAGGGCAGAAGAGTGATAGATCTTAGATAGAACATTTTCCCCATGTACAGATACACACACATACACATACATGCACACATGTCTCTCTAAATACGAATTTAGATTGTTCATATAAAAGAAAGCTTGTGTTCTAGTTTGCCTCTTTGTTGCTGTGATTAAACATTAATCAAAAGCAACTTGTGGAGGAAAGGATTTATTAGGTGTACTCTTCCACATTACAGGCCATCATTGAGGGAAGTCAGGGTTAGACTTGAAGCAGGGAACACAGAGGAATGGTGGTTACTGGCTTGCTCAGCTGTTTGTTTTTAAGTACAGGCCCACTTTCCAAGGAATGACAATACTCACAGTGTCCCAGGCCCTCCTGCATCAAGCACAAGTTAAGAAAGTGGCTGATAGACATACCCACAGGGTGATCTGATGGAGCCAATTCCTCAAATAAGGTTCTCTCTTCCTAGGTGACTCTAGTTTGAGTCAAAATGACAAAAACTAACAAGAACAGAACACAGTATTTCTCTCTATGGATCTGGACTATTTTGCTCTATCCCTGTTGAGACATGAGCCAACCTAAGACTTTCTAAGATGCCCCGACGAAAGGACTAAAGGAACTTAGTTCTGTGTCATTTACTAGGGAGAGACATGGTGAGGTCCAGTCCAGCACTGAGGCTAGGGCCCTGAGGGAGTTAACACTTCCATTCTTTAGAACTTGGCTTTTGTCCCTGAAGAGACTGGAGTTATCTGGCCCAAGGCTGTTGTGTGTTCTATCTGTGACACACTTGAGGTATCTTGTGTTCTCTTTGTGAAACATTACTTAAATAGCTTCTTGCTGACTTTACCAATTGTATGATAGTATTTTGCTGATACTGTTCCATTTTTCCTTTCAGAAAAACTGTATCTAAGATGCTGTATTTATTAATAACTTGCTTGGCATTAGACATAATATGAAATATCTCCTGGTATTTTTTTCCAGTTTTCTGTCTTCTTTACCTTCTCATCCTCTAGTCATCCCCATTAGGATGCTGTGAATGAAGATCTTGCTGGTCCAGATCACATCCTGAGACTAAAATGCTTAACAGAAACTAAACAGAGGGAATACTTCTTTAGGAATATGGTTTCAGAAGGCTCAGTCCATGGTGGTAATGATGGCATGGTGAAACAGTCCATATTATTGGGTTGAAAGCATGTGATAGAAGCTATTCATATCAGGGTTGACCAGAAAGGAAAAAGAGAATAGTGTTGTTTGGGTGACTACATTATCATTTATTATGTATTCTTTTATGGATAGATGATTGAATTGTGTCTAGTTTGGGGTATGAGGAATTGAGCTCCTGTGTCCATTCTAGTATAGGTTTTTGCCAAGTATGTATAATATATACATATAAATTTGTTTCATGTATGTACAGAAGGTGAACTTGTGGTCCACACAGCAGTATTATAGAGTTTTAGATATACAGGTATCATATTTGAGGGGAAAATCATAGAGGGGTAAGTGGGACCATTGTCAGACTAGAGTCAAGGAATAATGACTTTATATGACAATAGAAATATCCATCTATAATCTTTGCAAAGAAAATTGGTAGTAGGGTGAATGTGGGTAGATATGCAAATGATTAGCTGTTGAATGTGTATATGTGGACATCAGTTCAGGATGGCTTTGGATACTGTAGGAACTGTCAATATTTGGATGTTTCAGGATTTAAGTTACCAGAACCAGGGAAGGTAGTCATTATTATAAATAAACATTGAATTCTGCCTATGTGCCACATAGTTGTCCTTTGTAGGAGTTTAGACTCTAATTATAGAAATACAATCAGTGAATCACTGGTTGAAGAGACAGCATTTGGATAAGGTCATTACAAGGTTTATGAGCAGGACAAAGGAGGGGCAGTTCTTAATCCTGGTCAGTCTAGAGGTGGGGAGTAAACAGAACAGTGGCTGGGATGGAAGAGGTATGAAAGTTGGCTTCCTGGAAGCAATTATTCCTGACCTAGGAGTTAGAGATAAAGAATAAATTGGATGGGGTAGGGTAGAGTTTGCCAGGCTGTAGAAATGTAATAAACAATGGACCAGAGGTACAGATAGTGAAGAATGGAGCGGGAGATGATTTACAAGTTATTTGGAGCATAGTGATGACAGGATAGACAGAGATGGTAGTTAGACATGAGAGTATACTAGGAAGTAGAATCAGAGGAAGAGGCCCATTAAAAACATTTATTTGTTTATTCATTTATTTTCTGTGTGCATAATGGTGGTGGGGAGTGGTGTGCTTATGGATGTCAAGGGATGACTCAACTTGAGTGACTTTGTTCTCTCCTTCCACCATGTGGTCCCTAGAGATTTAATTCAGATCATCAAGCTTGGCAAATGACTTTACCAATCAAACCATATTGCCAGCCCAAGGAGGTCATTTTAAGCCTGTTAAAGATTTTTGGAAGGATGCAGCACTAAAGTAATGGATGAAAATAAGCCTTTTCCTCACAAGTTGATTTATCTCAGGTATTTGTTATAATGATGGAAAGCTAATACAGCATGTGAAGCAAATTGACCATTGTTGTGTGTATTGAAAACTATCATTTATAACTTGAAAATCCTACACAAACAGAATCTGTTGTTCCTAGAGATGATCAAGTGAAAAGTGGAAGGTCAGAAAGGCTAGGTAACTCCATAGCTGGCAAAGAGACCTGCTGATTTTTAGTTGAATGCCCTTTCTCTTATAATAGTGGTTTTCAAATATTCCTTTTAGTCAAGGGACTTGGTCTGCAAATGAAACCTTAGTAAGAAGAGCAATATAGGAAATTATGATGATGTGGTCTTATAAAAATGGAAGTGGGAACCAGGGGTGAGGCCTGAAAGCAATGCCTCTGAACTTTCAATGGATGCAAGAGCCCAGAGTAAAACCTGTATGTTTGGTGACTATTTTCTGGAAGCACTTTCTGCATGGGGCAGGAGTGAGCAAATTTATTGGGTAGGAATGTCAAAATCTTTGATGGGCTCTATGGTAAGGTAACCACTTTGGCCATACTAAAAAATAACCTGCAGTACTCTGAACAATCTCAACATCCAGTCCATACCCTAGACTAATTACATCAGAGTGTATGGAGTGGCAACCAATCATGTGTATTCTGTTTCCTTGGTGATTATACAGTGTGGCCATTATTGAGAACCAGGTCTATACTGGTACCTCTAAAACCATAGTGCCAAACCAGCACTGGGAGTATTACCTGGGGACCTGCTAGAATGCTCTATCCAGGTTCCATCCAGAATCCCTGTGTCAGAAACTTTGTTTTCTGACAAGAGATTTGTGTATCAACAAGCTTGTTGATTCTTATTCACTGTAATTCACTGCACCTCAAGTGTAAGAGTTGGGGAGTTTTTATGAGCTTCTTTGGCAGTTTTGAGGCAGGAAATTTATGGCCTCTTCCCTGAAAAAGGCTATTTTAAAGAAGTCTTAATAAACACAGTATGTGGATAGGACATTCCTCTAGAGGAGATGTGTTCCTTCCTTGGGTACATCACTGGAGAGAGTGGGTTCAGGTTTGTGCCTTGGAGTTTGATTTTCTTAAAGTCATTACCAGGTGATTCTTACAACCAAGTGAGCAAGCTTGCTTTGATTGGGTAACAAGGAACCAACAAACTCAGGAGCTTCAGACAGTGATTATTTGTTGACTTGGCTTCATGTGATAGGTCTGGGACTTTGAGTTTTATTGTGAGGCAGATGCCCACAGAAGCCAGAACAGTTCATATTCCCAGGAACTGGAATCACAGGTAGTTATGAGCATCCTGATATAGGTGCTGGGAACAAGTCCTCTGCAAGTGCAAGTGTTCATAACTGCTGAGCCACCTCCAACCCATATATCTGTTTTTAAGATCTCATATCATCTAGTTCTTGTTCTGATCTCCAGTTTTCTCTGGTCAAGATAGAGGAATAACCATGCTTGTTCTTTATGTGTCTGGGATCAGCAGTAATTTTAAATGAGCTTACATCAGAGTACTGATTCTGATGTTGACCAGATATCCTTTTCCATGGTGATTGTCAGTCCATTGTTGGGGCTGCTTCAGATGCCACTCTTGTGACAATCTGGTGTCTTCTGTCTTAGAAAACTATTTCTCCTCAGTAAGAAATGCAGATTTTGGTAATGGTGGATGTGAGCTAGTCCTTGTTCCTTAGTTCTCATAGGGGAATTAAAGGGGTAGAGATGACCTTCACTTCTAAGCATCGATTTCTGCCTTTTTGGGATTCTGCCATCTTCTTTCTACTTGGAAAAGCTGGACTTTTTGTTCAGCTTGAGAGGTCTTTACAACCACACCAGCTTCCAAGTATCTGCAGCTAGGGGTTAGCTCTGTTTATAACTTCTATAGCCTGGCCTCTATTGCTCTCAATATTTCTTAGAGGAACAACCAATTGTTGTCTTTTCTTTTTAAACTTCTTTGGCTAGATGGCTTGAAATGATACCCCTATTCTTCATGTGTTGATTATTTGTGTTGTTTTATTTTCTTCTCAGTTTAAATAGAATTGCTAAAGCAGAATTCCACTTTTGAAGTAGATAGTTTAAGACAAGACATAAATATTTTGTTGAGACAAAGGATTTATGGGGGAAAATTAGGTGTCAGAAAGCAAGGAAGAAGGATTCCTCACGACTCCTGAGTGTTGCTCTGCTTCTTGATGCGGAAACTTTACTGATTGGAAGATTCTGATTCCATGTGGATTATTCAGAACTCAGGATGAGGGTAGATTCTGCCTCAAGTTTTCATTGCTTCTGCCTAATGACTGGAGATATTAGTGAATGAGAACAACTTAAATTATATTTGTGACTTGAGGTTTTGTGAGAATTCTTATAATGTATCTTCAGACAATGAAGTCCATCTATGTCTCTCTTGTTAGTTAGAAATTCTGAGCATTTGTTTTCATTTCTCTTAATGTCATTATTTTAGTAAGTAAACCTTCCTTGTAGTGGCCTAGACATACATATCTATCTAATATATGTCTATATCTATATATATGCAGTATCTATATATATATGTACACTGAAAGACTTAATATATATGTGCATATATATGGGAAATTTAGTATATATGTATTATATATACACATACAAATTTCTCTCTTTATTAAGATATAGACTTATCTCTGATTTTATAGAGTAAGTCCAGTGCAAAACTTTTGGTGTCTTTGAAGCACAGAGGGAATATAGATTGTTGTGACTAATTTTATCAGATATAGTAATTACACTTATATTAACAACTGGTTTTGGTTTTCTACTTTCATTCAGTAGCATTTTAGCTTTACTGTTTCTTATTTTGTGATATTTCTGGATCATTTTGCATTTATAATATTCAAGTGTTTGTTTGCGTGTTTGTTTATTTTAAGTAGTAGGTTCACCATGCTCCTATAAGTAGAATATTCTCTCTAGGGACCATGCCTTTGCAACTTAATTAGATCTTGATTAAAATAAGATGCATCGAATATCTGTTTTATAAAGGGAAGACCAGGAGGCCAAGACTGGAATCTAGTACTTATAGCACATTGATATTTGGGCATGCATAGTTTTCCTTTCTCTTTTCTCAGTTTCCTTATTTTTGTTCGACAGGGTTTGTTTAGATCACCTTGGAGGCTCTGACACTTTTGATTTCTCAGAAATCCATGTTTTGAGGTGCACATCACAATTCCTTCCAAAATGAGTCCTGTTATACACAAGAGTCCATGCCAAGGTATTTGAGCATCTCAGTAAATGCAATCAGTGGCATGTGAATTGTGTCTCATTGAAAGTTTTCTATGGGGAGCTCTGATTGTTGAATGAAATGGTTTAGAAATACTCCAGAGCATTATTCAGGCAGGTGAGAGTGCAATCAACTTGCAGAGTCATTACTAATGTATCTAGAAGTGATACATCGCCCTGCAAGTACACTTAACTACGCACAGTTAGGTGGCCATTAGCAGTTAGGGTGTACTCATTGGCTCTGCTCTGTGAGTGTGTTGATGTGTGTCCTGGCATCTGTGAGTGAAACAGAATGACAATGTATTTTTTTCTACCCAGAATGGAACTTATTTTCCTGTCTGTCTAGGAGAAGAAACTAGTTGTTGAGAAGTAGCAATTTCCCACTCCTGTAGTAAAGGCATTTCTGTTGAAATGACACAGGATATTCTTGACTTTCTTGTAATAGTGGATGCTACATAGTAACAAACTCCCCTGTATCTCAAATCAGGGGTTTAGAGATGTTCTAATCAAGTTGTATATTAACTTTTAGAGTTGTACCAGTTCTGTGTTTTTATTTTTCTCAGAAAACAACCCTGGAATTGTAAAATATAAAATATACAATTTGACTTTTTTTTTAAGCATCTCATTTAGCCAAGGCTAGCCTCCAACTCACTAAGTAACCTAAGATGAGCTTGAATTTCTGGCCTTTGTTCCTCTTTCTTCCATCTGCTAGGATTAAAGACATGTACTGCTATGCCCAGTTTATGAAGATCTGTGGATCAAACTCAGGACCTTCTGCAGCTGGACAAGCAGTACCACCTAAAATTAGTATTAGTTTTGAAAGATTACAGATGTACAAATTCAATCATTTATAGCCTTTGTTTAACATAAAACTGGTACATGAATTCATTTCAATGGAACACATTTCAGACTAAAATTTTTGAAATTCGGACTTGACTTATTCAGCAAAGGTTTCCTAACTTTCTCCACAGAGGCACTCTGTGAGGATACTGTTTCTCATGTGGATTTCAGGGGCTCAACAGCAATAACAGTTTTGTATCCTTTGCATCAGGTGCAAACTTACAATGTGGCAGAACTTTCACAGTGCCTACTTGAGTCTTTCTAGCGTACACTGCTAGAATTACACTAGTTTAATATAATATTGCTAGTTTAGTGATAAGTTTCAGAGTGCTTGAAAAAGTTTATAATGCTTAAATATGAAGGTAAATTAATGTTTATTACGTGCCTGCTGAGTAGTTTTAGGATATGTTCTAATGACCCATCCAACTACATTATGAAATTCACCCTGTTTGTGCAGTTCTGGTACTGATATCATCTTTGTTATCATTACTATTATTATCTCCATGTTACAGAGAAGGAGGCTGAAGAGGTCCAAAAAAGTTGGTTTAGGGCCTTTGAATATCCACAGTGGTGACTTTGGCTATCAGTTTAAGTAAGAGCTTTAAGTATTACATTCTACTCTGGGGAGATGGTACAGTGAGTAAAGTACTTGTATACAAGTGTCAGGATCTGAGTTTGGATCTCAGAACTCATATAAAGCCACATGTGATAGATTGTCTATTGTCTAGCCTGTTGTAGTCAGTGGTGAGACTTATCATAAACAAGGTAGAAGATGATGATTAACCCGGAGGGTATTTTCTGACCTTTGTAGGTACATCATGACATGCATGTACCTGCATCCATATATATTCACATACAAATATGCACATGCACATACAAGATAAAACATACTGTGTCCATAAGACATTACATGTATTACTTTAAAAATGAAGAAAGTAAAAAGGGGAATGCAAATGATGGTAAGATATCATTTGAAACCAGGAACTCTTTTTTTTTTTTTCTTGATATTGAGAAGCGAACCCAGGCTTATCATATAATAGCCAAGGGCTCTGCTACTAAGCTCCGTTTCAGCACTGTCCTTTGTGAACTGTGGTCTATGGTCTACATCCAATGACTGTCGAGACTAGAAGGCAACAAGTTGGGTCTGTGTTAACTCAAACAAGGAAGAAAGCCTGCAGAAAATCATGGGATGTTTCTATCAAGAGTGTGAAGGTTGTGATATTGGGGTTTGTGGTAGGTTTTGGGACATGGCCTTGGGACATGTACGCTTTATTCTGGATTCTGTATTATGATACAATGGGGGAAATTGCATGATTCATGTTCTTGATAAATCTTTCTAAGTAAGAGAGGAGTGGGGGTGTGGCTAGAGTTGTCATTGGTAGAGAACACAGCTGTCACATTATCCAGGATTTGGGGGAGGCATTTTTGGCAATGTTTTGCTTTGATAATCTGGATCTTTTGTCTGTGTTCAGGCATGATTTGAGAGACGTCTTTTTTATCTTGAGCCATGAGAACAAGCAACCTTATCTAATATTCTTATTCTATGAGATAGTTTATGGTCCACACATTGCCCAGGCCTACTTTCTAGAGCCAAGATGCTAGTGTCATGCCTGCTCCTCACTTTCAGGGGTCTTATCTCTTTCATAAAATATAGCCTTCTATTAAATATGGCCTTTCTTATCTGTGTGGCACTGAGATGAGAGAGAACAAGAGTGGATGTGGGGAAGCGAGTGAGGACGCCATTGCTCAGGATGTGAGGAAGGTGTCCATGAATCTGTGGTATTCATGCAGAGGGATGCATGGGATTAAAATATGTGTGGAAGGTAGAGGTTTATATCATCAGAATAATATATTCTCTAACAACTTGAGCTGTGATATATTGATGGTAAGATATGAAGCAATCAGAGGAAACACTGAAAACACTGGCCAGCTGCTTCTTGTCCTGGGACATCAAAGAAGGGAAAATCTTAGCAAATGCAAACTCAGCTTCAGATTTCTTGACTACATTCTCAGCCATTAAAAAACCTAATTCCAGAATGGATGTTAGTCACCCCCCACCCCCCTCTAGATTATGTGGATTATGTTTTTAGCGATTTTGAGACATTGAAAAATGCTTTTATAGAAGATGAAAGATGAAAATCTCATTTTCATTATTGACAAAGTCCTCCCTGAGATCAGGTGGGAGCTAGATAATTGTGCTTTGGAATTTACCTTATATGTTGTTTGATTGAGAAAAGAGACTAAAGCTTTCGATAATGCGTATAGCAGACCACGTAAAGTATGACTAGTGAAATTTCAATTTTGCATGGAACAGGAAATCATCCCAGAAAAATGTGCTCATTTGCAGACATGCAAGACTGCTTATCTCCTTGGCACTTCCTGGGTTTAAAATATTCTATTCGTAGAAGAGTAATTTTGATTTTTTTCCTGTCAGTTGCCCTTTTATGCCTTTTCCTTTATTTCCAATATCCCATGAGGCATTTCTTCCTCTAAGTGGGCCAAAGCAAAGTTAATGGTGAGCTGGGTTCTACCTCCATATTTATGAAATCCAAACCTCCAGAGATTTATCAAATCTTGTACTGTATGTTTAACTTTGTCAGAAATGTAGTGTGACAGCCTGGATTAAATTCTAGTGCCACAACCTTGTCAGAATTCTCAATTTAGAATCTAACATGGATTTCAATATTATAACCTTAGGGGCTTCAGGTACCCATTAACATATATGACAAATAAAAATAAAAACATATAGAACATGAATTATTACTTTATTACTGTTTATGTTAGGTGGTGACACATATGTCTGCTGTGGAAGTAGACACTGATAGTCAGGGATAGGATCAGGCAATCTTATTGCCTCGGTAAAGTATTATTTTTCTTTGTCCAGTGGAGGACTGAATGATGGGGAATCCTGGAGGAAACCCTGTCCTAAGTGTTAGAGATCCATCAGGCATCTGCTCACTGATATTTAAACTAGGCAGTCTGTGCCCCAGAGAGTTTGCACAGCTCTTTTTACCATCTATGTTGAAACAGGATCATGAGCCAAACTGAAATCTGATACGGAAATCAACCAGGGTTTTATATTTATAGGTGCAGAGAGATAAATGCTTTCTGAATAAATAATGGCTGTGTCTAAATCAGTTTACCCATTTAAAATAGTAGAGGATTTTCTTTTAAAGATTTTTTTAAAATTATGTATGAATGTTTTGTCTGTTTGTATGTATGTCTACCACTTGCATGCCTGGTGCCCACAGAGGCCAGAAGTGGTGTGTAGTGTAGAATGGATCCTTTGGAACTGGAGTTACAGATGGCTGTGAGCTGTCAAGTAGATGCTGGGAATCTAACCCCATGCTTCAGAAAGAATAGCTATGTGCTTTGACCCCACTAAGCTCTCTCTCCAGCCATGATAATTATCAATTTTTAGGTAAATAACAATGAGAGATTTTTTTTTGCATATGCCATGTTAGACCTGTAGAGTTATTATTTATTTGTTTGTTTGTTTGTTAAGAACTAACAAACTTTCTTTTGAGGGAGAAGAGATTCTTGGCTCATCCCCCTCCCTCCACCCTCTCCCGGTCCCACCCTCCTACCCTCTCCAACTCATCCCATTCCTCTGGTGTTGAGTGCCTCCGTTTTTCAGCCCCCTTCAGTTTGTTAGTCGCATGAAGTCTAAGAGCTTCCTCTTGCACAGGAGGCATACATGGTAGTTCCACTAGGGTAGAGTGTCCCACTAACAGGTAACCAAGTCCATGTTCCTGTTCTTTTGGGTCTATTGATTGTAGGATGGTTATCCTGTAGTATATGGCTAAAATCAATTTATAAGTGAATATACGCCATGTCACTCCTGGTCATATATCCAAAAATTCCTCACCAATCCATAAGGATGTCTCCTCAACTATGTTTATAGCAGCTTTATTTTTAATAGCTAGAAACTGGAAACAACCCAGATGTCCCTCAACCAAAGAATGGATTAAAAAACTGTGGTACATATATATATATATATATATATATATGTTTATATATTTGGTTTGTTGGTGTTTCCTTTTTTGAGTTCTCTATATATTTTGAGTATTAGCCTTCTGTCAGATATAGGATTGGTTTAGATCCTTTCCCAATCTGTAGGCTGCCATTTTGTTCCCTTAACAGTGTCCATTGCCTTACAGAAGCCCATACATATGTAATCACTGGACAGCTTGGTTATCATGTGAGTCCCCTAGCAAGTGGAATACAGTCTGTCTCTGACATGGACTCTGATGCCTGCTTTTTGATCACCTCCCCCTAACTGGACTGCAGTACATGGCCTCAGAGGAAGAGGATGTGCACAGTCCTGATGTGACACGATGTGCTGGGGTGGGATGGTGTGGAAGGCTCCCCTTTTCCTCAGAAATAGGGAGAATAGCGGGGAGGGAGTGGGAGGGCAGGACCCAGAGGAGGGGAGGACGGGGCCTTCAATCAAGATGTAAAATGAATAAATAAACTTATAAAAATTAGGAATTAGGGATTAGGATGTCTTTCTGGATCAATCTTTCTAGAAGACCATGGGTTCTTTTTCAACTCTCAAGATTTAGGGAACAGGTAATTTCCTCTGCTGATTATAAGACATGAAATATTATTGTCTTCTTTCCAATTACAAGCTTGTGATGGCCTCAGCAGTATGATTCCTGAAGCTCATCTTGGCTGAATGTTAGATAGTTCTGAAGTGTTTTTCCCCCCCGAGTTTGATTATGTAATTATACTCCATTATAAGACCCTTGTTATCACCTGTGTTAAGTAATCAAGGTCATTACAACTATCTTAAGCATGAAGAATCCTGATGATTATATACTAGAATATTCCATAATTTTTATTTCAGATATAAATACAGAGTCAAAGATATTTATTTCTTCAAGCCTTGGAGCCAATCAGTGTCTGTCTGTGTTTCTATCAATTTTTCATTTTTTCTCATCTACATGATTCAGCTTTACACTCCTCTGAGCCTACTTTCCTCTCAGCCATTATTATTTATAAAATAAATTGAAAAAATTCTTCTGGTAAATATAATTCACTTTTTTGCAGGGTATTAACAACATTAACAACTAATGTTTGTTTCCAGTATCTCGGTAAAAACATGGAATTAGATTTCTGTCTTAGTTGCTTTATGCTGCTATGACAAAAATACCTGGTATTGGATATGTTTTAAAGAAAATAAGTTTATTTCTGATTGTCCCAGAGGCTAAGAAATTCCAGGTCAAGGCATGGATAAGTTTGTTGTATTGTGAAGGCCTTATCTGTCTTTCAAATTGTCAACTTTTACTTTATCTTCCAGAGGACACAAATGCCATGTCCCTACATAGTAAAAGATATAAGGGCCTTTTTAATAGTTCCTTCCAGGTATTTGTGAGGTACTAATCCATCAGACTTAAGGCTATGCTTTTACTTAGTCAACTGATGGTTGGAAGACCCTGCTATTAAGGTCACAGCCCACCATGTCCAGATAGCTCTCCAAGGGCAGCATAAAATGGAGGACTCCCTTTCTCAGTCAGGCTCCCTCTTCTCTTCCTGATCTTATCTGGAGAGTGTCTCCAAGAACAGGTGCCTGACCTTATCTAGAGTCGAACCACCATCTTTCCCACTTTTGAGGACAGTCAATGACCAAATTACAAGTTCAATTTCCTCTCTCCCAATAAGAAACTGATTCTCAAGTACCTGGAATTTCTGGAGTTAGTCTTCATGTATATGCAGCATTCCCAGCACTTCAGCCTCAGCAAATAATGTACACCCACTTTGGAAACCCCTACCCACTCACCAAGATCTATATAGCCCTTGTTCACTCTGAATAAAATTGAGCTGTTTCACTGAAGCTGACTCCTGAAAGTCTTCTCTCATACTGATGGCCATCCAAACCCTTATCCTCACCTCTGCTCCCCTTACCTTTGTGGGCCAGTGGTAAAAGAAGGGGAGACCCACACTGATGGAAGACCTATGGAGATTAAATTCCAGCATGAGTTTGGGAGGGTAGAAATTCAAAAGATTGCAGTCTCATTGGCCAGTTTGAATCACAGGTCCATTGATGGCCTTATCACGGTGGCTCTAGAGATGGAACATGCTTTCTGGCTTGGCGATAATCACATTCCTTCTTCTGATCCTGAAGATAGAGTCTCATCTTACTCATCTTAATCTCATGAACTGCATGGTAGGCTTTCCTTAAAGGAAAATTGAAGTGCCATTATTAGATAAAGGAAACTTATACTGGGAAGAAAAACCAACAATGTGTGTATCTTTGTAGTTGTGCAAATGGTCTTGTTAGAGAATGACCAGAGAGGGGAACGAGCAGAGGACTTTTTTTTTTTCAAGAGATAAAGGATATGCCAAGACATCTTTATAAATATAAGAAAACCATTTTGGGATAACATCACTGAGTCTCTTATATTTCTTTGTGTGTATCTTAGACTTGTAACTTGGGTTTGGTCTTCTGATATTTCTTCCTCTATTCCTGTTCCAGTTCATGCTTTGTTCCTCTCTGCCATGTCAAATGGCTCAGTACTCTGGCTCTTGTGACTTTATCATCTGTATTTCCATAATTTCTGGCTTCTGCTATGGGCAATGGGGAGCACCAGTGATTCTGGCTTCCAGTAGGCTTATGGACAATGTGAGGCACCAGTAGAAGCTTATAATATAGATACAAAAGGAATAGGAATTGGAGATATTTCTTAGCCAGACATTTGTCTATGCTTGAATTTCAGGCAAGCAGCAACTGCAATTGATTAGACTGTGTCCTTTATGGGCAGTCCCTGCCTGGGTCAGCCAACACAGTTTCCTTTACTTGATACTGTAACCTAGAGAGGTGGTTGTCACAGTGACATGGCTTCCCGCTAGGGATGGCACCAGGGTTACTCATTATATATATTTCCTTAGCTCTATAAATAGTCTTATTGAATTATTATTAGAATCACACCTGAATATGACTTTGTTTTTCCTAGGTCTCTGATCTCTATCCATCTGTATTATAACACTTTTAAGAGACTCTGAGTTCTGTCCTCTTTCTCTTTCAGTATTCTTAGTGACAAATATGTAGACCAGCATGAACTGGGCAAGAAAGCCTTTTGGAAGGTGCCAGGAAGGAAAGATTATCAGAACCCTGCTAATAGATATTGGAGAGGAAAACAAATCTATAAGAGAAAATCATTACAGGGCTGAGGGAGTCCCATGTATTTATTTCTCCCTGAAGCACTTACAGTTCTAGATGCTGGATGCTAAATGAAGAGCTAAGGTTGCTTCCCAGTTTTTCCAAAACCTTCCTCAAAGTCCTATTTACATGATTTATTTCTGTTACATACTGTTTTATCACCCCAGTGATGAACATGTGTGCTTTTAATGAAGGTAGTAAGAAAAAGGGCCAATAAGAATGATACCATAGGAATAGAGGTGGGGGCTGCAACTGAGGGATTGAAATGTGAAGAGAGAGAGAGAGACAATCAGCACTGGATTCTTTGGAAAGAAAGAAGCAAATATTCAGGAAGTCAGCCTTGAATGTCATTATGGGCCCAAATGTGTGATGGCAGAATTTTCATATGGACTCCTCCAAAATGTGGGACTCATTTTAGTGGTAGATTGGTGATCCTTGAGGATTTTAGATTGATTTAGTTTTCACCTCATCCAAGAAACCAAGTTCTTGTTTCTCTGAATCCTAATCATTTTTTTTAATTAAAAAATTATTTTGTGAATTTCACATCATGCATCCTGTTCCCTCCCATCTCCCATCTCCCCCCAGAACCACCCTTGGAATCTGTCCCAGCATAAAAATAACAGCTCACTGTGGAAGCTGCAGTGTATCTTAGTATGTCCAACAATATTCCCCTTTATTCACAATATTCTGCTTATAAATGTTCATTATAATGACTCCTTGGTCTGGTACAAGACCCCTTGTTTCCACTACCCCATCAGTACTGGAACCTCACTGGAACTCCTCTCAGATATGCCGTAACTGTCCTGTGTCATGGAGATCCTGCAGTCCTGGGTTGTGGAACTGACCTCTTTTTGCACTCCAGAAGTTCATCCATGGGGTAGATGTTGGGGTGGGCCAACTCAAAGCCCTGGTTCTGGACCTGTAACCCCCACTTTCATGGCCAGTTCTACTATGGAAAGGTACAAGGCCTGCTCTCTTGAGTGCTGCAGCATGTGAGGGGCAGGGACAGCTCTTCCGCTCTTGTGACCCCATCTGGACTAGATCTCCTGTTGGCCAATGGTGGTGAGGACAAAAGGATGGGGATCTTGCCCTAGCCACATCACCACATAGCAGATAAATGGCAGGGCTGGCCCTCCCACACTCATTCCTTCAGGACTGTCTCACCCACAAACCCCATATCCAGGACCAGCTGTATTGTGCTATCCAGGCAAGGAGCAGGGCCTGCTCTCTTGAGTGCTGCAGAATGTAAGGGGCAGGTACAGCTCTCCTGCTCTTGTAACCCCCATCTGGGCCAGATCTCCTATTGGCCAATGATGCTGAGGGCAAAAGGGAGGGGAGGGCATGTCTCCCCAACCAACCCCACCACATAGCAAACAGAAGGCAGGGCCGGCTCTCCCACACTCACTCCATCAGTGCTGGCTCACCTAAAACCCCCACATCCAGGGCCAGGCAGAGTTCTTCTAGTTTCTGTTTTTTTCTGGAAGCCCATCTGGTGTTTGGCTGGTACTGGTCTGCTGGTCATCTCAAGCTACCCATGGCGCCAAAGTGGTGTTGGTATCTAGCTTGTTTTTTTTTCTTTCTAGGAATGTTAGGCTACTACTCATTCAGATGTTCATTGGTCAGAACATTGAATGTGGATATAACCTAGCTCTTCTCTGACACCTCCTGATGCAATGTGACATAGCAGTCACATCTGCAATGCCTCTAGGGGCAAAATAATCCTAATCATTTTAAGATATGCCCATGTTAAAAGTGAGATACAAAGATAGACTTAGTTGGACATGTATTGTGAAGTGAGGCTGTATGGTACAATGGAAAGAAACCCAACTCGGAGAAAGAAGTACCAGTTTAGTCTATTATTCAATTTTTAATTTGTTCTGTTTTTAGAAATTTGTTCTTTGAGAATTTTATACATGTATACAATCCATGTTTTTGATCAAATCCACTTCCATTAACTCTACATCACTCTGTTTTGACTTGAGGAAATGGATTTAACTTGCTTAGTCTTATTGCCTTTAACCATAAAGTAGATATAAAGCAATATCACAGATACTATTGGCTAGGTAGAATGAAGTTTCTATCTGTTTACAGTCAGTATTTTGAGAGGAAAAATATATGCATGCATCTATACTTTATCTTAGCCAAAGGTTGAGAAATAATACATATGTATTTATACAAAACAGCATGATTAAATATGTGATCAATCTATGTCCATGTATCTTGGAAAGTTGTTTTCAGTTTCTTACCCTTGCTTAGTATGATGTTTTCAGTTTTGGTCCCTTTTTGTTTAAACATGGATCTCTTTCAAAAAGAAAGCTAACACTTTTCATACTTCTTGAAATTAATAATCCATAGAGTTCTTGTTTTCAGGATATAGTAAAGGAGATTATGACAAAGAACTCACATGTTGTGTTAGTTAGGGTTAATATTGCTGTGAGGAAACAATGACCAAAGCAACTCAGGGAGAAAAGGACTTATTGATCTATACTTTCATATCACTGTTCTTCATTTAAGAAACTTGGGACAGGATCTCCAACAGGACAGGAACTTGGAGACAAGAGCTGATGCAGAGGCCATGGAGGAGTGTTACTTTCTGGCTTGCTCCATGTGGCTTGCTTAGCTTGGCCTGCTTTCTTATAGCAACAAGGATCACAAGCTCATCAATTACTAATTAAGAAAATTCCCTTCAGGCTTACCTAGAGCCTAATCTTATAGGGACATTTTCTCAATTGAATCTTCCTCTTTTCTGATGATTTTAGCTTGTTTAAAAACAAAACAAAACAAAACCAAAAACGTAGCCAGCAATCATGCCATATTCAGTTTAGAATAATCTTTCTATGTCAATATGAATGTAGGTGACTAGTAGGAAATATTCATTGTAATACTGAGAACACTGTGTACTGTAAGAAGGGAGAATGAAAAAAAAAAGCCAGAGATTTATGAGAGAGAACATTCTATTCAATAGTTGATGGATTTACTGACCTAGCAGGATATGAACTCAAATGTGTTTTAAAATAGCTTATTAAGACTATAGCAACATCACCTGAACATGCGTATTGTGGATGCTATCTACTCAATGCTTATAAGTAATTAACTAATATGGTCATTTCTAATCCCTATCATGGAAGTATTGTCACATTATAGATGATAAAGTATATATATGTAAAGAAGTAATTCTGTATTTGAGTTTGTACTGTGAAGGGTTGGAGTCTTCAAACTCTAGGCCAAATGTGGTTAGCTCTTGGTTTTGTATGGCTCTGGAACTTGAAAATATTCCTCTTTAAGTATTTTCTATTAAAATATTTTTCTAAAGAATATATCCAGAGGAGTGGGATGGAAGGGTTAGGGGGTAGAGGGTGGGAGGGTGGGACTGGGAAGGGTCGAAAGAGGACACTATGATGGAGATGTAACCTGAAGCAATAAATAAATAAATAAATTTAAAAAGAATATATCTATAAAATATCTATTTTCAAGAAAAAATTAAACTAATGAGAAACTGTATTTAGAAAATTCAAAGCTCGTAAAATTTACATATCCACAGGTAAAATGTTGTTGGAACATATCAATACCCTTATGTAAAGTCTTTCCTTCTTCTGAGTGACAAAAGCCAAGAACCATAAGCTGGAAACATTTACTGTCTTCCTATTTATAGAAAAGAGTTGCAGACATCTAAATAAGTGTTCTAGCTAGGTTTTCAATCTGAGTTTCAAAGTCAGATCTTATTTTGGGACCTACTATTTAGGGTCTTTGGATGCATAAATATGACCCTTTAGAAAGCCTTCAAGGAGCTCAGGGATAGGGAAACCTACAGGTAATGCATGAAAGTGACTTTGCTTATGCTTGGTTGAAACTGCATCAGGTTCTCAGGATCTGAGAAATGGCACTAAAGTCAGCCTGAGGCAGCCAGGGAGTATATGCGGAATGTAGTTAACTCTGGAGATTAGACACTAAATTCTATGATAAATGGCATCATAGCAATAAGTTTTCACTTCAAACCTATTTCAAGTTTACATATTTCTTAATCATAGGCTATATAGGGAGCCCAAGATTCATAAAGAATATCCACTGTGAAGAAACAGATTGACTAATATTCTGAGGCTTAATATCAGGCTCTTGAAGAAAGACAGGCTTCTTGGGCTAAAATAGAAATGGGACTTGGTGTCTGGGAGCTTCCCCAGTTCTGTTAAATAGGAACAAGTTGGCAGTAGAAACAACAGCATAATTTCTTCCATTCAGGGATATTGTGAGCAGCTTTACTACAGAAACACTTTCCATCCCAATACCTCAATCAGATATGCTTTACACCCAGCTGAGAAGAGGCTGCAGTGTAAGTGCACCTGCCTAGTGTGTTCCGGTGACAGCATATGTGGTCAATCTCCTCTGTGGGGTCTCTGTGCTGTCATTGGTACACCTAGAAACTGCTTAGGATTGGTGGCCGAGGATAAGCATGTGGAAGCTGATGCTTTCATTACATTCATTTTGATGTATTCTAGCAGCCCAGGGACAGGCTGACTTGCCTTCTGTGTCACAGTAATATTTGTTCATCTAAGAAATTAGGCTCAAAGCGAAAGGAGAAATGAGATGGAGTTGTCATGCAACACTGACTCAAGAGCTTCTGTCTGCGGCAACATGGAAATCTCATTAGTGCTGCATTTTGTTCAGCCAGGTTTGCTTAAAAAGAGGGTCAAGGAGATAGGAGTGGCTTTCTGTTTATCAGAAACAATTGTGGGAATTGAAACATGTGTGTGTGTGTGTGTGTGTGTGTGTGTGTGTGTGGTGTGTGCTGTACTCTGTGTTGTATATCTCTGTGCATACAATTATGTCAGCACACACATGCATGCTAGACAGGGATATTGGGCTCCTGCCTTGATTATGCTACATTATTTTGGAGACAGAGTCTCTTCTCTTATTGAACCTGAAGCCAATTCAACAAAAATAGATTTTTGGAATCCATCTATCTTCACATTTCCAGACATATAATTATATAAATTTTGCTCCCATGAGTAAGTCCGTATGTATGTTCTATGACTTTAACTCAGATCCCTATGCTTGTGTGGCAAGCACTGTACCAATTAAGCCACCTCCCCAGACTTCAGAATTGAGTCTAGTATTTGAATCAGTCACAGCTCCTGCCTCCAGGAAAACAGTGTTCAGTCTTGGGGATATCATGCATATCATTGAGCAATCAATGATCTTCACTATGGAAGACTCTATAGAGATACTCTGTGTACAAGAAGTTCCTGTGTTAGGAGAGCATGTTCCATGAGGATGTGATACAGATGGTAAAGTCATGGAAGATGTAGACATCTGTCATTTTTTTCAGAATAGTATGAGTTACTGAAGTCAAAGAGAAAGCAGGAGAGTTCCAGGTGAGGACACCACATATTGGTCATCAGACACCTTTGCCTGACTCTCTAATCCATATGATATTAAGTTTAGAAGCATCAGGGCTGCTTCCATATTCCTATGTCTACTGGTACTCTATTGCATTCCTAATATAATTGATGTGATTTGTATAGATTGAGTTATTTAGGTCATAGAGCCAACAGTCATTTTTGAGAGCTATTTTCTTTATGGGACATACGGGAACACATCATCTGCATTGTTCTTCAAGGTGCCATTTAGTGAGTTCCTATTAGAGACACAAGGATACTTATGTATGATGTACAAGTGTGCCTTTTATGATACTTGAAGCCTGGGTAGAAAAATTTAGCATCTCTTGGAGTTTCTATGCTACCTAAAGATGAAGGTGACCTTTGGGTTAAGACGGAACACAAAAATCTGTTTGCATGTGACCTAGTAAAGTAGTGGAATAAGAAAAATAAAATACAATTTCAAAGAAATAAAGGCAGAAAGACCTTCAGAAATCTACAAGTAATGTCAGGCTATTCCAAATGTGTGGAGAAAAAGACAAGCAATACACAAAAAGAAGTAAAATAAAACCAGAAACAATTATAGCTGTGTAGTTTCCTTGAGGATAGGCATGAACTAGTATATTTGCCCAAAAGGTAAGCCAGGTAGGTTACCAATTTAAAGAGACTGAACTAAAGGTCTCTTCATGCATGTTTCCTGAAAACACAGAGGATCTTTTACAGGACCATGTTCTGAGACACAACCTACAAAAGCAAGAATAAAAGAACTTTGAGTCAGAACCATTTAGTATTACATGACATGAGAATCTGGTCTGAATGGTACACTGGAGCTGACTACATAGAGACAACCTTTCAACCTATACCACATGAGAGGCTACAAAGAAGGAGGACGAATACTCATACCCATGCTAGAATCTACCCAAAGGACAGGCCCTGAAGGGAGCAACATGGAACAGACCTGGTACCCGTGCTAATGACAGGGACTGAAAACAGATTCTATGCTTCCACAGAGTTCTCTATCCATCACTTTGATATTAATATAATTTAACTTCAAATTTAAATTTAGTATACCAGCTTCATCTTGCTCTCGTTCTGTTCTCTATCCATTGCCTTATCTTCTCTCTCTCCTTCCTTCCTTTCTTTTCTTTCAAATCTTGTTATGGAAAGATTTTTCGATATGTTTATTTATTAATTCAATCTAAACCTCAATCACGGCCCCCTCCCTCCACCCCTCCAGGTTCCACTCTACCTCTTTCTATCTCCTCTTCTGCATGTCCTACTCCTCTGGTGTAGGGTGCCCCCACATATCATCTCCACTCAGTTCATCATTTATATGAGAGCAGAGAGTTCCCTTTTGCTCTGGGGTTCAATGTGGCAACTTCACTAAGGTAAAGTGTCCCATTAACAAGTAACAAAGTCCATGTTCCTAATCCTTTGGGTCTGTGGAATGTAGGGTGGTTATCCTGTACTACATGGCTAAAATCCAGTTATAAGTGAATAGATGCCATGTGTATCTTTCTGGGTCTGAGTTAGCTTGCTGAGAATGAGTTTTTCTAGTTCCACCCATTTGGTTGAAAATTGCATAATTTCTTTGCTTCTGATAGCTGACTAGTGTTACATTGTGCAAATGTACCACAGTATTTTTATTCCTTCTTCAGTTGAGGGACATCTGGGTTGTTTCCAGTTTCTAGCTATTATAAATAACGCTCCTATGAACATAGTTGAGTAGATGTCCTTGTGGTTTGGTGAGGAATATTCTGGATGTATGCCCAGGGGTGCTATGTCTGAGTCTTGAGGTAGAGCTATTACAAGTTTCTAAGATATCATCACAATGATTTCTATAGTGTTTGTAAAAGTTTGCACTTCCACCAGCAATGGAGGAGTGTTCCCCTTTCTCCACAACCTCACGAGCATGTGCTGTGATTTGACTTTCTGATCTTAGCTATTGTGACAGGTGTGAGATGGAATCTCAGAGTTGTCTTGAGTTGCATTTCTCTGATAACTAAGTATATTGAGCATTTCTTCAACTGTCTCTTGGTAATTAGAGATCTTCTTTTGTGAATTATTGGTTTAGTTCTATGCCCCATTTTTTGATTGGGTTATTTGGTTTCTTAGTGTTTAATTTCTTTAGTTCTTCATAACTTTTGGATATTAGCCCTCTGTCAGAGGCAGGGTTGGTAAAGATCTTTTCTCAATCAGTAGGCCACCATTTTGTTCTAGTGACAGTGTCCTTTGCCTTACAGAAGCTTTCAGTTTTATGAGGTCCCATTTATTGATTGTTGGTATTAGAGCCTGAGTTATTGGTGTTCTGTTCATGATGTTCTCACTTGTGCCAATGAGTTAGATGCTTTTTGCCACTTTCTCTTGTATTAGATTTAGTGTGTCCAGCTTATGTTGAGGTCTTTAATCCACTAAAGTTTTATGCAAGGTGATAAATATGGGTATATTTTCATTCTTCTACATGTTGAAAATCCAGTTAAACCAGCATCATTTGTTGAAGATGCATTCCTTTTTACATTGCACAGTTTTGGCTTCTTTGTCAAAAATTAAGTGACCATCCTTGTCTACATTTATTTCTGCATCCTCAATTTGGTTCCATTGATCAACTGGTCTGTTCCTATACCAGGACCATTTTGTTTTTATTATGACTGCTCTGTAGTATACTTGAGTGAGAGATGATGCTACCTCCAGATGTTCTTTTATTGAACAGGGTTAACTATTTTGTTTTTTCCATATGAAGTTGAGTATTGTTCCCTCAAGGTATGTAAGAATTGTGTTGGTATTTGGATGGGAATTGCATTGAATCTGTAGAATGCTTTTAGTAGGATCACCATTTTTATTACACTAATCCTACCTATCCATGAACGTGGGAGATCTTTCCATCATCTGATGTCCTCTTCAATTTTTTTCTTCAAGGACTTGAAGTTCTTGTTGTACAGGTCTTTCAGTTACTTGGTTAGAGTTCCCCACATGTATTTTATATTATTTGTGGCTATTGTGAAGGATGTTGTTTCCTTAATTTCGTTCTCTGTCCATTTATCTTTTGCGTAAAAGAGGGCTACTGATTTTTTAGAATTAATTTTTTATTCAGTCACCTTGCTGAAGGAGTTTATCAGCTGTAGGAGTTATCTGGTGGAATTTTTGTGGTCACTTATGTATACTCTCATATTGTCTGTGAATAGGGACACTTTGACTTCTTCCTTTCCAATTTGTATCCCCTTGACCTCCTTTAGTTGTATTGTTCACCTAGCTAAAACTTCAAATACTATGTTGAAGAGATATGGGGAGAATGGTCTCTGTTTTTAGGGGAAATGCTTTAAGTTTCTCTTCATTTAATTTGATGTTTGCTTCTGGCTTGCTGTATATTGCCTTTATTAATTTTAGGTATGTTCCTTTTATGACAATTCTTTCCAAGATTTTTAACATAAAGGGGTTTTGGATTTTGTCAAATGCTTTTTCAGCATCTAGCGAGATGATCATGTGTTTTTTTTTTTTCTTTCAGCTTGTTTATATGGTGGATTAATTTGATGGATTTTCATAGTTTGAAACATCCCTGAATCTCTGGGATGAATCCTACTTGATCATGGTGCATGACACTTCTGATGTGTTTTTTGATTCAGTTTGCTAGTATTTTATTGAGTATTTTCGAATCTATGTTCATGAGAGAAATTGGTCTGAAATTCTCTTTGTTGGGTCTTTGTGTGGTTTAAGTATCAGGGTGACTATGGCCTTGCAGAATGAATTTGGCAGTGTTCCTTCTGATTCCATTTTTGTGGAAGAGTTTGAAGAGTATTGGTATCAGCTCTTCTGTGAAGTTCTGGTAGAATTCTGTGCTGAAACTATCTGGCCCTGGGCTCTTTTTGGTTGGGAGATCTTTAATGGATGTTTCTATTTCCATATGTGTTATAGGAATGTTTAGTTTTTTAACCTGATCTTGATTTAACTTTGGTAGCTGGAATCTATCAAGAAAATTTTTCATTTCATTTAGGTTTTCCAATTTTGTGCAGTACAGATTTTTGTTGTAAGACCTAAAGATTCTTTGGATTTTCTCCATGTCTGTTGTTATTTCTCCCTTTTCATTTCTGATTTTGTTGACTTGGGTATTTTCTCTCTGCCTTTTAGCTAGTTTGTCTAAGGGTTTGTCTATTTTGTTGATTTTCTCAAAGAACCAACTCTTGGTTTCATCGATTCTTTGTATTGTTCTTTTTGTTTCTAAGTTATTGTCTTTAGTAGTGAGTTTGATGATTTCCTGCTATCTACTCCTCTTGAAAGTGATTACTTCTTTTTTTTTTCTAGTGCTTTCAGTTGTGATGTTAAGTTGCTAATATGAGTTTTCTCCATTTTCTTTTTGAAGGCATTTAGTGCTATTTACTTTCTTCTAAGCACTGCTTTCATTGTGTCCAATAGGTTTGGGTATGTTGTGCCTTCATTTTCAATGTATTTTAGGAAGTCTTTGATTTCTTATTTGTTTCCTTACCCAGTGGTCATTGAGTAGAGAGTTGTTCAGTTTCCATGAATGTGTAGGCTTTTTGTTATATCTGTTGTTGTTGTTGAAGTCCAGATTTAATCCATGGTGATCTGGTAAGATACAGGGGGTTGTTTCAATTTTCTTGTATTGGTTGAGGTTTGCTTTGTGACCAACCACATGGTAAATTTTGGAGAAAGCTCCAAGGATTGATGAGAAGAAGGTATATTCTTTTGTGTTTGGGTGAAATGCTCTATAGATATCTGTTAGGTCCATGACCTCTGTTATTCTCATTATTTCTCTGTTTGGCTTCTGTTTCAATGACTTGTCCATTGGTGTGAGTAGGGTGTTGGGTGTTGAAGTCTCCCACTATTAATGTCTGGGGATCGATGTGTGGTTCAAGCTTTAGTAGTGTCTCTTTTACAAATGTGAGTGCCCTTGTATTTGGGACATAGATATTCAATATTGAGATATCATATTGTTGGATTTTTCCTTTTACGAGTAAGTAGTGTCCTTTCCTATCTTTTTTGATTAATTTTGATAGAAAGTCTATTTTATTGGATATTAGAATGGCTATTCCAGCTTGCTTTCTTGGACCGTTTGCTTGGAAACCTTTTCCTGGCCGTTTACTCTGAGGTACAGCCTATCTATGTTGGTGAGATGTGTTTCTTGTATGCAGCAAAATGATGGGTCTTATTTCTGAATTCATTCTGTACGCATGTGTGTTTTTACAGGGGAGTTGAGTCCATTGATGTTGAGAGATATTGACGTCCATTGATTATTATTTCCTGTTATTTTGTTGTAGGTGGTAGTAGTGCATTAGTGTCGTTTTTTTTGTTGTTGTTTTTTGTTTTGTGTGTGTGTTAGCTGCAGTGGAGTTATCTGTTTCCTGCATTTTCTCAGCTGTAGTTATCTTCTCTGAGTTGGAATTTTCCTTCTAGGGTCTTCTGTAGAGCTGGATTTGTGGATAGATAATTTTTAAATTGGGTTTGTCTTGGAATATCTTGTTTTCTCCATTTATGGTAATTGAAAGTTTTGCTGACTACCCAAAGTAGTCTGGGCTGCTACCTGTGGTTTCTTAAGGTTTGTAGGACATGTGTTCAGGCCCTTCTGGCTTTTAAAATTTCTGAGGAAAAGTCAGGTATAATTTTGATGGGTTTGCCATTGTATGTTACTTGATTTTTTTTCTCTTACAACTTTTAATCTTCTTTCTTTGTTCTGTATATTTGCCATTTTAATTATTATGTAGTGGGAGGAAATTCTTTTCTGGTCTTATCTATTTGGTGTTCTGTATGACTCTTGGATTTTTACCAGCATCTCTTTCTTTAAGTTTCGGAAATTTTCTTCTATGATTTTGTTGAAAATGTCTCTTGATCTTTGGAGTTGGGAGTCTTCTCTTTCATCTATGTCTATAATTCTTAGGTTCCATCTTTTTATTGAGCCTTTGTTTTCTTAGATGTTATGTATGAGGACATTTTTATATTTCTAATTTTCTTTTGTTGCTGTATTGATTTCTTCAAATGAATCTTCCAAGCCTGAGATTCGGTCCTCCATCTCTTGTATCCTATTGGTGATACTTACATCTGTAGTTCCTGTTCTTTTTCCTTGATCTTCTACCTCCATGATTGGCTCTGCTTGTGTTTTCTTCACTGCTTCTATTTCCAATTTTAGGTCTTGAAACATCTTATACATTTCTTGCTCCAATTTGATTGTTTTCCCTTAATTCTTTGATGACTTTCCCTCTCTTGTTTGAGTTTTCTTGGAGGTCTTTAATGAATTCTCTATTGCTTTCATCTGTTGAATTGTGCTTTCTTTAAATTCTTTAATGGGTTTAATTTCTTCTTTTAAGGGGTCTATTATTTTCATAAGCATAGATTTGTCATCCTTTTCTTGTGTTTCAGCTGTTGTGCAATGGTCAGAGCTTGCTTTATTAGCACATATGAATTTTGTTGGAGTCATATTTTCCTGATTTTTGTTAGTTCTGTTTTTTTGATGACCTTTAGCCATTTGGTTGTCCTTAGCTGTTTATTCCTGGTGCCTTCTGGACTTGGTGCCAGAAAAGGAGTTTTGGTGTGGGAGCCATTTAATCTTGATGATCTGAAGCTCTCCACAGGCTGGGGTGGGGGGTGGACCGTGTGTTGGAGGTTGGTTCACAGTGAACCTCCCAGTGTTTACCCCTTCCTGCTGTGTCCCAACTGGGTACTCAGGTTAAGGATTAGGGTGGGATGTATTATTATCATCTTCGGGTTCCTAAGATCCAGCTGTTCTTCCTAGTGGCGTCAATGGGGATCAGCAGGCCACAAACTGTAGGGTAGAGCTGCAGTTCTCATGCACCTTAGGTCTGTGGTCATGGTCCTCTCAAGTTGTTCTCTGGGGATCCCAAGTTCAACCTTCATTTCTCAGTCAGAAATACTGTGATCCAAAGCAGTCCACATCACTTGGGAAGGGTGCAATAGTCCAGAACTGTTTTACTGCTCTGGAGCTGGAGCTGTCAGTGCTGTAGACTGAATTTCCCAGCTGAGGGGCCAGGCAAGCACAAGGAAGGAGTTCCCCTATGGAGACCACACCTGGTCCACAGTGTTTGGGCTCAGGGAGGCTCACCATCTTTTCCCTGCCAGGATTGCTGTGATCAAGGACTGCCTACCTCAGCTGGCAAGGCTTCTAACAGCTTCCCTGCAACTAGGCCGTCAGGACCAAGTTTGAGTTCATGGTCCTCCTAGGCTATTCTTAAGGGTTTCCCAGGTTCAATTTACACTTCTCAGTAAGAAGCACTGTGATCCAGTGCAGCCTGGGTCACTCTGGCAGTGTGCAATGATCCATAACTGCTTTACTGCTCTGGGGTTGGAGCTCTTGATGCTGTAGACTGAGTTTCCCAGCTGAGAGGCCAGGCAGGTGCAGTCAGGGAGTTCTGCTATGGAGCCCACAGCTGGTCCACCATGTTTGGGCTCAGAAGAGCTCAGCCTTCTGTTAGCTCACCCCCCCCACAACTGGTCAGCCAGATGCCTCCATGTTGCAAATCCCAGGGAGTATTGCCTCTGGCCTTACCATTTGTGTGGCTCTGCTGGTCTTCTTTTGGCTTTCAGAATGCCTGTGTGGAAATTGAGGACTCAGGTATCCAGGGAGGGTCTCTAGTGATCGAAGCCGCCAGCTGGAGTCCTGAATTGATCAGGTCTGCAGGTTCTTCCACTGTGGTGGGAAATCTTCTTTCTCTCATGTTTGGGGTTTCTGTTCTTCCTAGTGTCTGTATGTATGTCCAGTACAGGGTTCTTTATCATCCCTGGGCAAGACCAGATAGGTTTGTACTTCTCAGACTGCCTCTCAGCAGGAGTGTATCTCTGTGATGGTCCAGTTGGTCCTCCTGATGATCAGAGTGTGTCCATGGTGATTGCTGACATTTTGATCCCCCTCTTTTTTTGTTAATTAATTTATTTATTCAAGTTAAATCCAGATCACAGCCCTCTCTTCCTTCCTACCCAGTCCCTCCATCCCACCTCTTCCCCCTTTCCCTCCTCTCCTTCTCCTCTGATGAGGAGAGCCTCCTCCTACATCAACCCACCTTGTTTCATCAAGTCGTCTGAGGGCTAAGAGCATTCTCTTCCACTGACACCTGATGAGGCAGCCCAGCTAGGGAAAGGTGTTCCTCAAACAGGTAACAGAGTCATGTCAGAGACAACTCTCAGACACAGCTCCATTTGCTAAGGGATCTTTATGAAGACAAAGCTATCTATCAGCTATATATGTGTAGGAGGCCTAAGTGCAGTCTATATATGCTGTTTTTGGGTTGGTGTTTTAGTCTCTGTAAGCCTCTAGGGGCATAGGTTTGCTGGTTATGTTAGTCTTCATGTGGAGTTCTTGTCCCCTCCAGATCCCTCTATTCTTCTTCCCTCTCTTCTACAAGACTCCCAGAACGCCACCTAATATTTGGCTGTGTGTCTCCGCATACGTTTCAATCCACTTCTGGGTGGGATCTCTCATAGGATATTTATGCTAGGTTCCTGTCTCTTTGGGTGTGTGGGATATAGGATGATTATCCTGTACTATATGTCTAAATATTCACGTATAAGTAAATATATACCATTAGCATCTATCTGGATCTGGGTTAGCTACTCAGGATGAGCTTTTTTAGTTCTATCCATTTGGTTACAAATTGCCTGATTTCCTTGTTTGTGATAGCAGTGTAATATTCCATTGTGTAAATGTATGTCAGTTTTTTTTTAATCCATTCAGATCACATCCATCTCTCCTTCCTACCTAGTTCTACTTTCCCACCTCTTCCACCTCTCCTTTTCCTCAGGTGAGGGGGGGTCTCCTCCTATATCAACCCACTTTGTTCCATCAAGTCATCTGAGGGCTAAGAGCATCTCTTTAACCAAAGAGTTTTGATTGAAGGACATGTGTGTTGTTTCTGGTTTCTGGCCATTACAAATAAATCTGTTATGAACATAGTTGAGTCTTTGTGGTTTGCTGGAGAATCTTTTGGGTATATACCCAGGAGTGGTATGGTTGTGTCTTGAGGTAGAACTATTCCTAATTTTCTGATATATTGCCAGATTGATTTCCAAAGGGGTTGTACAAAGTTTGCACTCCCACCAGCAATGGAGGAGTGTTCCCCTTTCTCCACACCCTCACCAGCTTGTGCTGTAACCTGAGCTTTTGATCTTAGCCATTCTAATGGGTATAAGCTGGAATCTCAGAGTAATTTTGATTTGCATTTTTTTGATGACTAAGAATGCTGAGCATTTTTTCAGGTGCCTCTAGGCCATTAGAGAATCCTCTGCTGTGGATTCTTAGTTTAATTCTGTACCCCATTTTTGATTGAATTATTTGATTTGCTGGTATTTAATTTCCTGAGTACTTTATATATTTTGGATATTAGCCCTCTGTCAGATGTGGGGTTGGTAATGATCTTTTCCCAATCTTTCCCAAAGTTGTAGGCTGCCATTTTGTTGTAATGACAGTGTCTTTACCTCATAGAAGCTTTTCAATTTCATAAGATCCCATTTATTGATTGTTGGTAATAGAGCCTGCACTATTGGTGTTCTGTTCAGGACATTGTCTCCTGTACCAATGAGTTCAAGATTTTTCCTCATTTTTCTCTTTTATTATATTTAATGTATCTGGTTTTATATTTAAGCCTTCGATCCACTTGGACTTGAGTTTTGTACAGTATGATAAGTATGGATCTATTTGCTTTCTTCTTCATGTTGACATCTATTTAGACTGGGACAATTTTTTGAATATGCTTTCCCTTTTTCCATTGTATGGTTTTGGATTCTTTCTCAAAAATCAAGTGATCATCCCTGTCTACATTTATTTCTGGGTCTTTGATCCTGTCTGTTTCTTTGCAGTTTTTATTACTGTTACTCTGTATTACAACTTGAAATCAGGGATGGTGATGCCGGGAAAAGTTCTTTTATTGTACAAGATTCTTTTAGCTATTCTGGACTTTTTGTTTTTCAATATAAAGTTGAGAATTATTCTTTCAAGGTCTGTAAATAATTGTGTTGGTATTTTGATGGGAATTGAATAGAATCTATATTTTGCTTTTGGTAAGATGGCCATTTGCATTGTTAATCCTACCAATCCATGAGCACGAGAGATCTTTCCATTTTCTGATATCTTCTTCAATTTCTTTGTTCTCTGAACATAAACTACATATGTAGTTTAGGTAACAGGGTGACTGTGGCCTCATAGAATGAGATTGCCAATGTTCCTTCTGTTTCTATTTTGTGGAATATTCAATAGTTTGTTTATATTCAATTTCTTTATATTCCTTCATATAGGTTTTCACTTGCTTGATTAGAGTTATACCAAGATAGTTTATGTTATTTGTGGCTATAGTGAAGGGTGTTGCTTCCATATTTTCTTTCTCATCCTGTGTATCTTTTATATAAAGAAGGGCTACTGATTTTTTAGAATTAATTTTGTATCTTTATCAGCTGTAGGAGTTCTCTAGTACAATTTTGGATTCATTTATGTACACTATCATATCATCTGTGAACAGTGATACTTCAACTTCTTCCTTTCCAAATTGTATCCCTTTTATCTCCTTTAGTTGTGTTATTGCTCTTGCTAGAACTTAAAGAGGTATATTGAAGAGATATGGGGAGAATGGGCAACCTTGTCTTGTCCCTGATTTTAGTGGGATTGCTTTGAAATTTTCTCCATTTAATTTGATGTTAGCTAATAGCTTGCTGCATATTGCCTTTATTATGTTTAGGTATGGGCCTTGTATCCGTGATCTCTCTAAATCTTTTATCATGAAACAGAGTTAGATTTTGTGAAATGCTTTTTACATTGAGATGACCATGTGATTTTTTTTCATTCAGTTTGTTGATATGGTAGATTACATTGTTTGAATTTCATATGTTAAACCACCCTTGTAACCCTGGGATGAAGCCTACTTGATCATGGTGGAGGATGTTTTTGAGGTGTTCTTGGATTTGGTTTGAAAGAATTTTATTGAATATTTTTGCACCAATGTTCATAAGTGAGATTGGTCTGAAATTCTCTTTTTTTTGTTAGGTCTTTGTGTAGTTTGGGTAACAGGGTGACTGTGGCCTCATAGAATGAGATTGGCAATGTTCCTTCTGTTTCTATTTTGTGGAATAGTTTGAGGAATATTGGTATTAGCACTTATTTGAGTGTCTGGTAGAATTGTGTGCTGAAACCATCTGACCTTGGCCTTGTTTTGGTTGGGAGATTTTAATGAATGCTTCTATTGTCTTATAGTTATAGGACTATTTAATCATTTACCTGATCATGACTTAACTTTGGTAAGTAGAACCTATCAAAAACTCATCCATTTCATTTAGATTTTCCAATTTTGTGAAATACAGGCTTTTGAAGTAAGAC
This sequence comes from Lophiomys imhausi, assembly GCA_907164525.1. Classification (NCBI taxonomy): domain Eukaryota; kingdom Metazoa; phylum Chordata; class Mammalia; order Rodentia; family Muridae; genus Lophiomys; species Lophiomys imhausi. Next base: position 2,028,689 of record CAJQZJ010032121.1, read on the forward strand.
CTAATGATTCTTTGAATTTCCTCAGTATCTCTTCTAATGACTCCCTTTTCATTTCTGATTTTGTTAACTTGGATATTGTCCCTCTGCCTTTTAATTAGTTTGGCTAAGGATTTGTCTATCCTGTTTATTTTTTCAAAGAACCATCTCTTGGTTTCAATGATTCTTTGTATTGTTCTCTTTGTTTCTAACTTATTGTTTTCAGCCCTGAGTTTGGTTATTTCATGCCATCTACTCCTCTTGCATGCATTCACTTCTTTTTGTTCTAGAGCTTTCAGGTGTACTGTTAAGTCATTAATGTGGGATATCCCCGATTTCTTTATGAAGGCACTTAGTGCTATGAACTTTCCTCTTAGCACTGTTTCATTGTGTCCCAGAAGTTTGGGTATGTTGGCCTTCATTTTCATTGAACCTTAGGAAGTCTTTAACTTCCTTTTTTATTTCTTCCCTGACACATTGGTTATGGAGTAGTGAGATGCTCAGTTTCCATCAGTGTGTACGCTTTTTGTTGTTTCTTTTGTTGTTGAAGTCTCTTTTTAATCCATGGTGAACTGATAAAATATAGGGAGTTATTTCAATTTTCTTGTATCTGTTGAGGCTTTCTTTGTAATTGACTATATGGTTAATTTTGGAGAAGGTTCCATGAGGTGTTGAAAAGAAGGTATATTCTTTTGTATTTGTGTGGAAAGTTATGTACATATCAATTAGATTCATTTGATTCATGATATCTGTTAGTTTTACTAATTCTCTGTTTAGGTTCTTTCTTAAGGACTTGTCCATAGGTGATAATGGGATGTTCAAGTCTCCCACTATTAATGTGTGAGGATCTATGTGTGATTTAAGCCTTAGTAATATTTCTTTTACAAATGTGAGTGCCCTTGTATTCGGGCATAATTGTTCAGAATTGAGATGTCATCTTGGTGGATTTTTTTCCTTTGAAGTATGCAGTGTTCTTCCCCATTTCTTTTGGTTAATTCAAGTTAAAAGTCTATTTTATTAGATATTAGAATGGCTACTCTAGCTTTCCTCTTGGGTCTGTTTGATTCAAAAATCTTTTTAACAGCCCTTTACTCTGAAGTAATATCTGTCGTTTGTTGCATAGATAAGTTTGTTTCTTGTATGCAGCAGAATGATGGGTCCTGTTTACCCATCCATACTGTTAATCATGTCTTTTTTTATTGTGGAATTGAGTCCATTGGTGTTGAGGGACATTAATGATCAATGATTATTAGCTCTGTTATTTTGTTGTTAGTGGTGTTAGTGTGTGTGTGTTCTTCTATTCTTTTGATTTTGCTGCAGAGGAGTTATTTGTTACCTATGTTTTCTTGTTTGAAGTTATCCTCCTTTGGTTGGATTTTTCCTTCTAGTATCTTTAGTAGGGCAGGATTTATGGATAGATATTGTTTAAATATGATTTTGTCATGGAATATTTTGTTTTTTCCATCTATGGTGATTGAAATTTTTGCTGGGTATAGTACGCTGGGCTGATATCCATGATATCTGAGGGTCTGCAAGATATCTGCCCAAGCCCTTCTGGCTTTTAGAGTTTCTGGTGAGAAGTCAGTGTGATTCTGATGAGTATGCCTTTATATGTTTCATGATCTTTTTACCTTGTAATTTTTAATATGCTTTCTTTGGTGAATATATTTAGTGTTTCAATTATTATTTGGCAGGAGGAGTTTCTTTTCTGGTCTCTTGCACATTTATAGGCATCCCTTTCTTTAGGTTGGGGAAATTGTCTTCTATTGTTTTGTTGAAGATGTTTTCTGGTCCTTGGAGCCAGGAGTCTTCTATTCCCATTATTCTTATGTTTCATCTTGTTATAGTGTCCTTTATTTCTTGGATGCTTTGAGTCAGAAATTTGTTAGATTTTACATTTTCTTGGGCGGATGTATCGATTTCTTCAATTGAATCTTCTATGACTGATGTTCTCTTTTTCATCTCTTGTATCCTGTTGGTGATGCTTGTTTCTGTAGTTCTGTTCCCTTTCCTAGGTTTTCCATCTCCAGGATTCCTTCAGCAATTTTGTTTTCTTCATTGCTTCTATTTCTTATATTTTTGGTTGTGAGCCTAGCCTTTAATGGCTGAGCCATCTCTCCAGCCCCATTGTTTCTATTTCTATTTTCAGGTCTTGAACCATTTTATGCATTTCCTTTTCCATTTATATTGTTTGTTCCTATATTTCTTTAAGAGATTTATCACTTCCCTTCTCATGTTTGATTGTGTTTTCCTATATTGCTTTAAGGGTTTTATCCATTGCCTTCATCTGCTTGATTGCGATTTCCTTACATTCTTTAAGGGATTTATTTTCCTCTTTTAAGACCTCTATTATTTGGATGTATACCCAGAAGTGGTATGGCTGGGTCTGGAGGCAGAGTTATTCCAAGTTTTCCAAGATATTGCCAGACTGACCTCCATAGTGGTTGCACAAGTCTGCACTCCCACCAGCAATGGAGGAGGGTTTCCCTTTCTCCAAACCCTCAGCAGCATGTGCTGTCATATGAGCTTTTGATATAGCCATTCTGACAGGTGTGAGATGGAATCTCAGAGTCATCTTGAGTTGCATTTCTCTGATGATTAAGGATACTGAGCATTTCTTCAAGTGTCTCTCAGCCATTAGGAATTCCTCCTTTGTGAATTCTCTGTTTAGCTCTGTTCCCTATTTTTTGATTGGATTATTTGGTTTCTTGGCATTTAATTATTTGAGTAATTTGTAAATTATGGATATTGGCCCTCTGCCAAATGTGGGGTTGGTGAAGATTTTTTTCCCAATCTGTAGGCTGCCATTTTGTTCCAATGACAGTGTCTTTTCCCTTACAGAAGCTTTTCTGTTTCATGAGGTCCCATTTATTGTTGGTCTTAGATGCTGAGCTGTTGGTGTTTTGTTCAGGAAGTTGTCATCCAAATGATTCCTCACTGAATCACAAGGAAGTTTCCTCATCTATGTTCATAGCAGCCTTATTTGTAATAGCTAGAAACTGGAAGCAACCCAGATGTCCCTCAACCAAGGAATGGATAAAAAACTGTGGTATCTACACAATGGAATACTACTCAGCTATCAGAAACAACGAAATCATGCAATTTGCATCCAAATGGATGGAACTAGAGAAGCTCATCCTGAGTTAGCTAACCCAGACTCAGAAGGATGCACATGGCATCTATTCACTTATAGTCGGATTTTAGCCATATAATACATGATAACTATACTACAATGAATGCACCAAAGGGAACATGAACATAGAGTTTCTTTCCAGTCAATGAAACACTTTGCCCTAGTGGTGCTGCCTTGTAGGCCCCCAGTGCATGAGGAGGCTATTGGTCCTCATATGACAGCTGAAATGGGGTGGGGACTGTTATGTGGGGACATTCCACTCCAGAGGAGTGTGATGGAAGGAATGGGGGTAGAGGATGGGAGGGCAGGACTAAGAGGGGCGGAAAGAGGACACTGCGATGGAGATGTAACCTGAAGTAATAAATAAATATTTAAAAAAAGACCTCTATCATTTTCATAAGCATAAATGTGTCATCATTTTCTTGTGTTTCAACTGTGTTAGGATAGTATTAGGGTATCTGGGTTCTGGTGGTGTGACATTGCCCTGGTTTTTGTTGATTGTGTTCATTTGTTGACCTTTAGTCAACTTGTCCCTGTTGTCAGATAGTTGTTCCTGGTGCCTGCTGGATTTGGTGCCCTGGAAGGATCTTGATCTAGATGCTGGATGTTTCTGTATAATACCAACGTTCACAGAGTCACCTCAAGAAGGTTGGTAGGGCTGCAGAATGAAGGCTGAAACAGGGTACAGGTCCTCTTAGAGAAGTTGGAAACACCTGGAAGTGAAATGCAGAACCATACTTTCCTGCAAATTCTGGGGGATGACCTCTTAGAGAAGGTCTGTCAGAGATATGGGAGGCATCTGGAGGCCAGAGGCCAGTGAGAGTAACCTTGGCCCTCTGAGGAAGACCTCTCAGAGAAGGTCCTGGAGGCCAGAAGCTGAGGCCAAGCATCCCTGGGTCTCAGTGGATGACCTTTTGGAGAAACTCTGTTCTGGTTGTGGGTAGTGCTTGAAGGCCAGAGGCTGGTGCAAGCATCTCTGGGACTCTGAGGGACCAAGAAAGACCTCCTAGAGAAACTTTTTAGGGGTCATAGCTTCCTCCAGCAAGCACCTGGAGGCCTAAGATCATGGTGAATGACCTTAGGGGGTAGTAATACACCTTGAAGGAGCTCTCTTGGGAGAACATAGGAAGTTCCTGGAAGCTGGAAGCTAAGACACTGCATCACTGGGAGCCGGAATCTGATCTTGATAAGGCAGGCCAGGCTAGGGTGCCAGTGGTTGGAATCTGTGTATCACTGTACTACAGGGACCTTCCTCACTCTGGGGAAACACTGACATGGGTATTTCAGGATCTGTGGTGTGTCCTCTTGCTCTTTCTGCAGTTACTGAACTCCTGTTACTAGTATACCATGCAGACTATGTGCCACCATCTTGGAATTTCCCTCATTTTCTTTTGATAGGATCTCCCAAAACCACATTTTATTCTAGTTGGTGTTCTACTTCCTCAGATTCTTGGATGCTGGTACTGTTTAAGATTGCATAAGTGAATTACTTACCTTTTGCTCTTCACTCTTTCATTTAGCTGGACATACCTTTTCTCTTTTCCTTCCTCTACTTACTTGACCCTCTCTTATTTTTCCTGTTGCTATCGTAACAATTACTAGTGTTTCTTTGTTTATCTCCTTTTCATTCCTAATTATAGTAACTAATATCTGAGTGCACATCATAATATTCTTATTTCTTTCTCTTCTCCTATATTGGAGTGGGAGATGAATTTTTGAGTTGCTTATTATTGTATTTTCATAGTTGGCGTGTGCTTTAGTGGTCATTGCTTGTATAGTTAGCATCCTATTTTGGATTATAGTTGGAGATTGAGCCTGGTGCTTGAGCATGTAGGATAGAGCATTACCTACTCAGGCACACCTTTGTAACATTGTGGAGAAATGACATATAAGTCCTATATAACCCAGTCAACTTGAACATTGCAAATCCTTTCAATGAGAGAAAAATGGCTTTTTAAAAAAATTCCAATGAATAGCTTAATACAAGAAGAACAAGGACAAAAAAACAACACAACCCTCTGAAAACTATTCCATAGCAATCAGCCCAATGAGAGGTATATAAAATCATAAACAGATGATTTAACAGAATAATTATAGCACTGTTCAGGAAAATAAAACAGGATTTGAATAAACTCTTGAATGAATTTAGGAGAATTAGAACAAACAGTCTAATGAATGAAGTAAAATAGAAATACTGAAACAAACCATGTTGAAATTTCTGAAAAGAAAAGCTCATTAAGTCAAATAAAAAATAATAAAAAGCCTCATAGATAAAATGTAGATGAAGTAGGAGAAATAATATCAATTGACAACAACAGAAATGATGTAGCACATTCAAACAATGATAAAGGCAAATAAAAATAAGAAAATATGAAAAGAACACTTGTGATTTATAGGACACTGTTAAAAGAGTATTTAATAGAGAAGAAGATCAAGCTAAAGTTGTCAACTTTTATCAACCTGTGAAGATCTTGTCTGCTGGACCTGGGATCTGAGGACCTGGAAAAATTGTATGGATTGCAGTTTGATGCTGTAGACAACCTTACTTCAGTTTCAGTGTACATTTATTCAGATAATCAATAACCTAGGAAGGTTGTTTAAGTTCGTAAAAAAATCATTATCAGAAAAACATGTAAATAAATTCCAGTAAGCACATACATACTAAATATGAACAGAGCTTTCTCAGGAAGAAGCAATTGAAACTCAACTGCCTGGTCTTTTCTATAGATTATATCTGGGAAAGCATGAAAGTAAGGCTAAATGCCATATTCAGATTCAGGGTACACTGACCAGACTGGGTTCTATAGCTATGATCTGACATCTAACAAGAATAAACATGTCTTATAAATTGAATGTAAGTGTTTGTCACAGGAGGCATAAAATCATGTCCAAGAATAATTTAGGGAACAAAATGCACCTGAGGTAAAAAGGCCCTTTTCCTTTTTCCCTGTAGCCTCTCTCACATTTCCACAAGGCTTTGCTCACCATGTGTCATTCTTTTGAGGATTTTCTGACAAAAGGCATAGAGAATATATTCAGTAAAATCAATAGAAAATGTGTCAAATGTAAAGAAAGAGATAGTGTAGTGATTTGATGGAGAATGGTTGTCATAGGCCCATGTGTTTGAATAATTGGTCCTACATTGGTAAAACTGGGAAGGATTAGTAGGTATGGCCTTATTGGAGGAGGTACTCTAGTAGGGGTATGATTGAGATTCTACAGTTAGTCCCCTCTCTCTGTTTCATGCTTGTAAATAAGATGCAAGCTCTCCTCTACTGATCCAGCACGATGTCTACCTGCCTGCTATCATGGGTTCCATGAGAATAAAATCCTTCCCTTGTTGAGTGAAGGTCTAATATTATTGCTTCTGATAGGTTGAATTCAATGCTGAGATATGGTTACCACCCCTTTTGAGGCATTCTCTTGATTGGTTAATAAAAGTTGCTTATGGCCAATTAGCGGGGCAGAAAGAGTATAGGAAGGCAGGACTTCCTGAGATTAGACAGGAACCCTGAGCATACACAGAGAACTCCTCTCTTTCCACTGGGACATGGAAGGAGACAGATGTCTTGAGAATGCTAGAAGGTAATAGCAGGTACATGGCGGTTTGGGATTAGGTGATCCGGGTTAACTGAGAGTAGCTAATTGAGAGTCTGCCCAGCTAAAGGCTAAGTGTTAAAACATTAAAATATCTTGGCATATTTAATTATTATGGAAAAGACTGCGACAGCTTATAGGCCCTCAGTCCAAGCAGTCCCGGACAGTTGGACTACCAGACTCCCAGACTCCCCCCTCAAGCCCAGGCAAAGCTCCCACCAAGCTGCTGGTAATTCTACTGGCCTAATATAACAACTTATATTAATTAACAGAGTTTAGGTTATAGGTGGTGTAGGCCACCCTTGATCCCGGGGCTCTTTCTCTAGGCAGCCAGTTAAGGCATGTGGGCCAGGCCACCTGCTCCTCTGACAAGCTGCCAGCTACTCCACCAGCCTAATCTTACAGTTTATATTTACTAATAACTACAAAATTAATTAATTTGCAGTTTCATTCCCTAAACAAAAGAAAGTGGCAAAGTTAAAAAAAATACACAAAATGCAAGAAAAAGCGTTCCTGAGTATATATCTAATAGAGAGTTAATATCTAGAGTGTATGAAGAACTCAGAAGGCCAAGTAACAGGAAATTAAACAACCACATCAATAAATGGGACAATGAAGAGATGATTCCAAACAAATGAAGGGAAGATGATCAATAAACATGAAAAATGTTCAAAATTCTCTCCAATCAATGTGGAATAATTTAGATCTACATTGACCTTCCATTCTATCACCTCAGTTCACATGATTCCCATTACGAAACAGTTAACAAATACAAGTGGTGATGTAGAGAAAAGGCAACTTTCATATACTGCTGCTTAGAACATAAATAAGTCTGGTCACTATAGAAGTCAGTAGTAGGGGTTCTTAAAAAGACAAAAATGCAATTACCATATGACAAAAGCTGTAGGACTTCTGGGTACATAAACAAAGGATCCTAAGTCAACACACCTCAGGAAAGAATTACATGTCCATGTTTATTGTAGCTCTATTCAAAATAGCCAAGTTATAGACCAAGCCTAGATATCTGTCAACAGATAGATATGAAAATGTCACACATACACACAAAGAGAGAGAGAGAGAGAGAGAGAGAGAGAGAGAGAGAGAGAGCAGGAAATCAGATAAGATCACTGTGTGGAAAGAGGAGGAAAGGAGAGAATAGAGAAAAGTAGAGGGTGAGGAAGTTGGGGAGGTGAACATGGTCAGAAACCATGATGTTCTTGAAAAAAATTGTTCTTATGAAACCAAGAACTATGTGCAACACATTTAAAAGTATTACATTTTATTCAAAATAAAAGCCTGGCAATATGTTTGGCTTGTAATTGTGAGGATTAGATGGACTACACAGTGACTCAGTAGATGCTTGTTGATTGAATAGTTGTGTTTCTTTTGAGTCAGTCCTAGGCTTTGGAAGATAGCTTGATCAGATTAGCATGCTAGACCCTCTGCTTAGCATTTTTTTCAGCCATTCTCTTTCTTTCAAAACAATTATTGCATTATTAAGGAGTCATTATTTATATATGTCTGGCAATTACAGAATGGTTCATCTAGCCAGGTGCTAGAGAATAAACAAGACAGGATTTTATACTGCTAATCCATGAGTATTAAAATGGATTAGTAATTAGGGAACTCACAAAATCTGCTAATTATTCTGTTACATTAACACCTGACAAATAAAATATATGTACAGCTTGCTATCTTTTAGTTTTTGTGCTATTTTGGCTCACATACTGCCTCAAAGTTATCTTCATTTTATTGTCGTCTGTGACATAAGAACTGCCCACAAGGAGTCTATAATACTTCATGTTATTAGGAAATAGGCTTGTGGCAGTGATGAAATTTGGTTTTTGCTAGTTGATGCCTCCCAAATCTGAACTATTATTACCTAGGCACTCATCTGTAGAGTTTATCACATCCTTTGTGGTGCTGGAAAAAGATTTAAGTGGGACTATTAGCTTTGAAGTGAAGTGATCAGGGAGAGAAGGCACAAGAGACCTGTTGGTTCATGTATCTGATATCAGATACCAATAGTTGGAACTATGGTGTGGTTAGAAAAAAAAAAGAGGGTGTCTTAGGAAGTCACCCACTTCCTTTTTTCATTAAAACTAGTCATTAATAATTAATAACATATTGTTTTGCCATTATTATCATTATTATCTACTGGAGTCAATATACACTGAAACAGTGTGAGAAGGTACTTTTGAGTCAAAACAGCTGGATCTCTTTTTGTTTGAGTAACTCCAATTCCTATTTTTCTAGAAATTTAAGTTCTTTGATTTTTAGAAAAGTTATGCTGCTAATTTATATTTAAAAGTATAGCAACAATGGACCAACCAACTAACAAATCAACCAACTATTCATCCTGATTTAAAAAAATTATATTTAGAGCAATATTTAGGATACTAACCTTGTAGGTTTCCTGAGTTTGAATCTGGGCTCCTTCACTTAGTTGCTGAGGAATTTTATTCAAGTAACTTCACCTCTGTGTTTCTTTCTTGTTTTTAAAATGGAGGAAAGAATAAATCTTGGATTATAGGATTGTAGGATTGTTGCAAAAGTTGATGCTTAAGACTACATTGCATAGAACCAGTACTGTCAAGTTAAAAATAAAAATAAGTGCTCAACTTTTTTTCTGTTTGTGAGGCAATCATTTCAGTTTCCTCTTACGTTAATTTTTTAAATAAAAATTTGACTTTTAGAGACATGACAATAATTAAGTAAATATGCTCACCAGAACAATATAGACTCTTAAAATAGATCTATTCATTCAAATTGAAGGAAAAGTTTGAAGAAAGGTTTAAAAAATGATCCTCTTGCTAGCATAAACTTTATGAGAAAATAATATCTAGTGTTACTGCAATTTAGAATATCCTATAATTATCTGGTTTTTTTTTTGTTTGTTTGTTTTTTGTTTTGGTTTTTCGAGACAGGGTTTCTCTGTGTAACAGCCCTGGCTGTCCTGGACTCGCTTTGTAGACCAGGCTGGCCTAGAACTCACAGAGATCCGCCTGCCTCTGCCTCCCAAGTGCTGGGATTAAAGGCGTGAGCCACCACGCCCGGCTTAATTATCTGTTTTTAATTTATTCTGGAGCAAAGTAAAATTCAGTATGTGTAGGCCCACGTGGAAGCCACAGGGGGCTATCAAGTATCTGTCTCTACCTGTCACTCTCTGTATTATTCCCTTGACACGGGATCTCTTACTTAACCAGAAGTTCACCATTTCAGCTGGGCTGGCTGACCAATGAATTCCCGGAATGGTCCTCAATGTTGTAAGTAAATGCATAGACAGCCAGCCGTGTATGGCCATCAGCATGAGAGCTAGGGATTTGAATTTAAGTCCTCATGCTTTCAGAGCAAGTGCTCTTACCCACTGAGCTATCTTTCCAGCTCTCCAAAGCCAGTTTTCTGTGGATAATCTATTGTTTCTTCAATATGACAAGCTTCTATGTTTCCTTTCTACTAAGTTGCTGACTTTTCAAAAGGCTTATTTGGAGGCACTCTGTTGCAATATATTTTCCCCATCAGTCTGTTTTGTGACCAAAAAAAAAAAAAAGATACTTAACAATACAGAAACAAAGTGGACTAAAATCATGCATGGCATGTAAATTATATTTTAGGATCCCATAGAGGGGCAGCTTGGTAGACTATGTACCCCTACTGTGAAAGCTAAAATAATTCTTCCTTTAAGTTGCCACTGTTGTATATTTTGTCATGGTAATATTAGAGGAAACTAAGATATGAAATTGGCACCAAGCAGTAGTGCTGCTATGATGAGCATGACTATGTACCTCCTAGGTGTTGAAAGAATGTCCCTGGGAAGAAACGTGAAAACGTTTTGGGGACTGAGCTAGAAAAGTCCTAGAATGCAGTAAAAAGGGCTCCATGGGATGTTCTGGTGCAAGTTCAGAAGCATATGCAAATAGAACTATGGACATTTTGGGACCTGATTCAGCAGATATCAGAGAGGAAGAATGAAGGACTAAACGGAATGGGGTAGAGGCTGCTCATAGCATTGTCTGGTGAGTAATGTGGCTTCATTCTGTGTCTTAGGTATTTGAATGGAGGTAAATTCAAAAGCATTGGTCTAATTTATTTGGTAGAGTAACTTTCAAGACAGAATAGCTTCTGGGATATGTTAGTTATTTTTCTCAATATTGTAGACAAATGCCCAGCAAAAGCAATTGAAGGTAGGGAGATTTATTTATCAATAAGCCATTATTTTGACTTATGATTTAAAAGCATAAGATCCATTGAGGCAGAAAGGCTTATTAGTAAGAGTGTGAGTTGTCTGGTCACATTGTATGCACAGTTCACACTGCAGATAGAGATGAATACTGGTGCTAAGTTTATTTTCTCCTTTGTCCCATGTTAGTCAATCTTGAACCACAGCCCATTGGATGATATCACCTACATTTAGGGTAGGTCTTTGATCTTTAGTAATGCTATCTAGAAACATACATGTATATGCACAAATATATAGATTCATGTGTGTGTATGTGTGTGTGTCTGTCTCTTACTTAATTCTAAACCTAGTAAAATAAAAATGAAGAGATTATCCATCATGCAAGCCACAGAATGGTTACTGTTGACTGCCTGCAGTGAGACTTACAGTGATGTTGCAAAGCAAAATGTGAAACATAAGTTAAAAACATACAGTTTGGAAAACACAAGAGTATGAATGGGTCAAAATTGTGGAGAAAGTTGGTAGATAGCTATAATTGTTAAAACTTTTAGTGTTGATAACTTCATACTGGGAAAACAGGTGTTTTGAGGGCAAGACTCCAATCATTAGGAGGTCTTTGTGTAACACTAAATTCATTTGAAAATCTTATGTTTGAAAAGAGACTCTTTGAACTTAGCATCTAGGAACCCTATTCTAGCAGGTCACCTATGGACCATGCTTTTCAGACACACAAGGATGTTCTACCCATAGTTCAAAGGGACCAGGGTACAGTCTCCAGCTGATGGCAGAACTTGGTATTGTCCGAATGGTTGATTTTGCAGATTTGTGTGATGTAAGAGTGGCTCATGGAGACTTGTTCTAACGTTCCAGACAACTGATGAGGTCAAGCAATAGCCACCAGGATTGGATTTTCTACATGAGCTTCTGAGGAGGGCATGCATGAAGCTGTGAGGTCTTGGAGGACCTTGGAAATGTGTAGTGGAGATTTCCAAAATGTGGAACTTTGTCAAGGAAACTTGTAGATATTAAGTGGAATTTACATATTCCACAGGAAACAGAACTTAAAGGTCAGGGCAACTTAAGCCTTACAGAGGTCAGAGTATACAAACATGAGGAGTCCCAGAAGATGGACATGAAGTTTCATGATGTGGTGAGTATTTTTCTGGGTTTCAGTCTTCCTCTCGTCTTATTTTTTCTTTGTTTTATCCTCTTTTCTCAAGTTTGGAATAGAAATATTTACTCTGCCTGTAACATTATACATTGGAAGTATGTAACTTCTATTTTTCTTTCGCAGGGCCTCAGTTAAGAGTATCTGATATAGTTAAGAGTATCAAAACAAAAAACACTGTTATTACCTAGAGGGTATAAGAGGTACTTTATTCTGTAGCCATTTTCAGTGACCATGTTCCAGGAATACAAATATAGTTTACCCCAAATTCCATGTTCCAACATAAAAGCAATTTCATAATTTTAGAGAACAAAGAAATTTATGAATCAAAACAAACTTAAATACATTAATGGATACAACAAAGAGGCCATTATAGAAAGGTTGGAGAAGGTTTCTAGATCTGATGACATTCTCAGCTTTTGGGTTGGTGGAAGTTTGTGGTCTGCTAAATTAATAGAATTCAAATGCTTTTATTGATTAGCCATGGGATATTAGTTCTGACACAGAGATGGTCGACCAATGCTGTTCCAGGTCTAAAGCTAGCCCAAGATGAGGTGATTAGCCTCTGGACTGCATTATTGCAGTCTCTCCACTGTGCTGCAGTCCTAGTCAGTCCATCATTCTCTGAAGACACAGCTTCTTTCTGGGAGTTTTTGTTCACCAGAGACTGAGTCTCTAAGACCATGCACTCAGACTTTTGGAACTAACAGTTCCAAACAGTATTGGAACTGTTAAGACTTGGGCAAGTTTTGGAGATGAACTCAATACATTTTTCATTATTAGATGGCCATGAGCCTTTAATAGGGATGAATTGTTACGGTTAAAAGTTATGACGTGTTTGGTTGTCAAATTCTCAAGGGTTGTCTTGTAATAATTTTATTAACTTGACTGATTTTAGAATCACCTAGAGGACACTTTCTGGGTATGTGTGGGGGCATTCCCAGAGAGATTTAATAAAGAGGGAAGATTCATGCTGAATGTGGGTGGTACCATTTCACAGGCTGGAGGTCTCTGAATAAATTAAAAAAAAATGAAAAGGGAAAATATAGAACGCCAGTCAAGTGTGCCACTCTCCCTGGTCTTCACTTCTCATTACTTTGAGATGTGAGGAACAGAGGAGTTTCAACCACATACTGCTACTTCCATAAAGCTACCTGGTTATGCCTTTCCTGGTGCTATTGATTAAGTCCCCTTGAACTGTGAGCCCAACAGTACTGATTTTATAAAAAGAAAAACATTTTAAAAAGTAATTTTTTAAATTTAAGAAACCATGTTGAAAATAATAGATTTGTTCCTGCCTGTGAGTCTTTGTACTGAGTGTCTCTTCTGCCTGCCCATTCTTCCTCTACTCCTCCCAACACCACTCAGCAGCTGGTTCTTTGAACCATCAAAATTTTGACTTGAGTGACATTAACTAAGATGGCCTTCCCTGATAGTTCTGATTAATTTAAGCCTTATGCCCTTAGTACCCTGTATTAAATCAACTAGTCTTCCTTCCTTCCTTCCTTCCTTCCTTCATTCCTTCCTTCCTTCCTTCCTTCCTCCTTCCTCTTTCTTTCTTTCTTTCTTTCTTTCTTTCTTTCTTTCTTTCTTTCTTTCTTTCTTCCTTCCTTCCTTCCTTCCTTCCTTCCTTCCTTCCTTCCTTTCTCTCTCTCTCTCTCTCTCTCTTTCTTTCTTTCTTTCTTTCTTTCTTTCTTTCTTTCTTTCTGTCTCTCTCTCTCTTTCTTTGTTTGTTTCTTCCTTTTCATGGCACTTAGCCCTGTGAATTATGAGCTGCTCCACAGAGATATGTGCTTTATGAATCACACATTTGGCTTTTCATAAAGCAAAGAAATTACAACTACACATGAATTTTTGATATGTCTTCTGTTTATTGCCATTTCAGTGCAGGAAAGCCTTCAAACACTCACAAAACCCCCTTTCAATTGTTTAAAAATGCAAAATCATTGTGTGACAGTAATTAATTTTTTTTTTTTGCTTTCACCTAATTAAATTTGTGCAAAGAATGAGGAAAGGGCTTTATCATCCACAGGAGAAGCAAGTTTCTCACACCTGACTTCCATCATTCTGAGTAACTACTTCATTAGGTCTGAGGCAAGCCTAGTGACAGATCATTAATTTTCATGGATATAATCTCGGAAGCCAAATGTTTGTAGAAGGGGAGTCTGGCAAGAATGACATAAATGTATTAGTGCTTATTAAAAATAAGTTGCAAGTCTGTTTTCATGCTGCCTCTGTCTTATTATGAATCAAATGTAAGCATTTTAAAATACACAAGTCACAATGTGTTACAGATGGGAATGTAGATACCACCTTCATCCTTGAACAATCTGGGACTTTTACACTCTTGAAATTCTAGGCTGTTGTAAAGACAGAAAATGGAAAGAACTGTAGAAACATTTAGGATTTCTCTTACCATATATAAACATACTGCTCTTTTTAGTTGGAAAAAATGAGAGAGTTGAGACATGAGGATGTGCATATTGAGAATGAAACCCTTTGTTTCATGACTGTATTTATCTGATAGCTTTAAATGTATTTGTTTCAATGTTTTAGAAGCTGTCTTAAAAGTCCACAAGTGAAAGAAGAGTTATTGGCAAATTTCCCATTTCTTCAAATTAGCCAATTTTGGAGGAATTATTTCATTGTTTGAAATTTTTTCATGTTTTCTAAGACATTGAAATCTAGACATATTAGCACCCAGTTGCTAATTGACAGATCCATTATTCTTAAAAATCATTAGTCCAAATTAAAAAAAAATGTTTTTGATAAACTGAAACTTACATTTGATAGGTTAGCTAAAACTAACATTAAGAAACTTCTCTCTTTAGGGCTGAACATCTTCTTTCATCCCTTCCTTTGAGACCAAAGTCTGCCAGTGTGAACTGGATCTCTTGTTTACCAATATGTAGTCTTGGAATGGGAGTTGGATTAGAGATAGGATATATGTGATTTGAAATTAGTTCAGTGGAAAGACACCATCTTTTATAATTTGAACAACATCCAAATCCTGGATTTGTCAATTACTACCAGTCTTTATTACTTTTCTATTGCTCTGATAAGACATCGTGACCAAGTCAACTTATAGGGTAAGAAGTTTATTGGAACTTACAGATCCAGAGTGTGAGTCCAGGCTGAAATTGTGGGAAGCAGACAGTCATGGAGCTGGAGCAGTAACTGAGAGCTGTCTTCTGATCCACAATCATGAGGCAGAGGCTAACTTGGAATAGTATGGGATATTGAAACCTCAAAGGCCATTCCCAGGAACACACCTCCTCCAACAATGTCATACCCCCTAATATTTCCCAAACAGTTCCACAAATTGGAGTCCAAGTATTCAAATACATGAGTCCGTAAGGACCATTCTCATTCAAACCACCACAGCTTGATGAATCATTTACTTGGACCTTTAGCAAACCAGTTTTTCATGTGAAAACATAGAAAAGCGATTAAATGAGATATTAAGTAACTTACATAGCAGCCAATTAATAATGATTTCTTTCCCCACAACAATAGTTGTATTAGTTTTTGAGCCCTTTATATATGCTGGGTTTGTTTTTGCTTTTAATTTGATCATCATAATCAGGTTTCCAGTCATTGAGAATAGGCCTTTTCTGACATTCATGAGTGTTTATTTTTTCTCAAATCTTAGTTTATCTAGAACTTGAGCTAAATTTTTCTAGTGTGTGTAATATACTCCTAAATTCTAACCATTTTGAGAAAATGACATTTTTCTGTATCACAACTAGAAATGAATGGTCCAAATAATGAGTGTCCTAAATCCATTAAATTATGACTGCTTTTACCAAATCTGTAAAATATTATGTTGGCTAGAGATGGATTCAGGTATCATATATTCTTTTAAAAAATTCTTTAAATCCATGATTAAACTTCACAGTGTTCTATATATACAAAATTTCTGAGTGATATAAAGAGAAAAGAAACTCCCAGAACAAGATATGATTCCAATTTTCTCATTGTCTCCCAACAATTACATCATGTTGAAAAAATGTAGGAAATGGGGTCATAGGACAAGAAAGTATAAATTAGAAGTAAGGTCATAGATAGAAAACATGGAAGTCAGAAATCTAGGTTCAAATATTGTCCCTTAGTAGCTGAATGAACTTGGTCAAGCTATTTGACTTACTTGAATGCAACTTTTGTAGTATTATTTTGTAATATTTTTGTAATATTATTAATATTTTGTAATATTATTAATAATAATTACCCTCTCTAGACATGTTATGAGAGTGACATATATTTTGATGGAGATAATGGAAAAGTATATAACATAGTCCACATAGGCAGCAAATATTAATAACAATAATTAGACTTGGAGTTTAGCAAGTTTGCCTCTATGAGAGCTGCTTTGGAGGTGGAACTCTAGTCTAGTCTTGTGTTGAGATTTTACATCCCCAGGAAGCCAGCTGTGTGTTTATGTTTTAGGGGTGGACTTGAATGAATGATGCTGGGAGCTGATCTGAATACTGCCCTTGGTACATGTCAATTTAGTTTTGGAAAGCTATGAGGTCATCCTCTGCCAGGTTCATTTCTTAGGTTTTTGAACCAAGGAGCTTGCTTGCATAATCACTAAGCTCCACCAGTATTCTCATTTTGTATTTCTTATTAGCTACAGTTCATGAACATGTTGCTGAAATATGATATGTATCAGAAAATATTTCAAGCTAATAGTGCAGTAATGAGAAATGCACTAACAAAGTCAGTCAGAGCCTTAGAAGAAGTGGGGTAACTTCATCGTATAGTGTTCTGTCACAGAGTAAATTACACTTGTGCCTTCGGCACTCTAAATATATTTTTTGTTTTAGTCTCAACTAACAATACACTACCTGTCAATAGTAGGTTTCGTCGTAACAGTAATAGGAATAGCAATAGAAATAGTAATAGAAATTGTAATGGTAATAGTAATAGTAGTCTTCAGTTTGATTTCTCCTGGACTTCTTCATCATATTGTGAAAGACTTCTCATTCCCTGAATTCATCTCTCTTAGCTTTGTTGAGTTCTTCCATTTAGCTTCCTCCCTCATTTTGGGTAAACATTGGTAGTTCTCTGTGTTTAAAGAATACAGTTATGAACAGTGTGTTATCTGATTTGGTAACATAATATTAACAGTGAGGAAAATCCTCATGATATTATCCCCAAATTAATCAGTTCAATAATATACAAAAATGAAAGTTTTACAAGATGTATCTCTGAATTCAGAGGTGAATTTCTGATAGAAGATTGCACTAATGGTGCCATAGTGTTACAATGTGTATTTATCTGTTAGAGATGATATAACAAAGAACCATGAACTAAGTGGTTTCAAACATGCATATTTATTGTCTGACTGTTCTGCAGACTAGAAGTCTTAAATCAAATTATGTGTGGACACTGCTGCCCTGGTACTCCTAGAACAAAGAATGTGTTCTAGGTCTCATTATTAACTTCTGCTGTTTCCTTGTCCAGTGACAGCTTGCTGTGGTTTGGAAAACATGTCAAAATTTGATTTCTAGTGTAAAGGGTATTGAGAGGTGGTGATGCCTTCTGGAAACAAGATGGTCATAGCTACTTCATCATCATAAGTGGATTAATATTTTTTCAAAAGATGCTAAGGTGGAGTTCTTGGGAATGAGCTGGGATATGGAGTTCTTGGAGTAATTATCTCTTGGGATAAGTTAGTTATAAGAAAAATTGCTATGAAGCAAACATACTTATGGCATTTACATCTCCACATGTGCACTTAGCATACTGTCATCCATACACTAACAAGGTCATGCCAGTGTTATTCTCTCTTTTTTTTGCTACTTTTTAAAATTTATTTCTTATTTCTTCAACTTACATCTCAATCACAATCCCCTCCCTGCTCCCCCCTCCAGTCCCACCCTCTTCCCCCTCAACCCTCCATCCCCCTTTCTTTTCCTTTTTTTTTTAAGTTTAAGTAAGGTATATCTTTTTCCCCCCAACGGCTTCCCCTTTCAGTCCAACAAATGGCACTTTCTCGTATAACAATAAATACAATACAAAACAACAGAAATAATTAGGCCACAATTAGGAGAGTTATAGGGCTTAGCATACATTACCAATGTCCAGTCCACACGTATTTGGCACCTGACTTTAACATTCTACTATCTAACCATCTCCATGAGTTTAAAGTTCTATATCCAACTCAGCTTCTATCCTAACTTGCATCACAATTTTAAAAACATCTTCTTAGATCCAGAAAACCCTCTTAATTCCTAAAGTGTTAGTCTCTAAAACCTCATAACTATGTAAAAACCAAACCCTCTTTCTTTGCAAAATCATCTAGCATCTGGCATTTTGTTATAGCAACATGAACTATAGGTCACAGCTTAACTTCTGTTTTTCCTGAAGTTCTCTCTCTCTCTCTCTCTTCCTTTCTCTTTTTCTTTCACGTTTTTAGGGGCTATTATTCCTAAATTTCTCTTTTATATAAGGATACTAGTAATACTGGATTAAGTCTACCCCAATGACCTTCTTTCACTTTATTACTTTTGCAAAAATTGTCCCTGAGTAAGATCATTTTCTGAAATATTTTAAGGTTATAAATCCAACATATATTTTTGTCAGGGCACAAGTGACCTCTTGACATTCATTCATGTACCTTGTAGGTGCTGCTAATTCATTATATAATTCTGTCTTTTTATAAAATTTATATTTGACCCTGAACCCTAGCTTTCAGTTGATGTTCATGTCATTTATGGTCAGACAGAAATAGATTCTTAGAATGTATCTAAGGTTTGTTGTCGTGAGTCTAAGTAATAACTTAAATCCTGTGATATTCCTTTCTGGGATGGCTTGTATTGACTGTTACCATGACAATATCTTGAATTACCTAGGAGAAAAATACCTCCAGTCTCACCTCTGACAAATTGTTCATATTTAGTTAACATCTGGTATACTTCTAAGGGGTCATCATATGCTCATTGAAGAGGGAAGACCTACCTTAACATGGGCTGCACTGTTCTATAGGCTGAAGTTCTAGACTGCAGAAAAAGGAGAAACCAAGCTGGGTAGCACATCTTTGATTTTGTCTTCCTGACTCTGGCCACAATAGGAGCAGCTGCCTCAAGCTCCTGCTGCTGTGACCTCCTAATCATGATAGATTGCATCTCTCTTCCTTAATATGCTTTTCTGAGGGTACTTTATCAGAAAAAAAAAACAGGAAAAGTAACTAAGACATTTTCCACATGGGGGACGTTGTGATGAACAAATATAAACAACAATTTTATGAAGATTATTTTAGGCCCATATTAAAATCAGGTCATTTGGAAGATGATAATATAATATAGTATCTACGCTTTAAGGAAGGGATTGATGATGAATTAGGAAAACAAAATTCTACATTTTCTACATAAATAGGAGCATTCACATCCAATTATTCTCTAGATTTTTTTATCTTCTTATTATAAGACAAAGGTTTAGTACATTTGGGGCACTATTTTACAATTAGGAAAGCGATGTTCATTTTTAAGTCTTGACATAAGTAGGAAAGCTGTACTGCTCCATGGAACCAAAAATTAAACAAACGAACAAACCATGCTCCACCCACTTTTTTGTTTCTTGTTATTTGCCCATTTGGTTCAAATATAGATTCATCTCTCACCAGGTATTCAGTTGTATTCCAACAAAAACAAAGAGAAAAGAATTCTGTCTCAGATCTGCTGTTTAGCTTGTGAACATCTTTGGAGCTATGCTTCGGAAAAAGATCGATGACAATTTGGAGGAAGAATGCACAGCTGTGTGACTAACTGTGTTGCTGATCTTGAATCTAAATGACCCTCCAGGTTCCATCTGGGGCTGACATTTAACTTGGCCTTCTCAGAACAAGAGGTTAATTTCTAGAGCATTTGAATTATAGAGATGAATTTGTGAAGCAGCTTATAATTAAGATGCCTCTGGCTCTTGCATCTGGGCTGGAGACAGCAACTCTAATGTGACAATCCATTCTCTCCCAGGGATGACTGAGTTCTGCACTTTCAGGCTTGACCAATTTCTCTGTGGATTGAGCATCTCCCTCACACTGACGGAGAATGAATTGTTGACCTCCAGAGACACAGTGTTCCTTTTCATCTGAGACAGAAAAGTCAACCAGCCATCTTACCGAAGTGTTGAACAAATATATTTTTTTCTAATGAAATTGTTGACAAGAACCTCTACCAAGCTTGTTATGTTAATAAGTTCATTTAAAATATCTCAAGCCATTATATGGCATCCACACTTTTGTTGTTTTTGAATCAGGGTCTGACTGTATAGCTCAGTCCCCAAACTCATTACTTCAAGATACTGCTATTACAGGTGTATGTCATCAAACTGGAAAGATTGGTGCTTTTCTTCTAGACTTGTTTAATTATATGTTTGTTTATGTGTTTATTTATTTTCATTTTGTGTGTGAGTGTCTGTCTGTCCATCAGTTGTCTGTCTGTCTATGTATGCATCATGCGCATGAAGGTACTCAAGGAGATCAGAATTGGATGTTGGATACACTGGATCTGGAGTTCCAGGCAGTTGTGAGCAGGCTGATGGGATCCAAATCTAGGTCCTCAGCATGTGCAGCAAATTCTTGTAATTGCTCTCTCCAGGCCCACAGTAGGGAGTTCTTTTGTCTCCATTTTGTCAGTAGCTAGGCTTATTACATAATTTTCTCAGAAATACACAGTAGGCATTTATTTTTTTAGAAGCAGGATTTAAAAACGAGTCTTTTCTCTGAGGCAGTGAGTTTGGAGTCACTGGGCTTTCCTTTTTCCTGGAGAAGTTTGAAAGGAATCATCACACCCATTAAGCAATAGGTGTTGTTCTGCATGGTTTAATCTTACAGCAACCTATAATATCGGTACTGGTAGTTATTGCCCTGTAACAGAGCAGGAAAGTGGGACACAAGAAGGTAAAGAGACTTGGATGAGGTCAGTCAGCTGATGAATGGTATACTCGCAGTTTGTTTTATTCACCCATCTTTAGCTCTTACTCTGAGTGGAAATAATTGCTGTGTTCCTCTGCAGGAATATATCCCAATGTTACATAGAGAAGAGAAATAGTACTGGGTAGGGTATCACTGTTTCACTGTTAGTTTTTACAGAGAAGTTCCTAGGTAAGTCTTGATCAAGCCATGTCAGAAAGAATTAAGGAAATACTATAAAGGCCGTCTTTTAACTGCTCTAGTTGGGGCCTGAACATCTACCTTTACTTTTAAGTGCTATAGTTAATTCTATTGAGCATTGGGAGCTGCAATTTATTATTATAGAAAAGCAATTCCGCTATAAAAATAAGAATTGACCAAATAGAGGAAACATAAAAATTTTAATATGGCTATAGGATATTGTTTTTTTAAAGGACTTTTGAGCCAGAGTCTCAACACTCTTTGTTCGTTCCTTGTTGAAAGAAAAAAAAAATCCAGAAATAAACTTCAAAGTTAGTTAAAGGGTGTTGATGCTGATTTAATTAAACCACTCCCTAGAACCCTATTAATCTAGTCTGGTGTCTCTGACATGTAGTTACAGAGTTCTAGCATGTTCGCGACTTGTGATTTATTGCTTAGCTGTAACACAAGTGACCATGAAATGCCCCAATTAGTGGCTTCTCATCTGGACTGGCCGCATAGTCCCTTCAGTTCTGTCCCAGCATCATGTGTTCTGTCATGTTCAGGGTCTGATGGACTGAGAGGCAGCCTGTCCTTATTCCTTCTGAGTTTCTTGTCCTCTCACTCCCTTCTTTCTTCTTCTTATGGACACCCTATTGAACAGGTCAAGGTCCAACAGGTGGGGATGTACTTATAAAAATCAGAGTCAACAGCATCTTTATTGAATGAAACTGTCTAGGTAAAAGGATGCAGATTTTTGTCCATTCTCACACAGCAGTTACAGGTTGTAAAATGGGGTTTTGGGTTTTTTCATATGTTCATTGTATGCTACAAAAGCCTTTTTATTGTTTATAAGGTAGATGGTGTTCTAAATAGTATTGTTATATGTTAAAATTCCCTTTAATTTAACTTTGAGTAGTAAAATTATGTAAAGTGGTTTTCAATATTTTAAATTACATTTTTGGCAATTGAATAAATATTATTTATTTTGGAAGTCAGAAAAGATATAAATGAAGGGAATCCGGCCAGCTACAGTGTGGGGAGCATAACTCTGGCAGGCCTTGCCCTTTTCTCCCTTTCCCTCTGCCTTGCAAAAAAACATTAGATCACATTCCTAAAGCTAGCCACCAAGTTCCATTCCATTATTTGGCCACTTTCTCCTCGTGAGGCTGATGACCAAGGTCCTGCTATCAAAGTATTGTTGAAGTCCAGTAATTAAAAGTCTCCTTTTGGCTGCCCAAATTAACATGCCCAATTAAAACTTAACACCTCATTCTAACATGGGCCTTCCCCTTGTACCTTTACAAACCACTATTTACCTATATGCCACATCTGTCTCCGCTCTATCGAGAGGCAGATGTCCTTAGTCCCTCTGGGACAAATACCCCTGCTTCCTTTCCCTGTTCCTTCCCCTTTTCCCTTGTCCTATATCTCCTGTTTTCTGTCTCTTATTCTCTGCCCTCTGTCCTTCTGGGGCAAATAAATCTCCTTTGTGTTGAGAATTTGCTTTCTGGGGTTCTGAGCCTATACCGTTCCTAACAATAAATGCAAACAAACAAGACTGAAGTGAAAAATGTTGATCTAATGTCATGCTACAGTGAACAACTGCATGAAAATTTTCCATGTTTTTCATTTTCTTTCTTCTAATCTTTCTTTCATAGCTTGCTCACTTCAGGTCCACAGCAGGCTTTGTGTAGTACTGTGACTCAGAAAAACATACCAATAACATCCCTGAACACATTGTTCATTCTTTTCTAAGTGTTTAGAGAAAAGAGGACAGTGTTGGGGAAACTGTGGAGACACTGTAGAAGCCTTTGGCCTGGAGAGCTGGCTCTGTGACAGACTCACTCTATAATCTTATCTCTGTATGCCCATTGCTTCCTAATTGGTGGACTATTAGAAGAGCGGGGAGAGGTGGGTTGGTTTAAATCAGTGTGATGCTGGACAAGCAGCCTCAGTAGCATCAGGAAACCTGTTAGGAATTGAGATCCCTTCCCCATCAACTAAATTAGAAACTAAGAAGCCTAGAATCTACTTTAACAAGCTCTTTGGGGGATTCTGTGAGAAGCTAGAGTTTGAAACCCACTGGGGGAATGTTATCTTTGTATCCTATCTTATAATATTTCATCATGCTGCTG
Organism: Lophiomys imhausi; assembly: GCA_907164525.1. Taxonomy (NCBI): domain Eukaryota; kingdom Metazoa; phylum Chordata; class Mammalia; order Rodentia; family Muridae; genus Lophiomys; species Lophiomys imhausi. The sequence goes on from CAJQZJ010032121.1 coordinate 2,051,975, forward strand.
CTAATTCTCAAATAATTAGAATTTGATAAATATTTCAACTGTAAATAAAATATAGTAATTTATTTTATTAAGATTACCAGATATCACATTAACCTTGATTATCATTGTATTGATTAAGTATAAATATGTCAGTTAATAAGTGTTCCTAGTTGTTACAATGTGAGTAAACCTGAAATATAAGAAGTGGAAGTAAATTATTTCCAGCTCTGCCCTTGAGCTGAGAACAGCAGAGCCCAATGGTTCTGTGAACTTGACCTGTTCTTTTCCATGAAACAAAGGTTTGGAAATACTTGGATCCCAGGTTACCAACTATCAAGGCATTTTTTGTTTTGTGGCTTATAGGCAATGCCAAATAGCTACCAGAGCAACTAAATTGTTGTTACACCTGTGTGCACACACAAAACAGCAATTAGGAAAAACTGTGTAGCAGATTTTGACATGTATGGAATTATAGAACCAATTACTTTTTACAAGTTAACCCATGACAGTCATTTCAAACAAAGCGACCCCTGGGATCTGTTCCTTAAGGACACAGATGACAGGATGTCGGTGAATTTAAACCTCATTTTGTTGTCTGCAAATCAAATTTAAGAGTATAATCTGAGAGAATAGATAGGAGACGTTAAATTAAGTTAAATTAAAAATTTTAATTTTAAGGGTTATTTCTTTTAACAAAAAAGTCCAGGTAACCAGTTTCTTTTTTTTTAAATTTATTTATTTGTTGCTTCAGGTTACATCTCCATCATATTGTCCTCTTTGCCCCCTTCCCAGCCCCTCCCTCCCACCCTCTACCCCCTAGCCCTTCCATCTCACTCCTCTGGAATGGAGTGTCCCTACATAACAGTCCCCCACCCTGGTTCAGAAGTCATATGAGGGTCAAGAGCCTCCACATACACTGGGGGCCTACAAGGCAGTACCACCAGTGAAAAGTGTCTCATTGCCAGGGAGAGAAAACTAAAAAAAACAAAACAAAACAAAACAAAACAACAACAAAAAAACAACAACTAACCAACCAACCAACCAAACACACACACACACAAACAAACAAACAAAACAAAACAAAACAAAAAAAGTCTATGTCCATGTTCACTTTGGTATGTTGGTTGTAGTATAGATATCCTGTACTATGTAGCTAAAATCCAACTATAAGTGAATAGATGCCATGTGTATCATTCTGAGTCTGGGTTATCTCACTCAGGATGAGCTTCTCTAGTTCCATCCATTTGTCTGCAAATTGCATGATTTACTTGTTTCTGATAGCTGAGTAGTATTCCACTGTGTAGATGTACCACGGTTTTTTAATCCATTCTTTGGTTGAGGGACATCTGGGTTGTTTCCAGTTTTTAACTATTACAAAGAAGGCTGCTATGAGCATAGATGAGGAAACTTCCTTGTGATTCAGTGTGGAGTCATTTGGATGTATACCCAGAAGTGGTATGGCTGGGTCCTGAGGCAGAATTATTCCAAGTTTTCTAAGATATCGCCATACTGACCTCCATAGTGGTTGCACAAGCCTGCACTCCCACCAGCAATCAGGTAACTAGTTTCTGCTGTCTATTGTGGAACAGTGGAAGGAATGTGAGTGTTAACAGGAATGATAGGAGAGTATTATTTTCTTATTTCAATGCTGAGATCTGGTTACCGGCCCTTCTGAGGCATTCTCTTGATTGGTTAATAAAAGTCTCTTATGGCCAGTTAGCTGGGCAGAATGAATATAGGAAGGTGGGACTTCTTGAGACTAAAACAGGAACCATGTGTTTTACACAGAGGATTTGTTCATTCTGCTGGGAGACATAGAAGCAGATAGATGTGTTTGAGAATTCTGGATGGTAATAACAGGCACATGGCGGTTTGGGATTAGGTGATCTGGGTTAATTTAGATTAGCTAATTGAGAGTCTGCCCAGTTAAAGGCTAAGTGTTGAAACATTAAAAGGTCTTGGTGCATTTAATTATTGGGGAAAGGACCGTGGCAGTTTATAGGCTGTCAGTTCATGCAATCCAGGGGCATAGAACTCCGGCTGAGCTCTGGTGAATCTCCCGCCACGCTGCTGGCAATTCTATAGGCCTAATATAACAACTTATATTAGTTAACAGAGTTTAGGTTACAGGTGGAGGACACCTTTGGTCCAGGGCTTTGTCCCCAGGTCAAATCAGGCTGTAGGTTAAGGCGGGCCAGGTTGCCCACTGATATCCCACCAGGCCTCCGGCAGCTCTGCCAGGTCACCAGCTGCTCGGCCAGCCTAATCTTATAGTTTATATTTATTAATAAATATAATTGATAATTAAATTGCAGGTTCAGAATAGAGTCTTTTGGGGTCATATACAGAGTCTTATATGCCTAAGAGGAGAATAACTAGATCATGTGGTAGATCTATTTTTCTTTCTTTGAAGAATATCCACATTTATTTTCATAATAGCCACATCAGTTTATACTCCATCTGCCATGGAGAAGTGTTCTTCTTTCTCTAGAAACTTGTCAGTATTCGTGATCCTTTCTTTCTTTCTTTCTTTCTTTCTTTCTTTCTTTCTTTCTTTCTTCCTTCCTTCCTTCCTTCCTTCCTTCCTTCCTTCCTTCCTTCTTTCTTTCTTTTTTATCTTAGCTATCCTGACTGGGGTAAGATGAAATCTCAAGGTAACTTTAATCTTATTTTATATAATGGGTAGGGGTGTTGAACATTAAAAATAATTTTTTAGGCATTTCTGTTTTATCTTTTGAGAACATTCTGTTTATTTCCATGTCCTAATTTAATCTTGGTTATTTTCTTTCTGAATATTCAGAAAAGTTTTTGAGTTCTTTGTAATTATAGACACTAACTATTTATCAGAAAAATATCTGGTAATTCCCATTATGCAGGCTACCTTTTTCACTCAAAGTATGGCATCTCTCATTGTCCGAAGGCTTTTAGTTCATTGATATCCCATTTATTAATTCTTGGCCTTAAGGTTTATTCTATCAAAGTCCAGTTAAGAAAGGCCTTCCCTGTATCGATGAGCTCAAATGCACTCTCTAATATCTTATGAGATTCATACTATCATGACTTATGAAAAGATAATTATCAGAGCTTATTTACTTTTTATTGTTGTAATAAGAAATCATGACCAAAAGAGACTTATGGAAAAAAGCATTTATCTTGATGTATGTTCCAGAAGGGAAGCCCATAATGTTAAGGAGAACATAGCACCAGGAACATAGGTGTTGAAACAGAATGCTGAGAAATTGTATTTTATTACACAGAAAGCTGAGAGAGGTAATAGGAAGTAGGGTAAGTCTATAAATCCTCAAACCAAACCCTAGTCATAGGCTTCCTCCAACAGGCCTTCCTCATAAAAGTCCCATAACCTCCCCAAACTGCACCACCAAGTGTTCAAATGTGTGAGTCTTTGGGGGACAGTTCTTAATCAAAACACCACAGTCACTAACCAATTACATGCCCATAAATAAAAAAAAAATCAATAAATGTTAAAAGTCCTATGAGGAATCTATTGTACTTTTTATCAAAAGAAGCCTGAAAATAGGCTGAAAGAAATCTGATTTATAATTAAAATATATTGTTTTATTTAACACAATGTAGTTCCCTTGATCAGATCCTCAAATATAAAAAAAAGATGCTAATAGAAAAAAATGATTAAGACTGAAGAGACTGTAGCCTAGCTAACAGTAATATATCAGTATTATTTATTTGGGTTTTAAAATAATGTACCACATTTATGTAATGCATTAATAATAGGGCAATGATTCTCCACATGACATATTGCCTCTCTGGGCAATAGTTTTAATGTCTGCAAACATTTTAGACTGTCACTAGCAGAAACTAAGGTTCACTCTAGAGATGCTAACCATCATACAATGCACAGAATGGTTCCCCACAAGATGCTAACCATCATACAATGCACAGAATGGTTCCCCACAATAATCCAGGCTAAGGCAGCAGGTGTGTCAAGGTAAACGAAGCTCACACTCAAACAAACTAGGTGTATTACATTTTTTTTTATCACTGCTGTGACCGAAACAACTGAAATAAGTAACTTAAGGTGCCACACCCGCCTCGCCAGCAGTGCAGGCTACGACCGCTGTGTGACAAGCATGCGTGTTGTACGGCCGGGTGGTGCCTCGGGGCTTATGCAAGCCTTGAGGGATGACCCACTGGCCAAATGGGGTGATGGGCTGAGGCCTGGAGATTTGTGGAGGCGAATATTCAGGTCCCCCGGGGAGCCAAAGCGGTTGGGGATGTTCAGTGGACTTGGTTTCACTTTTGGCTGCTTGCTATATCTTATCATTTACACAGGAGTTCCTAGAATTGGAATGCGTGACAAGGACGCGGGGAAAAATGTGGTAGCTGCCCCAGAGCTGATGGCGCTGAGTACACTTCAAGAGAAAGAGAAATTAGATATCCCTAAAAGTTCCCAAGTTTCAGAGAAAATACAGATCATTGAGTTGGAGCTCGGCGAGGCAATTCGAAATATATCTTTAAATGACTCTTATGTGAATGAGCCTATTCAGGAGTTAATACAATTGATAAAAAATGATTCTAGTTTGCTGGTACATGAGGCCCTTGGCCAATTGCAGAAAAAGGAGTTAGAGCTAAAGAATAGAGTTCATAGGGTTTGGCGAAGCATAGAAAACAAAAACAATAAATTCTATGTACCTGGTGTTCCCATGAAACTGATTGATGGAGGAACTAGGCCTGCATATCGGATCAAAGGGAAATGGTTTGTCCCTCCTGTGAACCCACAGCCTGGCCCTGAGCCATGGCCTGCACCAACCACCTCTCCTCCAATGTTGCCCTATACAGGAGTCTATGATAGGGACATGGTTAGGTGGGTACAGCACAATGACAAAATTACTCCCTACCAAAGGCTGGGACAATGGGAAAGAATAAAGCGTACTCGACCTCCTTGGTGCACTCTCACTGAGTCAGAAAAAGAGAACTTACTCAGCCAGGTGCTGAATGCAGTCAGCAAACACAAAGGACAGCCTTGGTGCCAGGAGCAGTTGAAAAAGTGGGGCTGGGACTGGGCCCAGCCAGTTTGCAAAGGAGTTGATGCTGTTCAACGATCCCTGGTATGATAGATTGCCACCTCCCCCCATTGTTAAAGTTTTACACTATATGCCTCCAGGGTATCTGATAAAAGAAACATAATATGCTGATGAAAAATTTTGTGGTTATCTGTCACAGATGACCGCTAGCTAGTGCCAGCTGGTCAGCTCCGGGTCACTGCATTAAATCATCTAGAAAAAATCAAAAAACATTTTGAGTGTACATATCATATTCTTGGTAAAATTCTGTTTCTGCTTTTTGGCTGATGACCAATCTTATGGTTCCTGGTTTTACTGTATAAATTCTGCTTTGAAAAAGTAAAACTTTGCAGCAGCACAGAACCTCTTGTGTGTCGTGTTGTCTGTCACGCCGAATCCGCCCCTACCTGGAAATCTTCTCGAGCCTTGGATCGGAAAGCTACGACCCCCGCCCACGGTGGTCGGCAGCATTAAGGGAGGAAGAGTTAATCTTGTATCACATTTAGAGAGGATACCATCCAGCATGGCAGCAGGAGTGATCAGCATCCAGTCACGCTGCATCCACAGTCAGAGAACAGGAAGTGGAAGGGCTAGAGAACTGCAAAGCCTGCTTCCAGTGGCTGGTTTTCTCTTAAATGTTCCACACCCCTTCCAAACTGCACCCACAAGCTGGAGACCCAAGTACTGAAAAATCTGAGTCTAACATGGCACCAGGTAAAGGGAAATGTTTGAAACTTTTTGGTAAATTTAAAATTATTCTCAAAAACTTGTGAACAGGGTGTGGTTATGTGTGCCTGTGCGTAGGGCCAACATCTGGAAGGCTGAATCTGCAGGAGCATGAGCTTGAGGCTAGCCGGAGCTACAGAGCGAGTAAAGGAAACTAGTCTCTGGAAAAAAAGAAAAACCCATAAAGGTTTTTTTTTTTTTCCTTTTATTCCTCACAAAGAAAACTGCAAGTTTTGCTTGTTTTACTGGTAACTCTTTCCAGTGTTTAAGAAATAAATAAAGCAAATTCTATATAAATTAAAAAATATTCAAGTGAGGTAATATTTACACCAATTTTATGAAGCCAGTATAATATACCCATCTCTATTTTTTTAAAGTGATTTATCTTTACTCTTTTTAATTATGTGCATGTAGTGGGGGGCATGGTGCATCTTCAGAGGACAGAAGAAGGCACCAGGTAATGTGGAGCTGGAACTGGATCAGGAGTTGTAGTTATTGGCAGTTGTAAGCTGCACAAAGTGGGTCCTCAGAATCAAACTTAGGTCCTCTGCATGAGCAGCAAATGCTCTTAACCACTGAACTATGTCTCTAGGGCTCCATCCTTCCTGTTGTCTTTGTCTTTCTTAGTCCTCATTTCTTTATTCTTACTTCCTCTAAGTACATAGAAATTAGTTTCATGGTGAAAAATACCCTAATACAGTTCTTGAAAGATGAAGTGAATCAGTGGGCTTCTCTAGAATTATACCTTTCTCATTCTATTCCTGAGCATAGTCTACGGAGATACCTATGTCTTGTTGATGACATCATAGTCTTGGGCTAGTGGCTGATGATAAGGTGGATTTGCATATAAAAAGCATCTGAAAAAAGCATCTAGTTAAACAATTCAAATTAGGTATAAAATCCTAGTACAATCATTATTCCAGAAAGCTTTTAGCCCTGGATGGGATATCATGTGCTATTAATGGGATATCATGTGCTAGTGGACTTTGTAGTAATTGTCGCTGTCCATTTGTGCTGACATAAAACAAAACAAAGCAAAAAACAATGAGTGGGTAACTTATAAAGAATAGAAGTCCTCTTATAGTTCTGAAGCTGACAAGTTTAAGGTCAAGGTACTGGCTGATGGGGACTATTTCCTTCTAAGGTGGCACCTTTTTGTGCATCTTCCAGCAGAGGGATTCTGTGTTCTTCACATTGTGAAAGCCGAAGACTCAGTGAGAATTGGGACATTTGTAGAAAAGCCTTGTCATACTGAGAAGTTCTTGTGGACCCATTGCTGTTTAAAGGGCCTCTCCCTCTCTCTTTCTCTCTCTATTTCATTTTAGTTAAGAAAGGTTTTACTTTTAAGACAAAAGAAATAGAATTCACACTTGAAGATGCAAGAACATGAATTCACTGGGCTTTACAAAAGAAAGAACGCAGATACCTACGGAGATAGCTATTCAAGTATCTATTAAAAACTGGAACTGTTGAAGAATGACCCCTGCTTGTGATGGCCTGAGGACATGTACTTGTCTAAGAAGCCATTCTTGTTGCATTAAGTGTTGAAACACATGGTGGCATGAAGCTATGAACGTTGCAATGGCAGGGTACCATTTTCTGTATCTTTAATGTGTTCTTGTGCATTTTATGAGAAGCATTAATATCAAAGAATGTTTCAAAAAGTCTTTTTAAAAATATTTATTTCTTCAAGTTATATCTCAATCATAGTCCCCTCCCTCTTCCCTCCTCCCCCTCCTGGTCCCACCCTCCCACCCTCTTCCCTCTCACTTTCCTTTCTGCTTTTTCTTTTGAGGTGTATATTTTTCTCCCCAACAGCTCCCCCTTTTAGTCCAATAAAAGGCTCTTTTTCTGATAACAATAAATACAATACAAAACAATAAGAATAATTAGGCCACAATTATGAAAATTATAAGGTATAACATATATTCCCAATGTCTAGTCCATACATATTTGGCAACTGATATTAATGTTCTATTATCTATCTATCTATCTATCTATCTATCTATCTATCTATCTATCTATCTATCT
>CAJQZJ010032121.1:2059759-2089206 GCA_907164525.1 Lophiomys imhausi
TCTATCTATCTATCTATCTATCTATCTATCTATCTATCTATCTATCTCAATAAGTTTCAAGTTCTATACCTAACTCAGTTTCCATCCTAACTTGCCTTATCAATTTAAAAACATCTTCTTAGACATAGAACATCCTTTGAATTTCTAAACAATTTAAAATTTAACTGTGAGACTATAACTATCTAGACTTCAACCACATCAGAGACCTGAGAAGGATAAATATATCTGAATATACAGGAAGTACAGAGCTAACAGCTTCCAAAACTAAGAAATGACAGACAACTGGCTGCCTGGACAATTCCCAAATTCTCTCAATATATTGGAGCATCTATCTTCAGCCTTTTGGCCCAGTATCTCTGACAGACATTAATTAGAAAGCATGAATTATGAAGGACTTGCCAACCCTGTCTTGGCAGAATGAGGCTGTTGACTTACCTGCTTCCAATTTTTGTCCTTTTTTGGACAGCATTCTGTCTACAGTTGAAGCAAGGGATTTTTCTTACCCAGTGACAAGCTTCCCACTAATGCAGACATCTCCAAATGGAGATTCTTCTATTCTCCTCATCTGCTTGGAGTAGAATGGAGGGTGCTCTCAGAAGCTGACATGTCTCAATATCAAAAAATCTTAAGTTAAGAAAACATCTTTGAATGTCATGTTCTACAGATCTCTTAAGGTTTTTGAAGACCACTTATCTATTGCCATATATTTGGATAAACAAATGTTGCTTGTCTCTTAGCAACTTGATTTTTGATTAACTTAGAAAACATCTGTGATAAACTATGCTAGTACCTAACACAATGACAAGTTTGAATGACTATTAGTTTGCATTTCTTAATTATCCTAAAAATATTAAATAGATTCGAGATCATGGTTAAATTTGTCCAGGTTGGTTGGTAAGGGCTGAGGGCATTGTACTCTCAAAATACAAATTTCACTCAGTAGCAGGAACCTAAGCTGGCTTCGTGTGCTTGCAGTACACAAGGCAACAGTGATCTTGTAAAGGTGACTTTTTTTCATACTGTGCAGCATCTCCTGCTGGTTGACCTCTTTGCATCCATCACATCCAGGTTCAGCAATCACTCCCTGTAGCACTGCACCAGTCATGCTCTTGTTCAATTCCTTGACCATATCCTTCAGAGTTTTGAATAACATCTTCCTACTTCATCATCATCAAAGAGATTGGAAGATCTCAGAACTGTTATTTGGTATCTTTCTCTGACATTTCCTGAGTTATCCCAGTGAAAGTGACAATAGTTCATTTCCCCTGCCTCTTCCTTACTGATTTCATGTTCTAAACTTCCTTTTTTTTTCTTAGTATCAAAGCCCAGAGTCCTAATCATGACCTTTTGTTCTTTCATAGTCATGTCTCCAGTTCTGAACATATCAAAGAGATCTAAAGCTTTCTATCTTTTCTGATTTTGTTCTTCATTAAACTCCAGCTTAGGACTCATCTTCAGGCAATGTTTGCCTTAAAATTGGATGTTGTTACTGATGGACTCTGTCCATTGCTATGACAGTAATGCACATATTCTAAGGGCTGTGTCTCTTATTACTATTACAATTGTTTACTTGATATTTGAAGGAGATAAATTCAAGTTATAAGAATTCCTTTGGAAGGTAGATATATATGAGATTCAAATATGTAGAGAAGAGTTATTCAGTGTAGGTATTTGCTTACAACATGATTGTGTAGCTGTTAATGTCCTCGTTGCCTTTGAAAAATTTCCCATTTAAAAAAAAAAAAGTGAATAGTGACCTCACTGTTACTCGGCCACTAGAAAAGCCTTTGGTTTACAAGTAACTGCATGTAAACCTTTTCTCTTCCCTGCATCACTTACAAATCAGAAATACAGAGTCGTGGAAGGTTTGGCATCTTCACTAACCTGTAAATGAGCAATACTCCCTGGAGACAACAAAGGAGCATGGGTTAATGGGAGCATTTCATTATCTGGTGAAATCTTGGCATGCTTGGGGACCAATTAGGGAACTCTTAAGTCATTCCTTCTCAGAACCTAACAATAACTTCAATTACAGTAATTTAGAAAATTGCATACTTTAGATATTGGTTCCCTAACTTTTATGAAATGTTTTGCTGTATTTCATGAAAAGTCTACATTTCAACAAAGCATATAAATGATAGGAATGTGTTATAAACACATTTTCAGAGGGCGGGTCCCTGTCCTGGTTTAATCTGTTCCCTGTGTTATGGTGCTGTTCTGATTACCAAGTGCTAAAGTCCTGAAGTTGTTGGTTTTAAATCTGTCTGGAAAGGACAGATTCTGCATCTGTATCAGCTCAGTTCCTGTTCTCTTCTTATATGACTTTGAGAAGTTAAATTTTATTTAAAAGCAGTGAACATATTTGTAAATCTACTAAAGCAGTAACTTTTGCACCCAAATTCTGCAGAAAATACAAGCTTAAAATTTGTGTCTGAAGACAATTGGTTTGTTAAAATGTTAAAAGTATTATTTAGATTGATTCTAAGTAGGGAAGACAGTGGAGAATATGAAAATGAAAATGAAAGGAAGTATTTTAATGTGGAAGTTTTTAAACATTTATAAAAGTAAGTATTAATAAAACAGTAAAAAGAATTACTTAAAGAATTTAAGGTCTCAAAAAATGTTGGCTGAAAGGGGGAATAGTCCTACTCAGTTATCTTTGCTCCTGACTTCTAAAGTTTGTGAGATGTGGTAAAACAGTTTCCACATATTAGCAGTACCTGTGAAGTTCTGGGATTTGTCAAAATTATAAGCAAAAATAGGATGTGTTTGTGTTCAACTATAAAATATAGAAAAATAAAACGTGGGATCACTATTTCACTTTCGAAGTAAATACCTTTTTTTCTGAGTGAGCTAGTGAGCATCTCTAGATTAAGCAAGAATCACAAGGAAAATGATCAGTTGAGCCCCAATTGGTGATTACTTGATGAATGTTGAAGACACCTTGACAACAGAGATGCATGTAGATGTTTGAGATATTTAAATGTGTTTGTAGAAATAATTAATTAAATTCTTTACCAGTATTTATATTATTGTTAATCTGTCAGTGGTTGTTAATCCTTAACCTGCCATTACAAATAAACATACAGAGACACCTGATGGATTTTAACAAGCCTTGGCCTGGATTGTGCAATATTAACCCATCTAAGCTAGCTCATAATTCTATTCCTTAAATATGATCCCATATATACATATGTTCCCTTGGACTGTCATTCTCCACACTATGATGATGATCCAGGCCATGTGGAATGAGGTTCTTTTCTGTAACCCATGGTGTGTGTCCTCCTTCCTGCTCCTGTCTTCTCTCTTTTTTACTTCTAGAGGCTTCTTCTGGCTCATGAATGTCTCTGCTGCAGAAGTCTGAGCACCTTAGTCCTGCCTACCTCTGACTTTGCCCAATCTCAGGCTTCAGCATTTATTTAACCAATCAGAGACAATGGTTAACAAGAAAGGTAGCATAGCTTCACTTGGAGTGCAGCAAGCAGGCTTCTGGGAGCAGGTTAATTAACATTTAGAATGCAAAACATCACCCCATCATGTGTTGGTTATGTGCTGAATGTCTTCATATACATATTTGTGAGAATTTTCAGAATGGTTAATTCTTGTGTGTCTGTGTCATTATTATTATTTGCATATGTATGTGGTATGTATGCACATGTTTTTGCAGGCATATGGAAACCAGAGTTGAGATTGGGTATCATTTTTCAGTCTCCACCTAATTTTTTTGAAACATCATCTCTTGCTGAACATGGAGATCCAGTGATTCTTCTAGACTGGTGGGCCAGTAAAATAATTATGACTACCATACTCATTTTTTTTCACCTGGATGTGTCCTGTATGATTGACCTCTGGTCCTCATACTGTCAAGGCAAACTCTTTTCTGATTGAGTCATCTCATTAGCCTAGAATTGTTCATTCTATTGTTTGTGTATGTTCTCAGTATTATACTGAGAGCATGGTACAAGACTGATTGCTGAGATTCACCCTCAAACTCAATTTTCTACTTTTAAAATTCTTACTTGTAAGAGGTGATTCCCAAGTGAACCTATACAGCTATAGGTTCAGATAGTACCTAAAGCCCTTGGTCCATTGTAATTGTTGTTCTTATTCCCTCAGATAAAGGGGTGAGATGAGAGCCATACCCAAGGTTCATGAATACATGGCTTAGGTTGAGCCCTTTCATTTTTACCTAGCTATGCCTAAGCCCAGGCTTGGAATTTCCAGCCTCCATATAATCTAAACTTCTGTAAGCCTTGACCATGAAGGCTTCAGCTTCCAGCCTTCACCTGCTAACTTAGGCCTAGAATGTTTTCAGCCTCCAAGACTTACTGCTGAATAAGGCCACCCTCTCTAGTTCTTTCTGAATTTGGCTGACTGGTTCAACTCAACTGTTCTAGCTCAAAACTCCTCTTCAAGCTGACTGATTCAAACTGGCTTTTCTTGAGTCTCATTGAATTGCTCTGCTTGGAAAAACTGCCTCTGAACTCATTAACTGAACTGCAGTGACTGTACTGACTGCACAAACTCATGTCTCAAACTCTACTGTATTGTATCCACAACTTTTCCCTCTCTCTCTGCACTGCTCTCAAGTAGCTTCTTTTTCCTGTTTGTTCTCATGAGAGTTGGGTGTATCCTTCACTGACTAATTCTGTCAATTTTTTTTCTCTGATTCATCACTTTGTCTGCCCCTCAATTAGATGTCATTGTGTTAATTTCCAGCCAGAGAGATTAAAGGTGTGTACTAAGGGCATGTCTGTATTCCAGCCACATCACACAGACCTAGGTCTTTGGATGTGACCCCTTGCCAGAGCAGCCATGCTATTAGAGGAATTAAAATTCCTCTACCATCCATTATTATGGAAAGATGCATTTGAGTTAGATGCTATAGAGTAGATGGCTCTGATATACACTGTTTGAGTTCTCCTGGCTGACTTTCCATTTCCTCACGAGGCTTTGGATGAACTTGAGTGCACTTGTGACCGTGGTAGTGTTTTATCAGTGAAAAGAATATAAATGATCTTAGTTTATTAGTATTTGCATTTCCAGTAATGAGCTATTGACATTAAATAAACATTGATATTAAAACATAGAGGTAAATACCTTTCAAAATAAGAGAGACTTCTTTCTTTTCTGTTCTTCATTTCAAGTCCCTCACTAGATCCTTCTGGGAGCTTGTCCTTAATGGATAATTATATTCAAATCATTGGCTCAAGTTCTACTTTTAGAAAGACTTGTTCCCTAGACATCCCTACAATTATAATACAAGCCACACTGAATTCACATAAAGAGTGCTCCCTTTTTATAATAATACACACCAGAGTTTGTTGAAGAGCTTTTAATCATCTTCTGCTTTAATGTTCTGCAACCACCTGTGCTATTTTCAGTTCATAACATAAGAAACTCAGTGAATTTGCCTAATGGATTTCTGATTTCCTATCATCATGCTTATTTTTCAGGAAGAAATTGTGCTATTTTGAGCGGGTTCAATTGAATTTTTCCCATTAAATAATTGTATTTTAGTTGAACAACATATATTTGTAAGGATTGCATAATGTATAGTCACCATACCCAGGTCTGAAGAAGTCAATAAGTACCTCCTGCAATATTATGAGTACTTCCTCCATGGAAGTCTTAATGTACACTTTATGGTGTTTTAATCATTTCTCTTTTTTAATAAAAGTGAAAGAAACATAATGGCTCATATAAAATGTGTACAGCAAAATGATGCCTGAGTTTTGTGCAAATACGAGTTTGAAAAATGTGAGTCTTGGCAACTCACTTTGATCAGGGCTGTCCTAGAGGATGAATTTGCTTATGAGGCTTTTAAGTTATTTATCAATTTCTGCATTCAGTGAAATTAAACAGAGTTGCTGAAGCATCATAATTAGAGATGTCGTCATTTGGAATAAGGTTCGAGCCAGCAAAACACCATGGTTCAATTTATTTTTGCTATTAACAGAGACCCTGACGTCTTAAGAAAAACATAGTTAAATTTCTTGTGGTTTGCCTGAGGGTAGCAAGAGCTTCTGGTTTACTTGGTGTTGACTGAGAATCACATAGATTCAGGATCTTTGATAGGCACCTGCTGTGTATTATCTTACTTACTTGTATTTACAACCTTTCAGATCAGTATTGTCTTTCTCCATGCTGCAGTGAATACTTGGAGAGGTAAAAATTGTCCCAAATCACATTTCAACTACTAGTAGGATGGAATTTCAATCTGGGCAATGAAATTCAGGCTTTGAGCTGACTTTAGATTTTGTAAATAGTATAAAAAGTGAAAAACATGCCCTTTCCTCACATTCAGCTTAAGATGGACAAGGTTTGTAAGCAGTTGCATTGGTCACTTGTACCATGGTCATTTTAAGCTTGGAGATTTATATTGATTTATGTTGTATTATCTTACTGTGTTTCTATACCTGGGTGCTAGAAGCAAGATTCTGTTGCAATTTCCTCACATCTGAGCAATACTTGGTACAGAGAGTAAATCACAGAGTAGAATGTACTATGTTCTGTGCAGTCTTCTACTACTTGCTTCTGGAAGAAACAAAAAAGAAAAAAACATAGCCTGTGACAAATACCAGATTCTCTTCCCACGTTTATGATCATTTCATATCAGTCAGGGAAGAAAAGTGCTTGCCTGTGATTTATGGTCACGGACAGTTAGTTGCCTCTGGTGATTAATTACAGTGCTCTGAATTTTGCTGCGATGTTTACCTACTTAGCCACCACTGTGAAGCATATAAATACCTCATGTCTTGCCAGAGACAAACAGCTAAAGTTACTTTCATATAAGAAAGTGATATATAGCTTGTCTGGGATGGAACCTTTTGAGATTTGTCTGTAATCCCAAGTTCTATCATTCAGGGGAGAATGGTTTCTAATTGTAAAATGAGATTATTATCACTTTATTTCAGGGGAGCATGTGAGGCACCATAGGTGGGAGTTGGAAGGAATTTAGAAAAGTATACTGTAAGCCACAAAATGCTCACACTGTATAATTTTGCTCCTGTTGAGTCTATCCTAAAAATTGCCTGAGATCTCAAAAGGAATTTAAGAATAAAATGATCATTTCAGCATTATATGCAACTAAGGTAGAATATCAAACAAAAGAGATAGAGATCATTCTTGAGATAACTTACTATATGATAGAATTTTCCATAACTGTTAAAAGTCACATTCATATATAAATATGTATGTATGTTATTTTGTCAGTATTTTTTAATGATACAATGTTAAGTGTAAACACTAGTATGTAAAACTCTTAGGCACTATAATAAAAAGGAGATAAGTTAATTTTAATTGATCTCTATGTTTTGAAAATGTGATTTTAGAATGTTTTTTATCAAGATATCCCCTACTCTTCTGAGTTTTCAGTGTCTACTTATATTCATAGTTAACTTTTATCACCAATGTTTAGAGAGAAATTGGCAATGTTAGATTGTTTTCCTTTAATGGCATGAGATTACATATATATGCACTTTAGAGTGAGAATGCCTAAATTACCATTAATATGTCTAATTTGGCCTGACACTTTTATAAATGAAGTTTTATTGTAACACAAAGGCATATCAATTCATTTAAATACCATATGTGACTGCTTTTGCATCCTAATGGTAGAATGGAGAAACTGACTGGGAGGATTGAATATTTACCACTATCCCATTTCTGGTGTGTCCAAACCTTGCTCTCAAGGAATTAAAACATCTTTAATAAATGATTTTATTGTTTTTTTTAAAGACTTATTTATTTATTATGTATACAGTGTTCTGTCTGCGGATATACCTGCAGGCCAGAAGAGGGCACCAGATTTCATTGTGGATGGTTGTGAGCCACCATGTGGTTGCTGGGAATCAAACTCAGGACCTCTGGAGGAGCCATCAGTGCTCTTAACCTCTGAGCCATCTCTTCAGCCCCTACCATAGCATTTTTATAAATATGTCATCACACTTCTCCCACCTTTTATGTTCTCATATCCATCCCCTACTTTTCCTACCCCTTTCTCTCCTCTCCTCTCTGCCCCCTCCTGCTGGTCCCCTCCTTTCTGCTCTCATGGTGTCACATGTACTCCATTACCTCTCTTCCCTCCATTAGTCCCCATCTCAAGCTATGCCCTTGTTTGATGTGACCTCATTCTGGAGAGAGGGTGCCCCAGCTTTCACAGTTTCCCATGCTGTTCTCAAACTTCTTTTTTTTTTAATAAATACTTTATTTTTTTTTCTTCAAGTTACATCTCAGTAACAAACCCCTCCCTATTCCCCCTTCCTATCCCGCCCTTCCACCCTCTTCCCCCCAGAAGTTTCCCCTTTCAGTCCAACAGATGGTTCCTTCTCTTATAACAGTAAGTATTATACAAAACAACAGATATAAATATGCCACATTTATGAGAGTTAAATGGCCCAGTATACTTTCCCAATGTCCAGTTTATACATATTTGGCCCCTGACTTTAACATTCTACTATCTAACCATCTCCATGAGTTTAAAGGTCTATATCTGACTCAACATTCATATTAACTTGCAACACACTTTTAAGAGTATCTTCTTAGATCTATAACACCCTCTTGATTCCTAAACAACTCAAAATTGAATTAGTGGCAAGCCTATCTCTTGGCATGAAAAAACCCCTTGCACCAACTGCAGACAGACTGCTGTCCAAAAAGGTCAAAACTTGGCAGCAGGGAAGTTGACAGCCTAACTCTGCCAAGACAGGGTAGGTAAGTCCTTCATAATCCCTGCTCTACAACAAATGTCTGTCAGAGAAACAGGACCCAAAGGCTGAAGACTGATGCAGGAATGTATGGAGAGAAAATGGGAATTGTCCAGGCAGTCATTGGTATTTCCTTTCTTAGTTTTGGAAGCTGCAGGCCCTGCACTTCCTATATAAGCAGATATATTTATCCCTCTAAGGTCTCTGAGGTGGTTGAAGAATAGACAGCTAAAGTCTCATAGTTAAATTTTGAGTTGTTTAGGAATCAAGAGGGTGTTATAGATCTAAGATGATTTTATTGTTAATTGACCTGATATGAGTTCACTTTCCTTGAAAACATATCTAATTCAATATAGAGACACTTACTTTAATTCAAAAGCAGTACATTTATATTCACAGAGAGATTTTGATAATCGAATTTATTGATAAAAATATTTCTAAGAATAAGAAGTTGTGAAGACATTAAGTAACTGGAACTCATAGCAGATTTTTTAGATATTATTTACACACACAGACACACACACACACACACACACACACACACACACACACACACACACACCCTGAAAAATTTAAAAATGTTATTTTGTTTTCTGGTTTTGTTGGTTTTTTGATTTGTTTTGAAAATGAAGGCACATTTTTTTCTAGTCTTTTCTTTTTAATTCCCCATTCTGTGGGTGGTGGTTTTAAACCTTTCTGGCATTGAATTCTAATTTTCTGTTTTACAACTGAAGTTCACACTCATGAATGTTGCTTGTGAAAAGTACTGAAGCTAGCCTGGCATTTCTCTCAAGTTGTTTCTTTGTTTTTTGTTTTGTTGTTTTTAATAAATTCTACTTGTGACAAATTCATTTGTGCTTAGAGTGTAATATAGTAAATCAAGAGGATTCTTTTTTTAAAAAGTCTATGTGTATATGAATGATGTGTGTGTGTATAAAATGATTTGTATGATGAGTGTTGTCATTCTTGTGTGTGAGTATGTGTGTGGTTGTACACATGTCATGTTATGTTTATGGAGGTCAGAGGGTAGCCTCAGATGTTGGTCTTTGGGTCTCTGTACACTTCAGGCTTAGTGGTCCATAAACTTCAAGAGATTCTCTTGTCTCCCCCTTCTATTCTACCAAAGAAGCACTGGGATTACAACCATGTGCTCCCATATCTGGCTTTATGTGCGTTTCACGAGTCTGAATTCAGGTTCTCAGGCTTGCATGGCCATCTCAGACCTAGAAAATTCCATAGTAATGTTCCTCTGTCCTCTTTTCAGAGTAACTTCCATTACTGTACTTTTTTTTGGGGGGGGTTATATTTAGTGAAGTTACATCAATAACATGGGCTCTTTTAGCCAACCAACAAATGAGTCTCTTGGCCAGACTTTCTTATTTGTTTAAGTTTTCTCAACCTGCTTTAGTTTTTTTTTTTTTTTGTAGTTTTGGGGATTAAACTAGAGGGAATTTGTTATGCTAGGCAAGTATTCTGCCACATAGATATATCCCTAGTTCCAAGTTTCTGGTCTCTGGGATTTATTAGGGTGTGTGTGTGTGTGTGTGTGTGTGTGTGTGTGTGTGTGTGACAGAGAGAGGGAGGTATATGTATTATGTATATAATATAATGTTTCACTAAGCAACATGAATTTAAGAACCTTCCATTTATTCCCTAAAGCTTCCAGGTTATTTTTCCTGTTTGTTGACAAGTATTCTTTATATGGCTATACCATGCATTTTATATACTGACCTATCAAAGGACATCTTAGTAGATTTCATATTGGAGTAATTACAAATAGAGCTGCTAAAATATTGGCATGTAGAATTTGAGCATATACTTATGATTATTTTCAAAAGATTTATTTTTAATTATATGTGTGTGTTGGGGGGTAATATGCACATGTGTGTGTAGCAGCCTGTGGAATCCAAGAAAGGGTGTTAGGTGATCTGGAGCTGGAGTTTCAGGCAGCTGTGAGCTGTCAGACAGGCATACAGAAACCAAATTTGTGCTTCCCTCAGGAGCTGTGTACACTCTTAAGCATTAAGCTATCTCTTGGGCCCCACATTTTTATTATTTCAAGCCAATTTTTATTGGTTTCTTTGGGGTTTCCTACTTAGCAATATCATTTGTGATGAAAAAGTATTTGTGCCTTTACAGCCCATGTATTTTTTTTTCTTATCTTATAGTACCATGTAGGGCTTCCAATAAGATATTGAGTTGTTGCTTTTGAGAGGACAATTGCCTTATGTAAAGCACTTGTTAACATGGTCAATGCTCTAATAAAGGACATCTCAAGGAATCTTCTTGTCTGCTCTACCATGTTACACTCAGTGAGAAAATGGCTATGAGCCAGAAGCAGGCATTTGTGAGGTAGCAGCCACACAAGATCTTAGAATTTGAACTTTATTGTAAGGGGAGTTAGATTAATATAAATTAGATTTAGTGAATATCTAGGGGCTTTTGATACAGACTCTTAATACGGAGCATGAAAATCAACTTGACTGTGGGCAATTGATAGAGCAGCATATGGACTAAAAACAAGGTTTATGGCCTGGCATTTCTTTCAGCTGCTAATATTCTTATGAAGTGGGTGGAACTCAGATTAGGCTGAAGCCAGGTGAAACAAGGAGAGACCCTATTTAAGGATGAAGTGGGTGGAGCCCAAGAGGCCCCAAGCTAGAGAGTTCCCATGCTATAGAGTCCCATACTAGAGACAATGAGTTGGAAGGCAGCTTGTATCATCTGATGGAGAAAATGCTTGTGGACTGATAAGCTGATCTCAAACACAGGTGAAAAATTATGTCCAACTCTCCCTGAGGCAGAAAGAAGCTGATGAGAAGAGAAAGCCTCAGCAAAGCAGCAAAAGGCCAAGGACAAACCCTGTGGCACAGCTTTTGCCTAGAGGGGTTTGACCAGTTCAAACATTCAGTGGCCTGAATGGAACTGTGGCCAGCCTCAAAGACTGAGGCACAGTGGCTGAGTGGCTAATACAAACTGAATGAGTTGGCTTATGGACATCTGAAGCCTTCCAAAGAGAAGAAAGCCTCAAGCCTCATTTAAGGTGAAGCTGCCATAGCCAATTTACCCTAAAGGACCTATGTCTATGTCTGAGATAATCCTGAAGAGTGTTGACTAAGTGCCTTAAAGGATCTGCTCCTGAGGTGTTCCTGATGACTGAGGACTGCCCAAGAGACTGTATCCTTCTAAAAGGTTAGGATTAGTTGTTAGATAATAGTTGTTATAGGTATTAATAGGTTTGGTTGTTAGGTGACAGGGGTTATAGTCATTTTTAGGGCTAGTATTAGGTAATTGTTTATATTTGTTATAAGTGCATATAGTTATTAATAAATATATTGGATAATTAAAAAGATTCATCTTCATTTCATAGACACCGAAATTGTGAGAAATGAATTCCTCATGTTTATAAACCACCCAGTATATTTTATTTGTCTTAGCAGACCAAAAGAGGTAGACATCCAATTTTTGACATTAGGAATAAGCATTCAGATTTAATGAAATGATCTTTGTCCTTTTCAAAAATATGTATATGTGTGTCCATGTGTAGCTGAGTACATAAGTGAATATGTCCTCAGAGGCCAGAAGAAGATGCTGGTTTCACTAGAGGTGGAGCTAAGGTTGGTGTGAGATGTCAGGCTTGGCAAAGTATCTTTACTCACTGTGCAGTCTTTCCAGCCAGTAAGAAATGATCGGTTAGGACTTTTGTCCATTTTAAATCAATGTTGTATTTTTGATACTGAGTTGAATTTCTTGTTGTTTTAGATATTAAGACCTTACCAGATACATAGCTTGCAGCTGTATTCTCTCATTCTGTAGGTTGTGTCTTCATTCTGTTGATTCCATTGTTGTACAGAGCTTTGTAGTTTGATGATTGGCCAGTCAGCCCTCTCTGCTTTGGGGTTCAATATTCACAAATTTAACTAACTATAGATTGAAATATTGAGAAAAAATGGATCTGAACTTAACATTGTAGAATCCCTCCCTAGTCATTAATGCTAAATAATGTACAATGTTATGACTATTTACACAGTGATTATATTGTCTGAGGTGTTATGAGTATGTAGAGATGCAGAATACACAGGGATGCTCAAGGATGTATGTAAGGACTCTGACATTTATTACCAGGGCATGGACATCTGCAGATTTGGTTGTGTTCAGGAGACGCTGGAACCAGCCACCCACAAATAGAAAGTATAAAATTTCATTTGTCAATTTTAATTTCATTTACAGAATTTTGCTTTTGGGGCTATGGCATGAGAGATAAAGGCCTCCAGTTCTCTTTTCTTGTAATATGTTTGATAACATTCAGAAATGCAGTTCTCAGAACAAATCAGGAAGCAGTATTCTATTTGAGGGAGGAGATTATGTATAAATGGTATAACTTTCCCCTTATATATTTAGTTGAAATAGTTATTTAAATTATTACCAGTATTTATATTTTAATTAATTGGTCAGTGGTATTAATCCTTAACCAGCCATTATAAATAAACACACATAGTCACCTAATGGATTTTAACAAGCTTTAGCCTGGATTGTGCAATGTTGGCCCAACTAAGCTAGTTTATAATTCTATTCCCCAAATAAAACACATGATAATACATATGTCCTCTGGGCTGCTTTTCTCCATGCTGTGTCAATATTCTAGGCCACCTGGGATAAAGATCTTCTGTCTCTAACCCACTGCATGTCCTCTCCTTCCTCATACCTGGATTTTTCTTTCCATGATCTTCTCTGCTCCTCCAAAGTCCACCAACCTTTTCCTCATTTACCTCTCTCTCTGCCCAATCATGGGCCTCAGCCTTTTATTAAAGTCAATCAGAGACAGTAGTTAGCAAGCAACGTAAACAGATAGCAAGCAGGCCTCTGGGAGCAATTAGTTAACATTCAGGATACATAGCAGATCACTGCATCAGGGCACTGCCAGCTATTTAAACATGTGAGTGCAATTTATTTTGCTGCTCTCTACTGACAATTGCTAGGTTGTTTCTAGGATGTTGTTGTAGACAGTATGATGATATCTTATACCCCTAAACATGTATGTGTATATATTTCCTAGCAGGAGTTGCCTTGAGAAACTGATGCATATTTTAAATAATGACAGGTATAGATCAAATTCTAAATTCCTGTCCATGAAGGTAAACCAAGTTGTCTTTTTAAGAGCCATAAATAAATATCCCTCTTCTACAGCCATGCTGACATGGGGTTTAACAAATATTCTGTTTTAGTATGTCAACTAATAGGCCAATTTTCTAAATGAAAGGTTAAGAACTGTTCCGTGTATTTAATCACTGCATTTTTCTCCGAGCCAGCTGCTCCTGACCATCACCTATGTTTCATTTCAGTTGTTGGTTTTACTTTGTGCCTTGTAGACAGTCATGGCATAGCAAATAAACTTGTCTTCTTCCCGTGATATGTCATGAATATTTTCCTTCTCATAATTTTGTCTAGATTTGTTTGTTGGTTTGAAAATACTGAATTTTTCTGTATAGTTGATGTCAGATCACTTTGTTGATACTTCTTTTTATCATATTTAGGATAATTTTCTGTCCTCACCCTTACAAGAGACATTTCTTGAGGATGATTACAGATTTATTTTATTTATTTTATTCATTATGGTTTTAATACTTTTAAATTTTAAAGTAAGGGTACAATCTTACTTTTACCTAGACTTCCACTAAGTATTTAAGCATCACGTTGAGTACCAAAGCCATGATACATTTGCCAAGAGGACATACAAACATGTAGTAGAAGAGAGAGAAACATGTTGCAGGTAGAAAAGCTGAAAGAAAAGAGCCATCTGCAGTGAATGAGCATCAGACATGAAACTACAGGATTTAGAGTTCACTCTGTTGGGTTTTGTCTTGCTTTGGTTCAGTATTTCCTCACTGTGCACCCATTCCTCTCATTGATCTATATTTTCTGCCTTTTTATGTTGGGGGCATATGTTTTACTTTTTGCTTTTGCTTTTACATGGAGTTGCAGTTAAGATATTTTCTTGTGTCTCAGAAGAGACTTTGGACTTGAGATGTTTAAATGATGTGAAAGTCTAGGAAGACTTTTGAAGTTGGACTAACTTCATTTTGCTTTCTAATATGTTCATGAGCCTATAGGAACCAGAGAGTAGACTGTGGTGTTTGAATGATAATGTCCCACAAAGGCTCACATGTTTGAATACTTGGTTCTCCCTATATTTCCCAACCCATATCTGTGTGTATGTGTGTGTCTTTGTCTTTGTCTTTGTCTCTGTCATTTTGATATAAGATCCTAATAGGCTGCTCAAGGTAACCTTGACCTGTTATCTTCCTGTCTATGCCTTTTGAGCAGCAGTATTACAGTAAAACACCATCATGCCTGCCTCTGGGAAGTGTATATTTTCTTTGTGTCTCCACTAGAATGATCATAATACAAAGCAATGGCCATTACTTTTTTGCTTAACTGAACAATTATTTACCTGTTTTCTATCAAATGAATCTTATTATGCTTATTCATCACACCAGTTTGTCCCAAACTTCCTTGAACATTTAGCAAGAAATGGATTGGTTGTTAAAAGTTCTTGACTATGAGGTCATGATAAGATCCCTAAGTGATAGGTTCCTAAATATTTTCTTTCCATTACAATCAGGAAGCAATTTGGCTTTAGGAACACCATAGGAAACACAGTGCTATAATATTTGATTTCCACTGCAAAGGAGTTTACATCTATTGGAAAGGTAAGATGAGAGACCAGTGCAAGGTGGCTCAGCCCTAGAAACTAGGAATAGAAGTTAGAGTTTTCTTTGGTTGCTGTTGTTTTGTTTTGGCTTTTTTTTTTTTTAATGTAGAGTCTTACTCTGTAGCTCAGGTTGGCTCAGAATTTGTTATGTAATCCAGGCTGGCTTTGAAATTGTGGCAATCCTCCTGCCTCTGCCTTCTGAATGCTGGAATTGCAGGAATAATCCACAATGTTCAGCTAGAGGAGTTAGTTTGATTTGAGCCTTATCTACAGATGTAATTAGGTCTCGATGGAGGGATTTGTGGAAAGTCTGGACATTGACTAGCTGCACTGAGTTGAAAAATCACATTTATGAGGAGGTTATTAGTTTTCATTATTTTGTCATAAACAACAAGAAAATGAGTCAGCTACTAGAAAGTGTATCAGATATTATAAAGATTTATAATTTTAATATAGTATAAAGATTTATAATTTTAATATATTATACAATATAAATATTTTACAACATAATCTTAATATAATTTATAAATGTTATAAATAAGCCCATGGATAAAAGAACTAAGTAGGCAGCTAGTGGAAGTATTGCCATAGGGCTGTGCTGAAAGGCTAGGAGATTGGTTCATCTTTTCCATGTTGGCCTATGAAGTAATCTGTAAATAGTACCACTTGCCTTGGTTCTCCACTGAGTCCTAGAGAGCATGATCAGTTTTCCCTCTTTTACTTTGTTAATATATAGTTGTTCTGAGGGTTCTGAAAATATCACTTGATATGATGGAACAGAAAAAAATGTCTACATAAATTCTGTGCCTCAGAATTTTCTTTCTTATCTGTAAAAGCAAATTATAATAGTGCCCACTTCACTTCACTGGATTTTTGGTGAGGACCAAATCTGTTAGTACAGAGGGAGGTCTTTGTGTAGTGTGGTTAGACATTAAACATTAAGTTTATTATTAGTGTCTCTCCTGAGGCCATTTTATCTCATTTTTTTGATGTCTGTTAAGTCCTAACACGTCAAAAAATGGATGACATGAAATCCAAAGTGGATATCCATAGTTCTGAGTAGAGAAGTTTGAAACTTGTGAATTTCAAAATTACCCCTATCAGATAGAAATTGTGCCTTCCAGGAAGATGAGGATGGAAGTGAAAGGATAACTCAAGTAAGGTACAGAGCTCAGATGAAAAACCCCGTGACAAAGAGTGACAGATGTGATAGCTTGTAGAGATCTCTTGTAGATTAATAGTTTAAAAATCCTTATAATTTAGACATTTCAGAAGCTGTATTCAAAGTCACTTCTCCGTTCCACTATAAACTCTTTAGTAACACTGATGGGTACATTGTCATAAGCATGTGTCAGGTGCCAGACATTGCAGTTACTGCATTATACATACCATCATCTCATTTTAAACTCACAGCTAAGTAGACACAGCGTTTCCATCATACTGATGACAAACTGCAGAGTTGACATCTTTACCTTGAGTCACAGATTTAAGAGGAATGTGAAATACAACATAAAATCATTCTGAATCTCAGCTTCCTGTCCTATGAGATGTTGGGAACCTATTCAAACCAGCCTTTCAGAGCCCTTGCTTTGTATTTTAAGGCATTTTTTTTTTCTTTTTCATGAGGGCTGCTGAGTTACCGCCACTGCCACCTAGTGGAGTTTACAGTAAAAAGTTCATTGAACATTTATTTAATCCTGTGCTACCAGCTTTGAATTATGGAAGTTTTAAGATGGACTAATCCAATTCTCGTTTTTAAAAGAATAGACAAGTAAAGCCTACAAAAGGGAATTCACTTTCCATGGTATAAAAGAGCCAGAATGTAAACAAGACCTCTTAGTATTAAGGCATTTAGGAATTTAATTTATGGCCTGTAGTGCCCATGGACTCATTGCCAATGGATGCCAGCATGTGAAGAATGAATTGAGTTTATTTATACCTGGATTGATGGTGTAGACAGGAAAATTTCCTAAAATTGTTTTAAAATAAAAAACCATTATGACATCAGGCAATTTAGGATGCAACAAAGACTTTGGAGAAATTATTTTATTGAGTAATGTATATGATTTGTAAGGGTACTGAACCCCTCATTAAGATTTTTTCATTTATATAAAGAAATAGATATAATGCACTAAATTTCTTATTCTAGAAACTATATAGAGATTACCTTCAGGTTCTTGCTTTAGCTAGACATTCTGAGAATTAAGTTTCTTTCACAAAAACTCCTCACATTCCTTGCTCCTCACATGTGAAGTCTAAATATACCATTATGGTAGGGTGAAGGGGAACAAGATGGAAATGTGAGTCCTGGGGCATTTGCACAGTTAGATACCTTTTCTCCCTCACAGGAACTCTTCTGTTAAAAGGGATTTTATAACACATGGAATAAAATGTTCTGCTGACGGACGAGGACTCACTTAGACACAAAAAGAGAATTCCTCTGTGGTTTCAGGCCACTTATTTAACGTCTCAAAGTCTCAGCTTCCTCTGTTTGAAGAAACACTGCATCTTTTTTTTTTTTTTTTTTGGATAGGTATATGGTGAGGCTGCTGTCAGATAAATCATAAGAAATGCTATGAAGTGTCAGGACATGAACATCAGAAATTACATACATAGGCTATAAAACACTGGGCCAGGCTGATCATATTTTGCTAAAGAACTCTGGAGAAAAAAAATTGCTATGCTTGTAGCAGATGTCTTAATCAATGTGTGTTCATTAACACTCTATAAATACACTTATTTGGATATTAAATTTCAACACATGGATTTTGGAAGAAACATACAAAGAACATGATATATATGAATCAGAGTTGGGAAATGGGCCCATGATTATATTTCTTGCCCTTTGCACGTGTCTTGGTACCCATGGTGGGTTCTAGCTCCACTGTAGCCTTGAGATTCTTTCCCATGTCATCAAGGATAGAAGGCAGAGCTGGATTAGAGGACATGGCACTTGAAGTTAGTGGCTCATTCTGGTCCCTCAGCATTTGTGCAGACTCCTCACAAGGCTACAGGGTGAACATTGCAGGAAACAGAAGATAGTTCATGGTCAAAAGAGGGAAAGGAACAATCAAACGTGGGCTGTTGGCAGTAAATTAATCCAGTCGTGCTCTGGTGTCATTGAGGGCTACAAGAGCCTACGTTCTCATGAATGAATACACACAGGTCTGTATCTCTTGAATAGGAAAAAATAAGGATAAACAAAATATCTACTCATATCTGAAATCTGTTAATGAATAGTAATGGATCCAGTCTTGTCTATGAGGGATTGATTTATAATCATGGTATCAGGGCCCTTTTCCTCTATGCTGAAACATGAGATAATACTTGAATGGAAATCTTTACAGAGTGATTTATTGGAAGCTTACTATTTTATGAATGGCAAAAGAGGAGAGCTGCCCCCTTCACAATCTGTATATAAATCATCTGATATTATGATGAATTACATATTCTTTCTACTAGTGACAGTAATAAGTGTTATGAGCAGCTTTTAACAGTTATAAAGACAGAAGAGATAAATATCAATTACTATTAGAAGTCCTTTTTTAAAAAAAATTGACTTTCACAGTTTTTCCCATGATGAAGTTAATTATTCATGGCAGAAGCACATTAATAATTTCATATTATCTCTTTATCCAAGCACCAAATGAATTGCAACACAGGAGAATTTGGATAATCAATACAACAAGAACATATTGAAATAATTTAAAAGTTTGAATCCCCATTCTGCAAAAAACAACCCATTCTGTCTCATCCACCAACAGCGTGCCCAATTTGTAAGGTCTAGGTAGAATTTTCAAAGATAAAGGGCACCTTTTTCTGTTTTCTTTTAATAATTCTTCCCCTGTGGACAAGCTAGCTTCTAAATGGGTGTAGAGGATTGAATGTGGATGATTCCGTTGAGTTAGGAAAGAACTCTGAATGAAATTCTTCTATATTAATGTAGAATTTTCTGACAAAAAAGAAGGACTAACTAAACGAGAAAAAGAAAGGAGAGTCTTTCTGATCTTCTGGCAATTAGAGAATCAAGTGCCATCAAAGATGGACAGAAGAATTAAGAGCATCGGAATGGGGAAAATGGCTGAGCATTTAGGTGTGTCTGCACTGGAAGCTGCTGGTGTAGGCAAGATGAAGACTGGATAAGTAGAAGCAGGTGATCTGTGTCTAGAAGCACCATCTGTTTTGCTAACACTGGACAAAAATTAGAAAGCTACCAGTTATTTATGAAATGTCTACTTTGGACTGATAGTTGCTGATGTCACTGCTAAATCACCTGAATTATTCTGAGCGATGGCTGCCTGGCTTTTGCACGGTCAATTCCCTGTGTTGTTGATTGTAGATAGAGTTGGTTTCCAGGGTGGACTGCGGCAGGTTGTGGGTCAGTTTTTTACTTTTATGTATTTAGTCACTCTTCTTCGTTTGGATATTCAGTCCATGTAGTAATTTATTGATACATATAAAATTTATTTCTTTGCTACATAGGTTTGGGTTTTTTTGTTTATGTTTGTTTTTTACATTTCATCAAAAGCAAGAAGAGGATATTTACCACCACAACCAAGATGTAGGAAAGTTCCAGCAGCTCCAAAAGCCCCTTCATTTTGCTCTCTGATATGAGCAACTGTGCATTCTCCCCACTTCTGGCTGTTGCTGATCTGTTGTCCCTCTTGAGGTTTTGACTTTTCCTGAATGAAAGGTCTTTTTCATGTTCTTGTCTACATGTCACTCTGATAAGCTAGACCATTAGCCAGGTAGTGTGGTAGCTGAGGTTCTGATGTAGGCTTGGTCCCTTGGACATCTGTCTCTAGTGATTTCTCCTATGGCCTTCTCAAGTGGTATTTTGTATTCTCAGCCTGTTCATCCCTGCATAGAAGAGGTCCTTTTTTTGTTCTCCCCTATGCAGCAAGAATTTCTCCCAGCCTCCAAAGGACAGTAACCACTTGTTGTAGGGCACAGTGTCACTAGAAAGAGGCAAATGGATCTAGTATTGCCCAGGTTAAAATTTCCTGGGGGGACTTAGTAGCAGAAGCAGAGTCCTGACCAGCAAACATATATCTAATTTTGATCAGAAAGAGGAGCATGTATATTGATTAAGACAAAAGCATATTTGTTTAAGCTGAAATGTACATAGTTTATCTAAAATGGATGCCAGACTAATTCTGGTGCTGGGGTCTAATTGGAAAGCCCCACATAACCACTCTAATAGCTTTGTCTATTTACAGTGTGTTAAACAGAAATAAAGAAAAAAGCCAACCAATGTTACTTTGTGGCAGCCCTGGTCTTTATGACTCAAGACAGCTGCTTTTTAGTCAGTCTGAACTCACACATTATCTAAGTTCAGGAATATTTGCTTGAGATGAGTGAGGACCAGTGTGCTGGCCCATCATTCTTTACATTTTGGGTCAACCATTTGCCTTGTGACCCTAATCCTTTGAGTTGTTGGAGAGAGCTGTGTTTTCTGATTGTCCTGCCTCTGTATTTTTTTGCTTTGGAGATAGCAATATCATTTTCACTCTCTACATCCAAACAAAGGGTATGAAAAAAGGAATGAATCTTTCTTTAAGTCTATAATAAAACTCTTTTTGAAATGAATCCTTCCTTTGTTTATGAATTTCATTATTTAGGTTTTCCAGATAAAGGACCTGGAATCCACTGGGTTGATATTTCCTTAGTAACAATTGATTCTTCCTGGATTCTAACCTCCAAACTATGCTTATTTGAGATGATCAAGAGAGGTTCTGCTGTTCCTAAATACCTCACTTGCCCCATGTCATTTCTGTTTTCTAATTATCATGTGACTATTCTCTTATTTATAAACCACAATTTTGAGTGAGAAAGGTGAATTGTGGTAATTCTGACTTCTGGTATTTACTCTCAGAAAAGAAGGTAGAGATGCATGGAGCTATTTCCTCCTGCCCACCCAAGATACTGCTATCAAGACTTGTTAGCCATATGATACTCTCCCAACCATTTTAGTGTTCTCAGCACCATTGATCACTGACTCTAAGGGACTGGGAAGAGAAAAAAAATATCTGAAGAATTTCTCTCTAGCTTCTCCATAGCCATGGAGGAAGGAAGCAAACAAGAATATTTACAAGACTTTCGGAGTTTGACAATGTTCTCTTAGTGCCTGGAGAGTGTTCTACCCCACCATTTTGTGACTAGCTCGGGATGTCTCTCCGTAACAATAAACTGCGCTGTCACCTGTAATAAACATGGGGAAAGGGACGATGAGGCTTATGAGCCTCCCTGACATTCAGTTAATCATATCTGTGCTGACTTGGAGGAAGCCACCATTGCAATCTGGATTAATGCTGAAAACCTACCTGGCCTTTCAAGACTTGCTGAATAAGAGAAGAGCAGCATGTTTCCAGGCTAACCTGTAACTCTGTTTAATAAGTGTTCATGTGCTGATATGAAGCTCTCCTCTCAAACTGTTGGTTTGCAACTTCTTTTTAACAGGAAAAGAAGGGAAAACACTTAACTTCTCTTCTGTGCTACTGCTAGCTGACACTCCTAATTTAAGAGAGAAAAATATGTATTTCTATTTTGAATTGATGTCTCAAACAAGCAACCTAGACCAATACAGAGTATCATCAGATTATCCCAACAAAGTAGAACTGTCTTATGAGCTTATCTTCCCTCTAAGTCATATTCCTTTTACTTAAACATAGATATTAAATGACTTCTATGGCCTGAAGTGTTGGATATATAGTCTTAAATTAATGTCCAGCAGAAGACCTGAAAGGTACTAGATTCATAATAGATATTGTTGAGATTTCCACATGTGTGTGTGTGTGTGTGTGTGTGTGTGTGTGTGTGTGTGTGTGTGTGTAAATTGAAGAATGTTTTGTTGTAACAGGTAATAGAGTATCTTCTGGGATTATGAAGCAGAGTCCCTGAAGATGACTGAGGGAATTGGGCTAATTTCTAAGGAAAGTACTTTTGACTCAAATTGTGAAGTTGCAATGTGATCATGAAAGGTTACTAGTAATACAGACTTCAAATTTTAGTGTATCTTGATTTTGGCGGTACTTCTTCATGTGTCTTCCAAAACCACCAGAGCCATCTACTGATTCTAGAAGAGCTTGAATTGTCAGTCTAATAAGAATATGAATATTATCTTGGGAGGGTCTTCATGATACCTTGGAAGGGAAGGTCTAAAATTTTTAATATTTTTTTTTTTAGTACTGATGTTGTGGTTAGTCTTTCTAGTTAGTTGTACAAAGTTAAGGAACTAGCTATAGTAAGGGAGGATTTGTAACATGGTGGTGAGGTAATATCTAGAAGAAACTATTGACAGGCAAGGTGTATTAGTTAGTTTTCTGCTGCAATCATAAAATATCATGAATAAAAACAAACTGAAGGAGAAAGAATTTTATTTTGCCTTATAGTTCCAGAGAAATAAAGTCCATCATGGTAGGAAGACATAGCAGCAATCCCAATGGCAGGGGCAGGCTCTCCACAGAGAGCAGAGACCAGAGACTGGGAACAAGAAGTGGGACCAGACTAAAAGTCCCCAATGCCTGCCCTTGGTGACATACAAGACTTCACACCCAAAGGTTCCATGAAACAGCACCAATGACTGGTAATAAAATGTTCAAATGCATGAGCCTGTGAGAAATATTTCTCATTTAGACCACCACACAAGGTAATACACTAAAACCACATATTGGTTTTGCTAGTTCATTGCATTATCTTCCAGAAGTAAGATTTGAGGAAGTAAAAAATCCTCAATTATCTTTTGCTTGATTTTAAAATTATTTAATTCAGGAAAAGTATGATAATGCACTATTCACTAGGTATGTGATTTTTGTCTTTTTTTATTATTACATTTATTTATTACTTCAAGTTACATCTCCATTACAGCTCCCTCCCTCCACCCTTCTCAGTCCCACCCTCTCTCCCTCTCTCCCCTCTCCCACCTATGCTACTCCTCTGGTGTGGGGTATTCCCACATCTTAGCCCCATCAGTTCATCAGTCATATGAGGACTAAGAGGTTCCTCTTGCACTGGGGGCCTACATGGTAGCTCCACTAGGGCAAAGTGTCCCACTAACAAGTAACAAAGTCCATGTTCCTGTTCCTTTCAGTCTGTTGGTTGTAGGATAGTTATCCTGAACTAAATGGTTCAAATCTAGTTATAAGTGAACATATGCCATGTGTATTTTTCTGGGTCTGGGTTAGCTCACTCAGGATGAGCTTTTCTAGTTCCATCCATTTGGCAGCAAATTGTATGATTTCTTTGTTTCTGATAGCTGAGTAGTATTCCATTGTGTAGATGTACCATAGGTTTTTTTTTTTTTAAATCCATTCTTTGGTTGAGGGACACCTGGGTTGTTTCCAGTCTAGCTGTTACAAATAAAGCTGCTATGAACATAGTTGAGGAGATGTCCTTTTGGTTTGGTGAGGAATCTTCTAGATGTATGCCCAGGAGTGGAATAGCTGGGTCTTGAGGTGGAAATACTCCAAGTTTTCTAAGGTATCACAGACTGAT
Organism: Lophiomys imhausi; assembly: GCA_907164525.1. NCBI lineage: Eukaryota > Metazoa > Chordata > Mammalia > Rodentia > Muridae > Lophiomys > Lophiomys imhausi. Next base: position 2,083,673 of record CAJQZJ010032121.1, read on the forward strand.
TTCCATGTTTTCCCACCTACTTTCCTTACACAGTAACTAATAGAATTAATGAGATTGAATGAGACAAGATGGATCAGGGCATGGACTCAGCCCATGGAAAGCTGTCCATCATCAGTTATCAACAGTCCATCATCCTTATCTGCGTATGGACCAAGTGATGCTAATGATGTGGTCTGAGAAGCTATCTGTTCTGCATTTGACAGGCCGTTTCCCTACTGACCTGACATGTGACCTCGGACAGGTGGCTTCCCCTCTCTGAAACTATTTCTTCCTTAAAATAAAGGTGCTTGCCTTCCTTATGCCACAAAGGATAAGCAGAGATTCCTCTGGTAAACACTGAAATTTGCCCTAGGGTAATTTGCCCTGTACCTCGCCGTGTCTGTGTTCACCATGCTTGTACTAATAGTCTCTTGTGGGCGATGGAAAGCTAAATGCACTTTTGTAAAGCATTTTTGTTCTCTGTTGCCTTAGTCCACTGTGCACTGCTAACGGGAATGGGGCATTGAACTATCAAGCTAATGATGGAGGACATTCTGCACCATTTGCTTCACCCCACCTGACCCGTGAGAAGGGTTGTGTGAAAGAAAGATGAAAACTGTATGGCGCTCATTTACACTATGCATGAAGTCATGGAGAATAGTAACACGGTAAAGGTCCAAGAGCACATGGATTTGTATTCCAAATAGCACCATTTTCTTTGAATGTTAATGATGCCCTTAAACCCAGATACTTGGTCAAGTTTAGCCTGCATCACTCTTCAACATTGCACAAATAGTTATGTTGTGCTTTGTATATTCTGGTACCTGAGAACTCAGTGGTAGAATGAACCAAGGACAAGTTCCCAGTTTCCTATGAGCTTATACCCTTCATGGAGGAGGGATTCTTAAGAGCAAAGCAAACACTGTGCATGTGGGTTTTGTATGTTTGTTTTTTAAGTAATAGTTTGAAAGAGACCATAATGAAAGTAGATGGTTCTTTCCTACCTGTTATGTGCCAAGTTTCATAAATGCTGTTGTAGCCTGACTTTTGACTACTTTATTGGGTTCTTTTTCCTACCTTCCCAAATACGCCTATCCCTTCCAATCCCCGACCCAATACTAGGTAGGAGAGAAAGGTTAGAGAACAAAGGGAGAGTCAATATTGTTAGATTACTTCCTGCTGATTAGGGGCATTGGATTTCTTGGGGCAAGAAATTCAATTGATCTTCATGTAAGGATATTTCCAACCAGCAATCAGCAATGCAACAAACAGCAACCAGAAACAGCAGAAGCAGCAGCAGGGGCAGCAGTAAAGGAAGCAGCAGCTGCCCTGTGCCTTCTCAGGGCTCTAGCTTACCCTCTGAAGATTCGTCAGAATTCCAAATATAAACTATCCTCAGCTGGCAAAATCAAGCCCCTTTAGGAGCAATGGACCAATCAGTCAGCTGCTGTGGACAATCTGAAGCAGTCCCATATCCCAAACCTAAGGCAGACAGGAGGAAACAGCCTCATGCATCTCTACCTCCTTTTCTGAGAGTAAATACCAGAAGGCAGAATTACTACAATTCCCCCTTATCACTCAAAGTTGTGGCTTAAATAAGAGGATAGTCACACTGATAATTAGCAACCAGAACTTATAGGGAGTAAGTGAGGTCTTTAGGAACAGCAGAGCTTCTGTTGTTCATCTCAGAGAAGCATGACTTGGAAGTTAGAATACTGGAAAAATCAGATTTTACCAAGGAAACTGTTTGGTCTGCCTGAGTTCCAGGTTCTGCCAGCATGCCTCAGTTTCTACCTGTTACAGGACATGGCCCCACCCCAAAAGCCTTTGCCTATATAACCCCAACATCTTGGGAGCTTTCTCTCATGCTCTCTCTCTTCCTCCTCCCACCACCCCTCTCTTCTCTCTCTCTTCATGTAATGCTGTTTCTCTTCCCCTCTCATATCCAATAAACCTGTCTTTATACAACTTAATTTGGCCTGGATTGGATCATTTTGCACAGCCTAATAATTTTTTAAAACAACTGCTGTTATGACTCGGTGGAGGAGTTTGTGCTCCACCAAATGTCCGGACACAGGGCCACTCCTAACTGTTGTTGCTCGCTCAAGTTTGAACTCACCTCTCACTGGCTACAGCTGTCTCAAGTTTGGACATAGTGAACAACTTTTTTCTAGTTACTGCTAATTCCAGGGACCAAAACGCCCTTTGGACTGGCTTTTCCAAGATGTGGCCATGCAAAAGCTAGTCCATCCCAAACAGTGGCCAGGCCTCTTTTCTAGAAGAGTTTTTTGATAAAAGATGTTTTATCAGAAATCATCCTCCCAGCTCATCTGATATCAGGTCATGAGGCTGGGACACCTTCTTCATGACCTACAATCCCTGAAAAGGCTGGAGATAGTTATTCCCTGGTATAAAGTTGACCATAGTTTCTGTCACTAAATTCTTATTTTTAAACCAGCTTTTTTGTATAATGTGCTCTATCACCCCTCCCCATCTTTCTTTGCCATGACTCTCTCCGGCTGCTGCCTGCCACCTGCCCTGACCAGTCTGGTTCTTTTAAATGCCCTACCATAATGCTGCTGCCCCCACTGATGCTGCTGCCACTGCTACTAACATGTGACTGGATGCCATTTTGACTGTGGGGTTGAGGGAACAGAGTCCTGTCTTTGCCATCATCTTTACTAAGGGCAGTCACATGACTGACAGCCATCTTTATTGTGGTAAAGACATGCCCCTTCACCGCCATGTTTGTTTAGGGCTGCTTCTTTCATAAGTTGCTTAAAAGGTACTTTATTTTAATAATTACTAAAGCTAATCATTAATGCAAACTGTTAAGGATATTTTAATAATGCAACTTATCTCTCAAGTTTGTCAAGAGATTTTTCAGGATATAGCATTAAAATGTTTAATTTAGCTTATTATGACAAAGACCCCAACTTCTAGAAGTGATTTCCAAAGCCTTTATAACATATTGGCATAACAAAGAAGATAAAATTACTTCACTGCTTTTCTGCTGCTAAAGCCTGATCTATGAACAAACAGGACATGTGGAAAGTTGATCACCATTTTGCCTAGACAAAATAGTGTCAGCCTTCTAAGCTCCTCCACAGGAAGGCCTCTCAGATTTGCCAGGCCTGACAGCTAAAGACTGATGCTGTCCTGGGACCTGTCTCACAATTAAACCATCGATACCACAGGAGCCTTACAGGAAGTTCGACTGGGTAACCGGTCAGCCTCTGTTATAATAAACCATACATAGGGTGTTGGATTATAATTCCTGCAGTGATTATCCTCCTCAGATTTCTGATGGTATTGACGGTTGGCAGACAGTTTTTTCTTGCTAATGGGCTACATACTAAAATATAAACAGGTATTCCTTTATTTATGATTGTTCTCAATAATAACTACTCATGCTATTTCTTCCTAAAATTTATCTCTTTTTGTAAACCTAAATCCTTGTAAGCCTCAGGGAATCCACTGGATCCACAAGTCAAATGGACTCAGGTAAGTACTGTCAATTAACACCATACTTCCCTATCTTCCCATCACTGGGAGTTGGGTCCCCTCCTCCCTGGTTTTGGGACCACCCCAACTGCCATGACGATGGCCTAAAATTTTTTCACTCTAGCTACTTAATTTTACCTCGTGCCCCTAATATGTATCTGTTCCAGCAGATTTCCAACCAATTAAAGACTGCAAACTTCTCCAACTGCTGCCTTCATGTCTCTAGATGGTCATGTAGAGCCTGGACATTGAGTGAAACAGCCTGCTCTTCCAGGATCTGACCAACGTTCCAGTTTTGCCCCCCTCACACCCACATTTCTGACACCCACTATGTTAGTAGGAAGTAGCCAGATGACGCTTTGCCCCTTATTCATTTATTATCAACAAAAGTCTGGAATGTTAGGTCTGCCTGAGTTCCAGGTTCTCCCAGCAGGCCGCAGTTTCTGTTACAGGGCATGTCCTGCCCTCACAAGCCTTTGACTATATAACCCAGACATCTTGGGGACTCTCTCTCTCTCTCTTTCATGCTCTTTTCCTCTCTCTCTTCCTCCTCCTCTCTCTATTTATCTCTCTCTTCCTCTCCCCTTTCTGCCTCATTTCCCCCCACGTCTCCTCTCTATCTCTCCTCTCTCTGCATGTGCATGCTGTTTCTCTTCCCCTCTCGTATCCAATAAATCTGCCTTTATATAACTTAATTTGGTCTGGATTGGATCATTTTGTATGGCCCAATAATTTTTTAAAACAGAAACCTCAAGCCAGTGGCTTGAGGGTCCTTTGTCTGGCTAAGTTAAAAAACGAAATTCACAGAAAACAAAAGGATGTATTTCGAAAAAAGATTTTCCTGTGTAAGTTTTTGGTTGTGAGTATTTTATAATAAAGTTATCACTATTATTCTTAATGAAATTGTTTACATTTACCCCAAGTCAAAAATTAGTAGGTTAGCAGGTACAAGATGATACAGGGACAGAAATATGCTTTAGACTCTAGATTTAACAGAAGATATAGTTTGGTTTAGTGTGGCTTGTGTATATACCATTTTAAGGCTGACTACTTTGTATTTAAAATAAATAAATGAATGAAGATAAGAGAAAGGAAAATAAAGAAGACAGTCCTTAGATTTATAGCTTAGGGTCAGCTGATAGGGCCTTGGGAAAAGAATTAGAACTTAAGTTAAATCATTGAGAAGCAAAGAAGACAAGAGAATGAGGGACTTAAGACAGCCCAGGCTTTTATTTTGAGGAAATATCCTGCACAGGGCATCTGTATATGCATCAAAGCCTATTGTCCTCTTCTAAGTTGAAGAAGTCATAGGGAAGGAAGGAACAGTGTCTCTTTGTGGCCTTCAGTTATCATTGTTGGGGTAAGCAGTGAGTAGTCAGTTATGTTAGGTGACCAATAAATATCTTTCTTAGCTGGTTATTACTTGGGGGCTGTAGAGCAAAACAGTCAAGAACCTAGGAAAACCAATTAAGTCCCTTGGAGACAACAAATTACTGTGCTTACCAGAATTGTTATACTTCAACCAAAATGGAGGAACTATAGAAAATGGTGTGGCCCTAGTTAACACAAAGAACTCAGCAAGCAGATGTTTGGAAAACATTCCTTCCCTCTCATGTGGGGTGCATAACCTCAAGATAGGTGTTGGAAGGATCTCTGGAATCCATGTTTGTGAAAGGGTTACAGGACAATTACATAGATAAGACCTATCTGTTGTTGAGGCAAGAAGATATCTATGTTACATCTAAGAACATCAACAGTCTGTAAGATACTATATGCAGCAGGCTGCGAGATATCATATGGGGAGAGCTACCTTAGAACATTTTTTTGAAGCTGTCAGCCTGGGGAGAGCAAAGCAAAAAGCAAGTGTGAATAAGAAGCAAAAGAAAAGGAAAAGGAGAAAGGCAAAAGGGAAAAATGGTTTCTCTTAGGCTGGCATGGTGATATACTTGTTTAGTTAATTGCTCAGGAGGCAGAGGCAGAGGCAGAGGCAGAGGAGGCAGAGGCAGAGGCAGAGGACGGAGAAACAGAGGAGGCAGAGGGGGTGGGGGAGG
>CAJQZJ010032121.1:2149206-2186885 GCA_907164525.1 Lophiomys imhausi
ATCAGGTGGTCTGTATCACAGACCACTTTTTGGCTGGAACATGGGCTTTTTAATAAGGAAGGAAAAGTGCTGGAGTGGAAGATGGCATGAGACACAGACCGGTGTCCAGACTGGATGTTAGAGAGCAAGCACTCTGATTCCTGCTTGCCTTGAGTGATGTACTCACCAGCCTTGGGTAGCACATTTCCTCATCTCTAAGGCAACCTAGTAAGCTAAAGATGTGGGGGCCTGTTTTTAACTGTGTGGGACAGGTGAGGCCCTACTTTTCCTAAGAAAATTTGCCCTGTAAGATGTGTAGCAGGGTAGATCTGTTAGTGTAGTAACAAATACTGTTAACGGTGGTTACTGCTGGTGGGCAGTTCTTGCCTTGTTCTAGGACTTTCTTCAATGACATGTTAGAACATTTCTCTTTCCTTTTCTTCTCTAGTCAAATAGTATGTTGAAGTGTAACTTGTTGCTTATTCCCATGTGTCCTGGAAATAAACATTTCTGTCCAGTGCTAGATACAGGTGTATTCTTAACTGACAGATCATAGCTCACCCATGGGCTACTTGAAGTTGGAAAATGTGGATGTGAATAGAGAGAACAAATTAGCATTCAGATGTAGAGGAACACGATTAGACACATTTTTATGAATATTTAAAATCTTAAAGAAACTACATTGAGATCCAGACATTCATTTTGCAGGGTCAGGCCATTGGTTGACATTGCTGTATTTTCTTGTGTTTTTTAAACCTGTGTATTTTGTCCAAAGTTGACATTTTGAAATGTGTTCATGATTTTTGTATATAAAGTGATTTGGGTTTTGGCACATTAAAAAAACACTTGCTATTTTATGGATATTTAATTCATATCTTGAGTTGGAACTGAATGCTGATGCTAGAGTGGGTGTGTAAATAGTGAAATAGAATAAAATAATGCTATGTGGTTGAGAGGTGGGAAGGAACAAAAGGAGCTCTTTATTAACTGTGCATTAAAGGTTCTATTTATGTCTGCATCATATTTAATTAAACTAACAGTGAACTTGAAGCCTGTGGGAGTAAGCGAGGTGTAACTTTAGGTCTGGGAGGCTTATAGGTACAGAGAAATAAGAGATAAGTTAGAAGTCACATAAAAGTGTTTCTTTTTCAGTAGAAAACTCATCTCATCAAATTTTTAAAAACATTGTATTTATTTGTTTGCCATGTACATGTTTGGGCACACAAACCATGGCATGTGTGTGAAAGTCAGAAGATACTTTACAGGCATTGGTTCTCTTCTTCCACCGTGTGTGTTCTGATACTGAACTTCAGATCATCAGTATTGGCAGCAGGTATTTTTATCGGCTGTGCCATCTCGCCAACTCTTTCAAATCTTTTTACTTATCACTGACCTGTTTTGAATAATTTTATACTATGTATGTTTTTGAAAAGAATGCTTATATTTTTCTACTTGGAGGAATATGATTTTTTAATATAACATTTTAAAATCATGATAATATGAAAATTTGAGATACTCAAGGACATGAGTAGATTACAGGAGAGAGACTTATATGTATGTCTAATCCTATTTGGTTTTTTGATGACCTACAGTGCATGAATCTGTATATATTCCTAATATATGGATGAAATATGCAGGCCAATGTTCCTATGTTATCACTTTCAAAGGAATACCTTCACTATAAATTAGTCAGAATCTTTATCAATGTTTCTTTGGAAGCCTGTCTGTAGTGGAACACAATCTTATGATCAAAACATGTTGAAACATGTTTATCCCTATCCCTACCATTGTCATTTGCTTGGAAGAGAGAATCTCTCCCAGAATGTCCATATCTTACTAACTCAAAATTTATACTCTTGTCAATATTTGCTGTCTTACCCTCTATTCACCCTCCTTTTCTGTTCTTCCAGGGAAGGGAAAGCTTGGCACTTACCAAACTTAATATGTTTTTCTGAACTCACAGCATGCAAGACAGACTACCAAAATAGAAAATAGAAATTTGAACCTTCTTATTTGAAGGTGGAGAAGATAGTGAAGATAACAGGGATATATATATATACACACACACACACCTCAGGTCTTCTTCTGAAACTGTGGTTGTGTGATATAATAGGAGAAATACATTTTGACTTTGACCTAGTTTTCTAACACAGCGATCCTAAAGTCCTTGGAAATTTTGAAATATTTGTTAAAATTCTATTGAGATTACTGGTGTGTGTGTGTGTGTATGCGCGCATGCTGTGAACCTTAAATAAAGAATGGTTGCCAAGGGAATGAACCTTGTTATTAAAGATCATATTAGTCAGAATTCTCTAGAGGAACAGAACCTATAGAATGAATGTATGTTGAAGGGGCATTTAGTTGATTGGTTTATACAGTATACCCTGTGTTGTTCAACATGACTGTCTTCACATTGTCAAATATGAGAAAAAGTAGCTGGTCTGTCTACAAGGGTTTATTCCTAAGCAATCTCAACCTGGTGCTAAAGGTTTGGAGGATTTCTGGAGAGCCACTAGTCTTTAGTCCTTGTTAGAGGGCAGAAGGTACTGACATCAGCAAGACATCAACAATGATGGAAGTGGCAACAACAATAATAGCAACAATGTACTCCTGTACAGTGTAGAACTCAACAGCAAGATGCTAAGGCAAGCAGAAAAAAACCATACTTTTCCCTCAGACTTCCTTATGTTTGGTTCTCAGGTGGAAGGAGATGCCCATGCATAGGGTGAGTCTTCCCATTTCAAATAACCTAATCAAGAAAATCCTTCATATGTTTGCCCAAAGGGTAATCTCATTGGTGATTCTAGATCCTAGCAAATTGACAATCAGTATCAAGAATCATAGAGAGTTAAAAATTCTGGTTCTTACTGTCATCTTCTGTAAGAGGAAAGAGTGACTTAGGGTTATATTGACCAATGGTAAACCATGCATTACTATAATGAAGCAGCTATAAACTGCCCCCACAAACAAAGGGGTTGAAAGAACTTATGTGTTGCAGATGACATAAAGAATGGAGTTACCAGAGAGGGTGTGAACCTTTACATACCTTGCCTGGAAACTTCACCATCCTCCCATGTACCTGGAGCTGCTCCTATGGCTGTTCAAGATTTGTATCTTCACTTGAATGGTAGTAATTTTCAGTGTTTTTTCCTATGATCAGTTTCAGCAAATTCTAGAACTCAGAAAAAGCTGGGGGAATTCTCAGTTTATCCAATCTTGTCAGAAACACCACAGGTAAAAACCTAGGTCATTTTGTGACTATCTTTTGGAATGGGATGCAGTTGTTTGGGATTGAGTTATTACCAGGGAATTCTATGCTAGCTTTGATTAGTGCCAGAATTAAGTTCAATTTTAGGATTCCTTACCATTGCCTCAGTGTTGCCATATCTGCCAAACAAAATAAAAATCAACACTCTAAACATTCTAAAATATACATGTATATATATTACAGTGTTTATATATATTGTATGCATGAATATGTATGCATTTATGTGTATATATTCAGATATTCAAAACAATTACAATTTTAGAATGAATGTATATTTAGATAGAAAAAAACACACTGTTTTGCAAAGAAATTAAATTTCTGTGCTGCTTTTAGCAGGAAAGAAAAATGACGACAGAGGAAGTTCTAAGCAGGTTGTACAAGTTGCTTGCCAAAGATAGTGATGGGTGTTTGTTTAAAAGCTGTTCAGACAGCAAGCTGTTCGTGACTGCTTGTGAGCTCTAAGCAAAATGCTCACCTAGGGCAGTTGGTTTTTAGAATGTGTAGCTTTTGAAGACTTTCACATTTCCTTCCAGGTAGAATTGTCAGGGTTCCCTTTCAGAATGGCTCCTTGAATCTGTTTTCTGTTGCCCTGAATATAGTGACTCTCTGTCTCTCTCTCTCTCTCTCTCTCTCTCTCTCTCTCTCTCTCTTAATGTTAGCTTCATAACAGAAAATTGAAGAACTGTTTGTCACAAGGAATGACCTTAATATATGTAGGCAAAGAACTAAAATACTGAGAATGTAAGTTAGAAAACCCTTTTTCCTACTGTTGAAAAATATCAGCCTTAATCCTTGCACTATATGCTAGCCAGTGTTCTGTTGCTGTGACAAATGTGTAAGAAAAACCACTTAGTGGAGGAATTACATTGGATTCTGATTTCAGATGTTGGAGACCTTCTCTTGGTGTCATTGCTCTAGGCCTAAGGTGAGGGGAAATATGGCAGACGGGCATTGTAGAGTGAAGCTGCTCACCATATGGTAGCCAGAGCACATAGAGACAGGGAGACTGCCTTGGTGGGCTTTTCTTTTACTTTTGTTCCATCAGGACCCTCAGTCTATTGGATGGGGATGCCCACCTTCAGAGAGGGTGTTTTCCCACTGATTAATGCCTTACATGTCTCTCTAGAAATTGCATCACCTGTTACATTAGCTCTTTGTTCTGATGCTGTGACCACACAGCAGTCATAAGCAGCTTGAGTAAGGGAAGCTTGGTGTTTTGGTGACATGAGTATAGGCAGTTGGTCACATTGCTTCTTCCGTTGCAAAGTAGTGAGAGATCAATGCTGGTTCTCATCTTGTGTTCTCTTTTTTATCCATTCTGGGATTGTGGATGAAGGAAATGTGTTATATATACACAATAGAATTATATGCAGCCATACAGAAAGAAAACATTATGTCATTTGGAAAAAAAATTGATGGAACTGGAAATGATTATGTTAAGTGAAAAGGATCAGATGTAGAAAGATAAATTTTGCATGCTTCCTTTCCATTGAGAACCTATTATAGATATAAAATGACCACACTCCATCATGTGCGTGCGTGTGTGTGTGTGTGTGTGTGTGTGTGTGTGTGTGTGTGTGTGTCTTTGCTTGTGTGTGCACATACACATACATGTAGGCCATGAAAATGGGAAGGGGAGGAAGGGCTATATTAAATAAGGTGGAAAAAATAAAGGGTAATTGAATATTTGTGACAGAAAGCAAAAGGGAACCAATGTGGGTATGGGGCTTTGAAGGGACAATGGTGAAGAAATTGAATTAGAGCATAGCATAATGATACATTTATATAAAAATGTCATAATAAAACCTGTCACTTTGCATCCCAACTCAGAATGTTAATTTTAAAAGTAATTTCATAAAAAATCTTTTTCTATTGGTGACCTATGAATAATAGATCAATGCAAGCCATGCACACTCCCTGAATTCAAAATTTTAAAGAAAATACATTTAAAAATGAAAAAAATGGGCTACATATTTACACTAATGTATTAGTTGTTTATCTAAAATTTGAGTTTAATTAGGTATCATGTATTTTACCTAGTAATGGTAATTATAAGCACATAATAATTATGACAAAAATTATTTTCTATACCATATTTAATAAATGATAAGTGGTAAATAAAGATAATTTTGAAATAGCACCTGCAATGTTTTGAGCCTTGTAACAACTCGGATGCTGATGTTGGTAAGAGACTGCCAGTGTGGATTGTTTAGGCCAAATAGTAAATAGACTTAAACCATTTTGACAAAAGCTGTATCCCAGTTATCTTTTTCAAATTAAAAGTAATAAAAATTTCTTCAAAACAAAGTTTTCAACACAAATATATGGAATGTGACAACATAAATCTGAAACGTGAAAGTAGTTGAGAAACTAAAGAAATTAAACACCAAGAAACCAAATGATCAAATCAAAAATGGGGTACATAGCTAAACAGAGAATTCACAAAAGAGGAATATCTAATGGCCAAGAGACACTTGAAGAAATGTTCAATATCCTTAGTCATCAGGGAAATGCAACTCAAAGTGACTCTGAAATTCCATCTCACACCTGTCAGAATGGCTAAGATCAAAAACTCTAGTGACAACACATGCTGACAAGGTTGTGGAGAAAAGGGAACACTCCTCTATTGCTGGTGGGCATGAAAACTTGTAAAACCACTATGGAGGTCAGTCTGGAAATATTTCAGAAAACTGGTAATAGCTCTACCTCAAGGTCCAGCCATACCACTTCTGGGCATATATCCAAAAGATTCCTCACCAAACCACAAGGGCCTCGGAACAACTATGTTCATATCAGCTTTATTTGTAAGAGCTAAACACTGGAAACAACCCAGATGTCCACCAACCAAAGAATGGATTAAAAAATTGTGATACATCTACACAATGGAATACTACCCAGCTATCAGAAACAAGGAACTCATGCAATTTGCAGCCAAATGGATGGAACTAAAAAAAATTCATCCTGAGTGAACTAACTCAGACCCAGAAAGATGCACATGGCATGTACTCACTTATAACTGGATATTAGCCATATAGTACAGGATAACTATCCAACAACCCACAGACCCAAAGAGGCAGGAACATAGGATAACTATCCAATGAGAAATTCCATTCAGCAGTGTATCAAAACCGATGCTAAAACTCACAGCCAAACATTAGGTGGAGCCCTGGAAGTAGTGTATATGAGGAGGAGGAGGGGGAGGAGGAGGAGGAAGAGGAGGAGGAGGAGGAGGAGGAGGAGGAATAGAGAGATCTGGGGGACAAGAACAACACATGATCAACAGAACCAACCAACCTAGGCCCCTAGAGGCTTACAGAGACTGAAAGACCAACAAAAAAAAAAAAACCCAAAACAAAACAAACAAAACAAAAAGAAGAATAAAAGGCATATATAGACTAGACCTAGGACCCCTATACAATTTTATAGATGATAGGCAACTTGGTCTTCATGCAGGTCCCTTTGCTAGTGGATAGCAGAGAACAGTCTCTATCATGGATTTTGTTGCCTGTTAGTGGAGCATCTTACTCTAGTTGGGCTGCCTTGTCAGGTCCCAGTGCAAGAGGAAGCTCTTAGCCCTTATGTGACTGATGAACTGAGGGGAGTTGGTATGTGGGGGAACCCCACCATCTGAGGAGAAGGAGGGGAGGGAAACTGGGAAAAGGGTGGGAGGGTGTGACCAGGAAGGGAGGAGGGAGGGGGCTGTGATCAAGATGTAACTTCAGTAAGTTAAAAAAAAAAAAGAAAAAGAGAAAAAAGTATTTGAGCAAAGAACCTTGTTATAGAGGTGGAACAGATGGCTCAGTGGTTAAGAGCACTTAGTGCTCTTACACAGCACCCAGGTTCAGTTCCCAGAACCCACATGGCAGCTTTTAACCAGCTTCAGGGGATCTGATGCCCTTTTGTGGTCTCTGGAAGCACCAGGCACATACATAGTACACACGCATAATACAGGTAATCACTCAAAAGAAAATAAAAATCAGTAAATCTAAAGCACCCTGAAATAGCCTGGTGTGGTGGTGCACCCCTTTAATCCCAGAGTTAGGGAGATAGAGGCAGGCAGATCTCCGTGAATTTGAGGGTAGCCTGATCTACAAAGTGAGCCCAGGACAGCCAGAGCTGTTGCACAGAGAAACCTTGACTCAAAAACAAAACAAAAACAAAAACAAAACCCAAACAAACAAACAAAAAACACAAAACAAAAACAAAAACAAAATTTAAAAAATTATGCTTTTGGCTTTAGAAAACAGTATTTTTGCCTTTTACCTCTTTTATTTTTCATTTCTTTCTGATGTTTTTCTAATATAAAGAAATATTTTGCTTTTCTTGCTGTATGTCATTCTCCATTATTTAAAACATATCTATTTTTACAGACACACAAAAGGTCACCTCAAATCTACCTATGCTATCAATATATGCTTTTAATGTATTAAAATGCACATATGTTTAATATACTGCACTCACTGGCATTTATTGTGCCTAAGAACCGTTTGTCTTATATATCTGAGAAGCATCAGGCCTATGGAAAATTCCTCATCTTTCCATAGAAAGGACAGAGTGGAGATGTTTATCACAATGTCTTCTTGCCTTCTGCTTGCAGTAATAATAAATTCAGTATGGGCTTAATTACTGCGATTAGTTGGATACATGGCTAATCACATTTATTTGAATGAGAGATGCTAGCCTGGGAAAGCAGGAGTGAATCTCCTGAGAACTACCTCTCCCTGCTGTTTGGCTAACCTAATTTTCATTTTTCTGGTTTTCAGAACTTAGAGAGACACTGTAAATCCAAGAAATCACTAGAATTCTCCAGCTCCATTTTGGCATTTACACAAAGATTAGCACCTGCTTCTCTGTCTGTGGGGAAATCATAGGGATTGTTTCTCTCATGATTTGAAGTAGACAACATTGTGTTTTAAGAAATCTGCATATTAGGAGTGAGCTGGATGGCTGCCTTTTTAAGCATCTCTGACAACATTTCCACAGCATCTCTGAAATATTTGCCAGATGATGAGGATCATGAGATCACTCCTTGAAATTAGCAGGCTGAATCCTGTTGTAGTATAAATAAACTTCAAATTCATACTGCACCTCAAAGAAACCTAGTGATCCAGCCGAAGGTGAGCATTCACTTGCATTTTGTTCAAGTCTTTCTGGGCCTTGAGCTTGGCTCTTCTGGTTGATTGTGGTGAAGGCTAGGCTTTGAATTTTATTCCTTTCTGATTGCATTTATTTCATTTGATGGTGATATCATAATCACGACTGTGTGGTTCCTAAGTACAGGAGATATTTTAGTGCAGGATGGGAGGGAGGGGTAGCCTCTGCAAAGAAAGTGTGGCCTGATCAGCCTAAAGCTACTGCAGTTCTACAGTGAGCTTGTCTTCCTGAGAAAGGGTCAGAGCTGGTTTTGATCCACCAGTCTTGGGACTGAGACCCACAGAGACAGATGTGACACCTTCCCTTGTCCCTGTTTTCTTTAAAAAAATTTTTATGTTCATTTATTACTTCAGTTTACATCTCCATCACATTCCCCTTCCTTCCTCCCACCCTCCCTTCTTCCCACCCTCCTTTCTTCCCACCCTCTCCCTATCCTACTCCTCTGGTGTAGGGTACTCTACATATCAGCCCCCTTCAGTTCAGCAGTCATATGAGGGCTAAGAGCTTCCTCTTGTTTTGGGGGCCTACATGGCAATCCTACTAGGGCAAAGTTTCCCACTAAAAAGTAACAAAGTTTATGTTCCTGTTTCTTTCAGTCTTTGGGTTGCAGGATAGTTATCTAGTACTATAATGGGTAAAATCCAGTTATAAGTGAATAGATGCTGTGTGCATCTTTCTGGGTCTAGGTTAGCTCACTCAGGACGAGCTTTTCTAGTTCCATCCATTTGGCAGCGAATTGCATGATTTCCTTGTTTCTGATGGCTGGGTAATTTCCATTGTGTAAATATATTACAGTTTTTTTTTTTTTAATCCACTCATCAGTTAAGGGACATCTGGGTTGTTTCCAGTTTCAAGCTATTACAAATAAAGCTGCTATGGACATAGTTGAAAAGATGTCCTTGTGGTTTGATGAGGAATCGTTCGGATGTATACCCAGGAGTGGTATGTCTGGGTCTTGTTTTCTGAAGCTACTGATAGAAATCAACTATAATGTACTCACAGAAATACAAAATTATATTTCCTGGGAAATTTATATTCTTTCACTAAAAATTCATTCTTTTTCTTTCTCAAAGATTTATATTGCCTGGATCGATGGTCACATTTGCTACCAAGAGAAATCTAGTCTGTCCTATATCAGCTGTGGCTTTTACTCAGACTGAAAATCAGGTGAGAGCATCTCTACTCTTTGTTGACTTTATCTTTATCCCTACCTAAGATGTTGATCTTATTTTAGATCACCCCATTACCTTACACTTCCCTTAGGGGCTCTGCAATTTCTGTGATTTCAGATTCTCATATCTGAACCAATCTGACTTTCCTGGGACTTCCCTGGACCCACCTGTGCTAGAGCAAATCTGATGAAGTCCCTTAAAATGCAAATGATATGTAGGGAACTTGTGTCTCTAACTCAGGCAAGCAGGGATTTGTTTTTAAGGTGGGGGTAGGGAGGGATTCAGAATTTCTTACAGAAAATCTTTATTTTGCTAAAAAATCTGAAATTCAGGTAAGTTAAGTAATTAACTCTGCAATATTGCTCTATTTTTTCCATAGCATTTGAGTATAGGTCTTTTTACTTATTTTTACTCTATCAGGGTGGGTTTCTCACATTCAAGTTACCTCCGTGCACCCTTAATAGATTTTGCTGTGTATATGAATATCTGTAGGATTAACTACCTAATAGAACTAATTATCTTTATCAGAATAATATGAACACCATATGTTTGAAGGTTAATTATAGATTAGCAATGCTCCACACTTGTATATACATGCATAAATGCATCTGTATTCCAACATACACCAACATAAAGTGCTATTCAAAAGGAAAAACCCTGGTTAAGCTTTTCCTAGGTTAAAATAATCTCAGAGAATATTTGAGGCTTCCCAAAGAAACCATGCCAATAAGGAAAAATTTTTGAAAATGGAGTGATTTTGGAGAGTTTGAATGTTACAGATAAGACAATCAACATCCTTCTGGTCCATCTCTACTTCCATTCATATCTGTGTGTTATATATTTATTTTGTATATCTGTATGTCTGTGTCTTTATATATGTATGAGTGCATGTATATACATGCCTTCAGAGGCCAGAGGGAAGCATTGGATACCTTGGAGCTAGAGTTACTCAGGATTATAAACTGACTAAGTGCCAGGTACCAAACTTGAGTTCTAGGAAAGAGCAATAAGGATTCTTAACTGGTGAGCCATTACTCTAGATCCCTTAAATTTTTATTCCACCTCTGTTTTTTACCTAGTGCTCTGTGGACTTTCAGAGATGGCTGTATATGACTTGTCACATATACCTAAGCCTAAGAGACTCCGCCTTTACAAGTTCAAAGACTAAGAATGCCATCAGACAGTATATAAAACCTGCAGTCCAGAGTTTTGGTCTTTTCAACAACCCCCTTATATGAGGTCCTCACCAATACATTTGATAAGATACTCTGTTTTTTGTTCTGTGAGTATAAAAGTTTATTTAACCACTTCCAGGATGTTCCAGCCTGAATCTAGGTTTTCATGCCATGGTCATTTATATTTGACCCAGAAAAAAGTATCTAATTCAACTTTACTTGAGGAACATAGGGAACTCTGAATCACACCAGGCATTTATTTCAATATGTCTTTTCTTAAGAAATGATGACAGGACAGCTGGGAGGAGGAAAAGAGATGCCTCTTATTTAAATGACATCACAGAGGGAGTCTTCAGTCAGTTGTGAGGTGTGAGTAAGATTTGAAGTCCAAACCATAGCAATAGATATAAGGGTGTTTTATATACCTTTAAGTAAGATTTTGCTTTCAAAATTCTTCTGTTGAAAGTTTCCTGAAAGAAAAAAAATAATTTCCTTCTCTTAGTTTTATAAATTCAAATAAATAACTATATGTTCTACATCTTTAGGGCTTCCCTTTCTATGTACAGTGGACAGTCCAAGGAGGGCGGGCTGTCTTCTTCTGATCATTGGGGGTTTGGGAAGGAGATGCCAGAGGACTGGTTTGTAAGTGAGCAGCAGATGAAGGGTGGGAGCTGGGAGGGTGGAAACAAGACATCATATCAGCAGAGGATATGGGGAGATGGTTCAGTAGATGAAAGCCTTGCTGTGCATGAGGGACAGGGCTTTAAATTCCCAGAACCTACTTAAAAGCCAGGGCAGTCATGGGCATTTGTGATCCTAATTCATGAGAGACAGAGACAATGGATTTTAAGAACAAGTTGGCTAGATCAGTCTACTCTGGATCAATTGAGAAACACTGTTTCAATAAATAAGTGGAAAGCTATGGAGGTACACACACACACACACACACACACACACACACACACACACACACACGCCACCACATCACATCACATAGAAATGCAAAAAAAAAAAAGAAAAAAATCAGTTGGAGGTAGGTCTCCCTGGTTGACTTGAGCTACTCACTTCCACTGTGGTGGCTTTTACTTCCCGAGAAAAATCTGTCCTCAACTTTGGTAGAGATCTTGGAACTTGGATCATTTTACCTTGTTTAGTTCCTTGTATTATAGACAAACTCCTTAGTGAGAGATTGGTAATTCTCTCTGGGTTCCTAGTACTATGCTATATCCTCCATCTGTCAGTGGAATTGCAACTTCATGGTACACTTGAGACAGTAACACAGTCCCATATATAAAAGAATAAGAAACATGGTTTTCTTTATTTTTTTCCTCATTATTGTTGGGGGACTCCTCACATCATCATATTTTACTTTTTTATGTAACAGAAACTTAGTGGGGGTATCCTATGAACTACACTTTCATGAGCACTGTAAAAAAAAAGTTTGATGTTTATTTATTTATTTTGAGACAGAGTCGCACTCTGACTTTCCTGGAACTCACTATGTAGACCAAGCTGGCCTCAATCTCATAGAGATTTGCCTCCTTCTGCCTCATGAGAGTTCTGAGATTAAAGGCATTTTCCACTACACTTGGCTTGTTTTTTTTCATTAATTTACTTATTCGTTTGTTTTTACATCTGAATCACAGCCCTATTCCCCCTTTCCTCCCAGTCCCACCCTCCTACCCACTTCCCCCCTTCTCCCCACCCCAGCCCACTGTGGCACATCAAGTTGCATCAGAACTAAGTGCCTCCTCATTCACTGAGGCCAGAAATGGCAATCCTGCTAATCCTGTAGGGAAAAGGGATCCAAAAAGCAGCAAGTCCAAGTCAGAGACAGCCCTTGCTCCAATTATTAGGCGACCCACTTGAAGACCAAGCAGCCCATCAGCTTCATATGTGGGGGGTGTAGGGACAGACCATGCATGTTCTTTGGTTGGTGGTTCAGTCTCTATGAGTCCCATGGTTTTGTTTTGTGTATCTTTGTATGGGCATGTGCACATGAGTGCTAGTACTGAGGAGGCCAGAAGGAAATGTTGGATACCTCGGGACTGGAGTTACAGGTGTTTGGAACCACTTGATGTGGATACTGGAAACTGAACTCCAGTCCTCTCCAAGAGAAGTGAATACTCTTAACTACTGAGCCATCTCTCCAGCCTATCTTATAAGCACTTTATCAATATTCTCATACTAACTCCTCATTATGAGAGCTTTGACATGATCTACACTGTCAAACTGGCGTGAATTCAGTATTTCTTTTTGTGGATTCTGATTAACATCTCTTTTCCCCTTTTCATCATTGCTCATAGTCTATATTACCCCACCAGCTTTCTCCAGGAACATTTTCCAATAAGCCTCTATTTTCACATTAAAACTGTTGTAGAGTTTACTTTCGGGGGGGATTCTACTGAAATCTGTCCCATTTTTACAGTCCCAGAAATAGAAGTCCAGACAGGTGAAATAATTGTCCTAGGGCCACAAAGCTGGTAATTGACCCACCTTAGGATTCTTAGTCTAGAAGTGTGGCTTCTTTTTACTTTGAAAAGGAGAAAGAAGAGCAGCTTTGGGAGCCTGAAGGAGAATCAGAAGGAGTCTTTCTGAAGAGAGATGGTAAGATGGTAGGAGTGTCTGAGGAGTGCTGATGTTAGGGACAGGTGACATGGAGATGACTCTAGGATGAAATTAAAAGCTGTTATTAAAAGATAGATGCTGACAATACAGTTGTGGCCACCAGTACTGTGGTGAAAGGGAAAGAGGATTTGCTCTTCAACTGGTGTAAGATTCAGACATGTAGTATCACCAAGTTCTGGTGATCTGCCTTACAACATTGTGCCTCTTGGTAACAGTGCTGTATGAAACACTTCAACGGTGTGTGTGTGTGTGTGTGTGTGTGTGTGTGTGTGTGTGTGTGTGTGTATCTACAGAGGCCAGAATAGAATATTTGATTTCTTGGAGGCATTCTTGAACTATATGACTCCAGTCTTCCTGGTTGAATAGCAAATACTCATAACCACTCAGCCATTTCTCCAATCCTTTTAACCTCTATCTTTGTAAACATGGATTTAGGAGGTTGTGTATGTGTCCTTATACTTACAATGCAAGCACTTTACTGACTCTTCAGTCATAATATATATTTTTGAAAATGGTAGATCTTATGTTTAGCATTATCAGTATGACTAAAAAGAGCACAAATGTAGAAGAGCTCAAGCTCCATGGTTGGACAGGGCTGGCGTGATTTTTGGCTTCAGGCATGGTGTGACTTTGGTTTAAGGCCCTATCTATGTTGATCTTGTTCCTGCCATCATGACTTTTTATAGTTTCTGGTTTCTTGCCTGGAAAATGGAAGTAGCACTTTCTCCTTCACACAGTTTTATTAAATAGTTCCCACTATGCCTGACATGTACCACTAAATGCATAATAGTCGTTATAAAGTTCTGAACCCTTAAAAAAGTTGGTGTGCTTACTTTATGGACAAATGATATAAGCAGCAAAATTTGATATAGATTCCAGAACAGAGCAGATTATTATTTTCAATATAACGTTCATGTTAATTCTTTGAGGCCTTCATATATGCATACTATGTATTTTGATAATAGTCATGCTCCATTCCTCCCCCTTAGTTCATCCCTGATTCACCCCATCTCTACAGCACCCCTCAACTTCATGTTCTCTTTATTTATTTTAAATAACACAGTAATTCATCTCAGATCCACCCCATCTTCACAGCAACCCCTCCAACTTCATATCCTCTATTTTAAATAACTCACCGAGTCCAATTTGTGCTGACCATATATTCATGAATGTGGGACAATCATTTTGAGCATGGTTGACATACAGGAGCAATGCCCTTAAAGGAAGCTGATGTGCCCCTCCTCCAGAAGCCACCACGACCAACAGATCCTTAATTAGGGATGGCAAGACACTCGTAAATCCCCTCCACCTTTCATGCTAGAATGTTGATTGGCTTAATCTTGTGTAGGTCTTATATAGGTAAGCATAGCTGCTTTGAGTCCATGAGTGATTTGGTCCTGTCATGTTAAGAAGATACTGTTTAGGATCCTTCCCTATCTCTGACTCTTACAATCTTTTCACTCCCTCTTGGGAAATAGTCCTAGAGTCTAGAGGAGAGAATAGTGTTTTGGGGGACCGACTTATGCTGAATACAACACAGATACTTTGACTATTTATGATCTTCTTCCTTGACCACTGTCCACTACACAAAGAAACTTCTTTGATGAGATGTGAGAGTTGCAATAATTTATGTGTGTGTGTATAGAGATGGAAGTTTAGAGGGGAATCTGATACTATGTACATTTAGCAATGTAATAGTAGTAGGTTCACTTTTGTGGTCTGTGAACTTCCCATTCATGGGTTCTTAGCTAGACTTACAGTATCAGGTATAAGTTTACTCCTGTGTGGCTCTTAAATCTGATTGGACTATGGTTGGTTACCTTCAATACAATATGTGCCACTCTTGTGTATTCTGCCATGTTGTTCATTTTTATGACTCACAGATTCACAGCTGGGTATTACCATTGATATATTTTTCTTTAAGTAGCTTATATAGCACCTTCCAGTGCTATGGCATCTAGACAACAAGGACAAAGCTTCTTTGTCAATGATAGCCTGATTTATAGATGTTCTATGATGGTATCTTTAGCAACAAGCACTTACAATAAAATTTTGGTAGATGACCAAGAACAATGGCAATAGTCTGTCTTGTTTTGGGGTCTCTGTGTCTTCCTTGATCAACATCTTGAGGGGTAATTTCCCATAGCAGGCACTGGGTTTACTACATGACTACCCATGGCTTCAATGAGGAATATTTTCCCTGTTTAAGGTAATCTAATTAAACTCATATTTTGAAATTTATAAAATAGTAGGTTTCAATATGACTTTTTCAAACATCCTTAATGTTAGTTATTCTTCCCTCAACTCCTCTTCTGCACTACTCTCCCATCAAATTATTTTTCAATACTCAATTATCGAATGTTATGACTATAAGTCTTCATTTACTTTCATCACATCATGGTGATGTGGTAGCCTGGGAATGTAACCATCATGTATATTGATGTGGTTTCTTTTGCTTAGTTATATTATGTTACTAATCCCCTCTTGGAGATCTTATATCACCCAGAGTGCCCTCAGACTTTGAGTCTTGCCTCAGTCTCTGAAGTGCTGGGATCACAGTATAATACAGCACCATACCTGGTTCATATTAATGTCTATATTTGAAAGAGATATCCAAAGGTCTAAGTAACAGAGGTATGTGTTGGGAAAATCCCATTTATTCTAGGAAATCAAGACTCTCAATTATTAATCCATGTCATCATCTCAGCTTTTAGATAGCAAAGAAAATAATTTTATAAAATAGATGCTGGAAAATATGATGGTGTATATTATCCAACCTAGTTATTTATTTAAGGCATCCTGAGATTGTCAGTTTAATCTCATTGGCCTTAGTGATACAATAAGTTTGTTTATAAAGCACTGAGAACAATGCCTGCTAGGATGCTGTTCTCTGAAGTCCATTCACCTGCTTCATTGCATCTTTGTAGGTCTTGGGTTCTAGATTGCAGGGACTCTTTGGTGGTTGCTACCAACAATGTAGGATCTTTTTGGGTGGATTTTTTCATCCTTGAAAGCTGTTTTACATTAGTTTGAAAAGGTAGACACAGGAATTGTTTCAAAAGGACAGAATGGTAATCTTTTAGAAAATGTTGACAAAGTACTTGAAAATAAGACAGGTCATCACTATGTCAATCTAAAGCCTCTCTAAGCAGCTAACACTATGTCTTAGTAATCAGAAAGAGCAAGAGGTTATGGAGTCTGTAGATAAGTAGATCTCTTCTTTGACTATTTCTCTCAACCTCTTAAAATTATTCCAGAGAATGAAATTTTCCAAAGTGACACATAATTAAAAATGACCTCTTACTTTCCTTAATTATCCATAAAATGGAATTTTTACAGAACAGTAAATCAAAAGACTTAGACTGTTAATATATCTTTAGTGAATTAATAATTTGAGTTGGATGAATTAATAGTAATTCACTTTATTTCTTTGTGTCTCATTGTACTTAGCAAAGAAAGAAATTCAGCTCTGAACATTTTATATTCCATTTAAAGCAAAGGACAAAATTCTGAGGTTTTTTTTTTGTTTTTTTTTTTTATAAAAGATTTTATACAGTGTCTTATTTGGCAGGGAGAGCAAGCAATAAAAAAGAAATGGCTACTTCTTTCATACAAATGTGTTTCTTATTTGAATATCTATCTAGTCCAATATTATCTATACTTCATTGAATATTTCCAAGGAAGATGGAATGAATCCAGATAAAAATTTAACCAGCATGCAAATTTAAAAAGAATTAGATGAAACTTTAACTCTAGCAATTGTGAATCAACTAATGTCTACATCTGAAAGTAAGTAAACAGTAACCCTATAGGCCAAAGCAAGCTTTTTAAATGAAGATTTATTGAAATGCAGATTTCACTTGCATATTCCCTGTGGTTGTTTTCACATCAGAATGTCAGACTTAAGTAGGACTATGGTAAGGAACACATGACCTATAAGTCTCAAATGTCTGCCATCTTTTTAAGAAGACCTTTAATAGTCTTGGACCTATATCATTAGTTTAGGAGAAGAGCCTTTCTTGTTTTGAACAGTAAGAATCCTGGATGGATTGTAATGGAGATGTTTATGTATCACTTCTATGTCAGGTTAGAGCTTATAGGCAAAGGGGAAATTGGGCTCCGTAATACAAATGCCTGTACTGGTGATAATGTGCAACCAGCAGTCTGAAGAACTGATAGATTTCTACTCTGTACCCAAATGCTATGTTACTAATATGAATGTCTTGTAGAAAAGCCCATGGATGGAGGCAGGCCCCTGTGGAGGGGGCATTTATGAGGCCCTTTATGGTCCTGTATTCCATGAGCCAAATATTTACAGTCCACACTGTATTCTCCCTCTCAACATGGTAGGTCTCTATGTAGAATGCAGTCTTCTATAGTCAGGGTAGGTATTTGTATGAAGGCCAATAGTGTTCTTAGATCAGCTTTCCAAATTTCAACTAGACTATTATGCCTGTTAAAGAAAAGGGGATGAGGAAGGATTCCAAGATGGGAACAACCGGTGTCCAAAGAATGGTATCTGAGTGGCAGAAGGCTGATCTTAGTCACTGTGGACCTAATGTGAGTCCCCATAGCTGACTGTGAAACATGGATTGTGTCTGTATTTCCACGGCAAATACTGGGGTTGGTCACCTCAGTACTCAGGCTCTAGGAACAACCACCTTCAGTCCAGCCAACTCTGTCACCAGTCTGGAGAGGAGCGCCGGGCCTAAACAACACACAGTTCCAGCCCACAGCTCCAGCCTCCAGTCAGAGGCCCTGCCTGACTTCCTGAGTTTCAGCCTCCATGAGGACATGCCCTCCTTCCCAGGAGGAACAGCCAGACCACGGGAGTACACAGGTCATTGAGCATTTCTTTCTGGGAATCTCAACATGTCAGTGTCACTGCAGACTGATTGGGAGCTAGGCTGCTGACTGCAAAGCACAGCCTGTACCTGTGTTTCCCAGGTAAACGCTTCCCAGGCAAAAGCTGGGACTAGCCAACCCCTGAGGACCCAAGCTCCTGGAATAGCCAGCATCAGGCCTGGGTGGGTCTCTGCTCTTCATCCTGGTTAGAGCTTATGGCCTGAGCAAAACAAGATTTCAGACCACAGTTCCAGCGGAGCTCAATAACTGTTGAGTAGCACAGTTACTGAACCCAAAACGACCTTTTCTGTGAGTAGAGAACTCAGGAGAGAACACAGATCCAGCCTCTGGTCCACAGCTCTACCTGCCTTTCTGAGGAAACTTACCAGTTCTCAGGACCATACAGGTTAGTCCCCTCATTCCAATATCATGCCTATAGGGTCAACTGGGTCACAATTAGCTTAGGAGAACTGCAGCTAGTCTCTGAGATCCAGTCTCTATTACACAGAGATACCCATCATCCAGAGGAGAGTGTCCAGAGCACAGCATCAACCAGCCTCTGGACTAAGGATTCTCCCTGGGCACCAAGGCCAGTGGGCTCCAAGAACAACCAGACAACACCAGAATCAACCAGATGGCTAGAGGCCAGCATAAGAACACTATAAAACAAACAAACAAACAAACAAACAAACAAATAAATAAACAAACAAGGTAATATGGCATCTACAGAATGTAGTTATAGTGCTACAGAAAGCCCTGGCTATCCCAACACAACTGAAACACAAGAAAATGACCTTAAATCTATGCTTATGAAAATGATAGAGGCCTTAAGGGAGGAAAACAAATCCTGAAAAGAAAAACAGAAAAATACAATAAAACAGGTGATGAAAATGAATAAAGTCCGTAGAGAAATGCAAGATGCAACTAAACAGGAGAAGGAAAGGAATAAAATGGTTCAAGACATGAAAAGGGATTTGAAGCAAAAAAACCAAACCAAACCAAACCAAAAACAAAACAAAACAAAACAAAACAAAACAAAAGCTGAGACAATCCTGGACCTGAAAACCTAGGAAAAATTTAGTGTGTCAGGCCTTATGTTAAGGTCTTTGATCCACTTGAACTTAAGTTTTGTGCAAGGTGATAAATATGGGTCTAATTTCATTATATTACATGTCAACAACCAGTTAGACCAGCACCATTTGTTGATGATGCTGTCTTTTTTCCATTGTATGGTTTTGGCTTCTTTGTCAAAAATTAAGTGACCATAGGTATGTGGGTTCATTTCTGGGTCTTCAATTCGATTCTAGTGATCCACTGGTCTGTTTCTTTTTAAAAAAAATTATTTATTTATTGCTTCAGGTTACATCTTCATCATAGTGTCCTCTTTCGACCCTTCCCAGTCCCACCCTCCCACCCTCTACCCCCTAACCCTTCCATCCCACTCCTCTGGAGTGGAGTGTCCCTACATAAGAGTCCCCCGCCCCAGTTCAGCAATCATATGAGGGCCAAGAGCCTCCTCATACACTGGGGGCCTCTAAGGCAGCACCAATAAGGAAAAGTGTCTCATTGACAGGAAGAAGAAGTCTATGTTCCTGTTCCCTTTGGTGGATTGGTTGTAGTATAGATATCCTGTAATATATAGGTAAAATCCGACTATAAGTGAATAGATGCCATGCACATCCTTCTGAGTCCGGGTTAGCTCACTCAGAATAAGCTTTTTTAGTTCCATCCATTTGGCTGAAAATTGCATAATTTCCTTGTTTCTGATAGCTGAGTAGTATTACATTGTGTAGATGTACCATAGTTTTTTAATCCATTCTTCAGTTGAGGGACATCTGGGTTATTTCCAGTTTCGAGCTATTACAAATAAGGCTGCTATGAACATAGATGAGGCAACTTCTTAAGTCTCAACTTCATATAGAATAACAAAAAACCAAGAATAGCTAAATTAATCCTGTACAATACAAAATCATTTGGAGGTATCACCAGCCCAGATTTTAAGCTATACTACAGAGTAATAGTAATAAAAACAGCATGGCACTGGTATAGAAACAAACCAGTGGATCTTACCAACTTGTTTTTTTTCCAGGTCTATAAAGAACTGTGTTGGTATTTTGATAGGAATTGCATTAAATCTGTATTTTGTTTTTGGCAGGATGGCCATTTTTTTTATGTTGATCCTACCTTATCCATGAGCATGGGAGATCTTTCCATCTTCTGATTTCCTCTTCAATTTCTTTCTTCAAAGACTTGAAGTTCTTGTCATACAGGTCCTTCACTTCCTGAACAGAACACAAAAAGCTCAGGCCTTGAGACCAACAACCAATAAATGGGACCTCATGAAACTGACAAGCTTCTGTAGGGCAAAGGACACCATCATTCGAACAAAATGACAACCTACAGATTGGGAAAAGATCTTTACCATCCCCACTTCTGACAGAGGGCTAAAATCCAAATTTTCTAAACAACTCAAGAAATGAAATGCCAAGAAACCAAATACTCCAATGGAAAAAATGGGAAAAAGAGCTAAACTGAATATTCACAAAGGAAGAATCACTAAGGGTGGTGAGATATTTGAAGAAACGCTCAACATACTTAATCACCACAGAAATGCAATTCAAGATGACTCTGAGATTCCATCTCACACCTGTCAGAATGGCTAAGATCAAAAACTCAAATGACAGCACATGCTGGCAAGGTTGTGAAGAAAGGGGAACACTCCTACAATGCTGGTGGGAGTGAAAACTTGTATAACCACTATGGAGGTCAGTCTGGCAATATGTTAGAAAACTTGGAATAGCCCTACCTCAAGACCCAGCAATACCACTTCTGGTATCTACCCAAATGATTCCTCACCGAACCACAATGACATATCCTCAACTATGTTTACAGCAGCCTTATTTGTAATAGCTAGAAACTGGAAACAACCAAGATGTTCCTCAACCAATGAATGGATAAAAAAAAAAAGTGGTACATTTACATAATGGAATACTACTCAGCTATCAGAAATAGGGAAATCATTCAATTCACAGCCAAATGGATGGAACTAGAAAAGCTCATCCTGAGTGAGCTAACCCAAACTCGGAAAGATGAATATGGCATCTACTCACTTATAATTGCATTTTAGCCATATAGTACAGGATAACTATCCTACAACCAATACATAAGAAGGATCAGGAACATAGACTTTATTACCTATTAGGGTGACAATTTGCCCTAGGAGTGCTACCATGTTGGCCCTCACTGCAAGAGGAAGCTCTTAGCCCGCATATGACTGTTCAGCTGAGAGGGGCTTATATGTAGGGACACTCCACATCAGAAGAGTGGGAAGGGTGGGAGAGATAGGAGAGGGTGGAATGAGGGCACTCTGATGGAGATGTAACTTGAAGTAATAAATATACAACAACAAAAAAAGAACCCTACAGAACTCCAAATAGATTAGGCCATGAAAGAAATTTTTCCTGCCACATAATGATCAAAATACTAAACATACAGAAGAAAGAAAGAGTATTAAAAGCTGCAAGGAAAAGGGGCCAAATAACATGTAAAGGCAGAGTTATCAGAATCACACCTGACTTCTAATCAGATACCCCAAAAGCCAGAAGGGAGGGCCTAAGCAGTTGTCTTATAGGTCTTAAAAGACCACAGAGGCCAGTGCAGACTACTATAGCCAGCAAAACTTTCCATTGCCATAGATGGAGAAAATAAGATATTCCATTTCAAAATTAAATTGGACAATATCTATGCACAAATACAGCACTACGGAAGATACTAGAAGGAAAACTCCAAGTCAAAGATGTTAACTACACCCAAGTAAACACAAGGAACAAATAATCCCACTGCAGCAAAATCAAAATAAGGGAATCTCACTCACATACTACCACTACCAACATCAAGATAACAGAAACTAACAATCACTGGTAATTAATATCCTCAACATCAAAGGATTCAATTCTCCAATAAAAAGACACAGGCTAATAGAATGGACATGAAAACAGAATCCATCATTCTGTTGCTTACAAAAAATAGATCTCAGCAACAATCATACATTATCTAAGAGTAAAGGGCTGGAAAAAGAGTATTCAAGCAAAAAGACCAAGAAGCAAACTTGAGTAGCCATTCTAGTATCTAATAAAATACACTTTCAACCAAGGTTAATCAAAAGAGATGGCATAATCAGATATATTTATCCCTCTCAGGTCTCTGAGGTGGTTAAAGAATAGATAGCTAGAGTCTCATAGTTAAATTTTGAGTTGTTTAGGAATCAAGAGCGTGTTCTGGATCTAAAAAGATGTTTTTAAAATTGTGATGCAAGTTAGTATGAAAGCTGAGTTAGATATAGAACTTTAAACTCATGGAGGTGGTTAGATAGTAGAATGTTAAAGTCAGGGGCCAAATACGTATGGACTGGACATTGGGAATGTATGCTAAGCCATTTAACTCTCATAATTGTGGTGTATTTATTTCTGTTGTTTTGTATAGTATTTACTGTTATAAGAGAAGGAACCATTTGTTGGACTGAAAGGGGGAGCTGTTGGGGGGAAGAGGGTGGAAGGGTGGGACAGGAGGGGGAGTAGGGAAGGGATGTGACTGAGATGTAACTTGAAGAAATAAAAAATAAAGTATAAAAAAAAGAGATGGCAAAGGATACTTCATACTCTTTAAATAAAAATCCATCAAGATGACATCTCAATTCTGAAATATATGCCCCAAATGCAAGGACACCCTAATTTGTAAAAGAAAAAATTCTAAAGCCCAAATTCCACATCAAGCCACATACAATAATAGTGGGAAACTTCACCACACCACTCTCACCAATGGACAGAGAAACTATACAGATATTAAATGGAGAAATAATGAAACTAAGTGATGTCATGAATCAAATGAACCCAACAGATATCTACAGAACATTTTACCCAAACACAAAAGAATGTACTTTTTTCTTAGCAACTCATGTAAGCTTCTCCAAAATTGAACATATAGTTGGTCACAAAGCAAAACTCAACAGATACAAGAAAGTTGAAATAACCCCTTGTACATTATCAGACAACCATGGAATAAAGCTGGACTTCAACAATAAAAGAAACAACAGAAGCCTAGAAACTCATAGAAAATGAATTACTTTCTCCTCAGTGATCTCTGGGTCAGGGAAGAAGTAAACAGTGAAATTAAAGACTTTTTAGAGTTCAATAAAACTGAAGGCACAGCATATGCAAACTGATGGGACACAATGAAAGCAGTGCTAAGAGGAAAGTTCATTGCAACCTAAAGAAATTGGAGAATTCTCATACTAAAAATTTAAAAGCACACCTAAAAGCTCTAGAACAAAGAAGTGCACATATCTAAGAGGCATAGATGTCAGAAAATAATCAAACTCAGGGATGAAATCAATAATTAGAAACAAAGAAAACAGTACCAAGTATCAGTGAAAGCAAGAGCTGATTCTTTGAGAAAATCAACAAGATAGACAAAATCCTAGACAAACTAACCCAAAGCAGAGAGACAGTATCACAATGAATATAATCAGAAAGTAAAAGGGGTATGTAACAGCAGACAATGCAGAATTCCAAAGAATCATTAGGTCTTAATTCAAAAGACTTTATTCTACAAAATTGGAAAAAGTTAAGTAAAATGATTGATTTTCTTGATAAATTATACACACCAATGTTAAATCAAGATCAGCTAAACAATTTAAGCAGTCCTATAACTCCCCAAGGAAATAGAAGTGGACATCAAAATTCTCCCAATCTAAAACAAAACAAAACAAAAAACAACACAAGGCCAGATAGTTTTAGTGCAGAGTTCTACCAGTCTTTCAAAGAAGAGCTAATACCAACTCCTTAAAGTATTTCAAACTATTATGCAACACAGTAATGGAAGGGACATTGCCAAACTCATTCTATGAAGCCTCCTTATACAAATGATAAGTGGGCTGAGGACGAAATTGGATAAAAGCACCCTTCGCAATCCCAGAAACAATATAAAGTATGTTGGTGTAACTCTAACCAAGCAAATGAAAGACCTGCATGATAGAAACTTCAAGTCTTTGAAGAAAGAAATCGAAGAAAATATCAGAAGATGGAAAGATCTCCCATGTTCATGGATCAGTAGGATTAACATAGCAAAAATGACCATCTTACCAAAAGCAGTCTACAGATTGAAGACAATTCCCATCAAAATACCAACACAATTCTGTACAGACATTGAAAGAACAATTCTGTTCTTCATAAGGAAAAACAAAAAACTCATAATATCTAAAAAAAATCTTCTATGATAAAAGAACTTCTGGAGGCATCATCATTCCTGACTTCAAGTTGTACTGTAGGGCAATAGTAATAAAAATTGCATGGTACTGGCATAAAAACAGATTGGTTGATCAATGGAATTGAATTGAAGACCCAGAAATTAACCTACATACATATGAACACTTGATTTTTGACAATGAAGCTAAAATCATACAATGGGAAAAAGAAAGTATCTTCAATAAATGTTACTAGTGTAACTGGATGTCTGTATGTAGAAAATGCAAATAGATCTTCATTTATCGCCCTGCGTAAAACTCACATCCAAGTGGATCAAAGACCTCGATGTAACGCTCGATACACTAAACCTATTAGAAAAGAAAGTGGGGAACAGCCTTGACCTCGTTGGAACAGGAGACAACTTCCTGAGCAGAATACCAACAGCTCAGGCTCTACGATCAACAATCAATAATTGGGAAAGTCTTCTGTAAGGCAATGGACACTGTTGAGAACAAAACAGCAGCCTGAAGATTGGGAAAAGATCTTCACCAACCCTACATCTGATAGAGGGCTAATATCCAAAATATATAGAGTACTCAAAAAATAAATACCAAGAAACCAAATAATCAATTTTAAAAAATGGTTCAGACCAAATAGAGAATTCTCAACAAAAGAAACTCAAGCCATGGAGAAGCACTTAAAGAAATGGTCATCCTTAGTCATCAGGGAAATGCCACTTAAAATACTCTGAGATCCCATCTCATACCAGTCAGAATGGCTAAGATAAAAAAAACCCAGGGGACAGCGCATGCTGGCAAGGATGTGGAGAAGAGGAACACTCCTCCATTGCTTGTGGGAGTGCAAACTGGTACATCCACTTTGGAAATCAATCTGCCAGTTTCTCAGAATAATGGGAATAGTTTTTCCTCAAGACTCAGTTATACCATCCCTGGGCATATACCCAAAGATGCCCCACCATAGTGCAAGAACATTTGCTCAACTATACTAATATCACCCTTATTCATAAGAGCCAGAAACTGGAAACAACTTAGATTTCCCTCAACCAAATAATGAATAAAGAAAATGTGGTACATTTATACAATGAAATACTACTCAGCTATTAAAAACAAGGAAACCATGAATTTTTCAGGAAAATTGATGGAACTAGAAAAGATCATCCTGAGTGAAGTAACTGATATCCAGAAAGATACACATGGTATAAACTCACTCATACTAGTAGCATGAGTGTATACTACTGTACTACTAGCTATTTATTTTTTTAATAAATTTATTTATTTATAGCTTCAGGTAACATCTCCATCATATTGTCCTCTTTCCCCCCTTCCCAGTCCCACCCTCCCACCCTTTACCCCCTAACCCATCCATCCCACTCCTCTGGAGTGGAGTGTCCCTACATAACAGTCCCCTGCCCCAGTTCAGAAGTCATATGAGGGCCAAGAGCCTCCTCATACACTGGGGGCCTACAAGTCAGTACCACCAGGGAAAAGTGTCTCATTGCCAGGGAGATAAAACAAAACAAAAATCTATGACCATGTTCCCTTTGGCATGTTGGTTGTAGTATAGATATCCTCTACTATATAGCTAAAATCTGACTACAAGTGAATAGATGCCATGTGCATCCTTCTGGGTCTGGGTTAGCTCACTCAGGATGAGCTTCTCTAGTTCCATCCATTTGGCTACAAATTGCATGATTTCATTGTTTCTGATGGCTGAGTAGTATTCCATTGTGTAGATGTACCACAGTTTTTTTTTTTTTTATCCATCCCTCAGTTGAGGGACATTTGGGTTGTTTCCAGTTTCTAGCTATTATGAATATGGCTGCTATGAACATAAATGAGGAAATTTTCTTGTAATTCGGTGAGGAATCATTTGGATGCATACCCAGAAGTGGTGGGGCTGGGTTCCAAGGCAGAGCTATTCCAAGTTTTCTAAGATATCACCAGACTGACCTCCATAGTGGTTGCACAAGCCTGCACTCCCACCAGCAATGGAGGAGGGTTCCCCTTTCCCCACACCCTCAGCAGCATGTGCTGTCATTTGAGCTTTTGATCTTAGCCATTCTGACAGGTGTGAGATGGAATCTCAGATTTGTTTTGAGTTGCATTTCTCTGATGATTAATGATGCTGAGCATTTCTTTAAGTGTCTCTCAGCCATTAGGAATTCCTCCTTTGTGAATTCTCTGTTTAGCTCTGTTCCCCATTTTTAATTGGATTATTTGGTTTCTTGGCATTTAATTTCTTACAACAAGAACTTCAAGCCCTTGAAGAAAGAAATTGAAGAGGACTACTAGCCATTTAGTACAGGATAACCATACTACAATACACAGTCCAAAAGAAGCTAAATAACTAAGAAGGCCCAAAAGAGGATGCTAGGGTCTCACTCAGAAGGGGAAAGTAAAAGACAACAGAAGTAGATGATGAAAGGAAACTAGGTAAGAGAAAAAAAGAAGAGGAAAAGGAGTGGGGGAGCAGTTCTGGGGATAGAGGGGGGAGGTGGTAGAACAGGTGATAGAACAGATTTGGTGAAAGGTTGGAAACCAAGGGGGCTCATCTCTGATACAAGCTGTAGACCAACATAAGGTAGGTTCCTTGGAGAAAATGGGGATAACTCTAGCTGAGACTCCTACTAGTGAGAGATATGGAGA
Organism: Lophiomys imhausi; assembly: GCA_907164525.1. Taxonomy (NCBI): domain Eukaryota; kingdom Metazoa; phylum Chordata; class Mammalia; order Rodentia; family Muridae; genus Lophiomys; species Lophiomys imhausi. Next base: position 2,176,336 of record CAJQZJ010032121.1, read on the forward strand.
TTGAAGTGGCTTACCACTATCCTTGGCAGGACTTCAACCCAAAATTTGCTCAATATGCAAGTTGTGCACTGATAAAGATATAGCAGACATGGAGGGAATTACCAATCAATGATGGCCCAACCTGAGACCTATCCCAAGGGAGAGAACCAACCCCTATCACTATTAATGATGCTCTGCTATGATTACAGATGAGAGCATAGCAATATTGTGGTCTGAGAAAACTCCATGCAGCATAGGATCCAAACAGAAGCTTCGACTCACTGTCAATTTTTAGGAGGAACACGGGGGATCTTGTGGAAGATTCTAGGGAAGGATAGAAAGACCCAGTGGAGACAACTCCTGAGGAAGATCAACAGAGTCACCTAGCTTAGGTCCATCTTCACAGAGTCTGAAGCACCATTGAAAGTGTGTGAATAGACTGGATCCAGGCCTCTTACACAAATGTAACTGATGAGCAGGTTGGTCATCATGTGGGTCCATAGCAAAAGGTGTTGTCTCTAGCAAGGACTATGAGGTCTGGTTTTTGATCACCTTCCACTAAAGGGGCTGTGGTGCCTGGCAAAGGAAGAAGAAGAGCTCAGACCTAATGAAACTCGATAAGCTGTGGAGGGATGGTAAGGGGGAGTGAGGGGGCTCTTCCTTTCTGTGAAGAAGGGGAGGGAGGATGGGAGAAGAAAAGTGGTGGGCTGGACCCAGAGGGAATGAGGGAGGAGGCTATGATTGGGATGTAAAATGAAAAATGAAATAAAGTAAAATTAAATTTAAAAAAAGTAAAGAAAAGGGGTGGGTGGATTCTGTGACTTAAACTCACTGGTCTATCATTAAAAGTAAATAGTAACAATTTTAGTAAATTTTATATTTAGGGCATCATTAGTAGACTTTCTGAATTTTCATTCTTTCATAAAATACCAAATACTAACACTTCTGGTTATTTTTAGGATCTTCATCAAATTGCAAGCCTGGTTAGGCCACTGGTATTTTGCATGCTAAATACAAAAACTTGCTCACTTTAAGTTGTGAGATTTTTTTTAAAAAAGGAGATAACATAATCAAATCCTGTGGGCTATTGTCTGTATGCTTGATATATGAATAAGGATAATATTTACTATTTTAGGCAAACGTACAACTAAACAATATATTTACTTGACAAAGATAGTATAAAGGAAAAGAAAGGTGTCCTCATGAGATTTAAAAAAGTCTTTTAGGTAGTGTTGAAATTTTGTTTTGAGGAAAGTGTCAGTTTTATGTCTTCTAGTAGAGTTGAGGAAAGAATTCTAGCTAATGGGGCCAGCATATACAAATGTCACAGGCCAGCATATACAAAGGTCACAAAGCGAATAGGTACCTTGAAGGTCCAAAACAAAAAGGCTAGTGAAGGCTCCTTCGAGCTTTCATTTGGGGTGTCATTTTTCCTACCTATCCTAAAGTTATACAAATGAGAGAACACCAGAGAAGCACAGTGTTGTTCTTGGCATATAAACCTATATGTGTTCCAGACATGCTTGTTACTCCTGATGTCATGAGACATGCTACAATAGGATTCTGAATATTCCTTTTGGCTTTCATTGTTAAGCATTCTGTTTCCTTGAGATTTAAATAGTTACATTTGAAAAATGAAACTTGCTCTGACTTCTCAGAAGGGTGTTTTACAGACTTTTGGAGGCAAAAAAAAGTTGTTCTAATAATCGGTCTAAAGAAAAGCCAGCTATGGTGGTGCATGTTTGTAATGCCAACATTTAGAATGTAGAGTCAGGAGAGTTAAGAGTTTAGAATCTGGGTTTTTGACAATATATAAAGTATTACCTTTCAATCCGGATTAAAGAAGAAATTATTTTGATATTTTGGAGCTAAACAAACCTTTAGTGTATATATTTTGAGATATCAAAGGACAATTTGTTTGAATTGCAGCCTGCCTTTTGTAAGTAGCTTTTAAACTTAAATCTTTCCAAATACTATGTGCCTGTCTCTGCATTCTAAGGTTTGGGATCAAAGACATGTGGTTCCCAACTGATGGGATTAAAGATGTGCTCCTCCACCCCTTTGCTCTTGTGGTGTGAAAATGGGAATTGTCCAGGCAGCCACTGGTATGTCATTTCTTAGTTTTGGAAGCTGCAGGCCCTGCACTTCCTATATAATCAGATATATTTATCCCTCTCAGGTCTCTGAGGTGGTTGAAGAATAGATAGCTAGAGTCTCATAGTTAAATTTTGAGTTGTTTAGGAATCAAGAGGGTGTTATGGATCTAAGAAGATATTTTTAAAATTGTGAGGCAAGTTAGTATGAAAGCTGAGTTAGATATAGAACTTAAAACTCATGGAGATGGTTAGATAGTAGAATATTAAAGTCAGGTGCCAAATACATATGGACTGGACATTGGGAATGTATGCTAAGCCATATAACTCTTATAATTGTGGCCTATTTATTTCTGTTGTTTTGTATTGTATTTATAGTTATAAGAAAAAGAACCATTTTTTTGGACTGAAAGGGAGAGCTGTTGGGGGGAAAAAGAAATACCTTAAACTAAAAAAAAAAAAAAAAGAAGGGAAGGGGGAGGGGGGGTTGAGGGGGAGGAGGGTGGTAGGGTGGGACTGGAGGGAGGAGTAGGGAGGGGATTGTGATTGAGATGTAACTTGAAGAAATAAAAAATAAATTATTAAAAAAAAAGAGTTCAGAATCATCCTTGGCTCTGTAGCAAGTTGAAGACTGCCTGGGACTACATGAGTCTCTGTCTCAAAAGAGCAACCAACCAGCCAAACAATCAACCCACTAACCAGTCAATCCAGCAGCAGAACAACCAGCCAAGAAACCAAGCAGTGAAGCAGCCAAACAGCCAAGAAAACAGTCGACAAAACAGCTAACCAACCATCCAACCAGTCAAGCAGCCAACAAACCAACTATCCCACCGACTATCCGATCAGCAGCCAACCAACCAGCCAACAAATCAGCTAACCAACCATCATCCTACCCACTAATGAATCAGGCAGGTAACCAACCAGCCAACAGACCAGCCAACCAACAAACTATCCAACAAATCATCCAACCAACCAACCAACTAAACAAACAAATGAAACAAAACAAACAAACAAACAAACAAACAAGGACTCTAATAAAAACTAAAATCTTTCTTGGAATTCCCAGCTGTTAAACTATGTTTAATTTTGAGTATTCTCACTTTAATTCATGGTTAAAGAATCATGACCAATTATTTAAAATTTGTTGAAGTCCATAATTGTTTTTTCTTCTTGAGTCTTTTGCCATTCTAGAGAAAATGGTTTTTACTGACAGCCATAGTGTTTTTCCCTTCTTTTTCAAACTCATGGCTTGTTTCTGTTTGGCTGAACTTTTTGGCTTTAACATTTATGATTTTTTGGAATAAATCTCATACATTGTATCATGTCATAATGGGATAGGCAACATCTTTGTTCTTTCTTATTGCTATGCATTTTACCATTGCTTGTATCTTGAATTTGGCAGAATAGTGTGCAGACCTCATAACATCAGTCTCACAGGACCAAGATGCTTGACTTTCAGGACTCCTTTAATGCTTTCATGTCTTCAACAATTTATTTTACTCAAGGAGTGAAAATTAAAGTTTACCCACAATTCAAAAATACTATTATTCCCCCAGAGAAGTATTTCCAGCATGGTTATACCACCACATTGTCATTTCAGGGACAGGGCTAGGTTGCCTGGTCAAAGGAGATGCTTAAGTGTGGTAGATGCTTCCTCCAGGTGTCTGGCTAAGTAGAAAACTCTCAAAACATAGGGCCTTTCATTTGTTCATGTGTTCAATTTGGGGATGTTTTAATTTGCCTAGTTGAGAGGAGGTCCTTTTTTCCAATTCTCAGAAGACAGTCTGTGCAAGGAGAGAAGCAGACATGATCGTCTTACCCTCCCCACCCACTTCGCTCCCTCACTCTCATTCTCTTGCCTGCTGTTACTCTCCATGATTCAGAGGATAAACAGACCCTAATTCAATTTTCTCATCTACTTGGAGATAAACATTATCTCTCCTGGACGTTAAAAATGACTTCACCCACCCACATACATTTCTTTCTATTTTCTCTATAGAAAGTCATTCCTACTCACATGCTCAGCCCAAGAATTTGAGTATAAGTGAAGCAGAGATAGGAATACCTAACTAGGCCTGACCACAGTGTACTGTGCTCCAATCAGAGCTGAAAATTTATGGCAGAAATTTTTTCCTAGAAATCCTGGCCAGAAGACTCTCACTGATGACTAGGTTTAGAAGTGAGGCCTACAGTTGTTACAAGAGCCTCAATAGGGGTCTTGATGCAGATATTAATGAAGCTAAGTGTCATTTAAAAAATGAGTCTACTTTATACAATTACGGACGTAAAAACAGTTGTGGCTAACCCAACAATTCCTAGTAGTTTTGCTGCGTGAACTATTACTTTCTCATTTTTGCTTAAGTTTTTTATGGGAAGGCTATTTTTTAATTTGAAGCTTAAGAGCCCTGATGTTAATTTTGTTTGTTTGTTTTTTGGTTTTGTTGTTTTTATTCAGAGTTTCTCTGTGTATCCCTGGCTGTCCTGCAACTTGTCTTGTAGGCTAGGTAGACTCAAACTCACAGATCAACTTGCCTCTGCCTCCTGAGTACTGGTATTAAGGGCATGCACCACCATGCCTGGCAAATGTATAGACAAGGCTGGCTTCAAATTCATGATCTTCTTGCCTCCCGCTCCTTCAGCAAATCCTATCATCTATCATCATTCTCCACCACAGCAGGGCACTACAAGTTCCTTCACAGTTAAAAATGGGATGGTTGTGGTTTATTTCTGCTCTCTCTCTCTCTCTCTCTTTCTTGGGGTATGTGGTGTGTGTATGTGTGTGTGTGATAGCAGCTGAAGCTGGCCTTGAGCTCATTTATATAGCTAACCATGACCTTGAACTCTTGATCCTGCTGCTTCCACCTCCTCATTGCTGGGATGACAGATGTGCACTACCACACAAGGATATTTCTCTTTTGTTTATCTTCTCCTATGTTTGTGTATGAGTTTATCTCTCTCTCTTTTTTCATTTCTCATTTATATAAAGGAAGGTTAGCAGACTAATACTAAGATTTTTCGTTGGAACTTGGTAGAAAGACAGCTTTTGCCTAAATGAGAAACATTTTGAGCCAATCGAGAGATTTTACTGGTATACATGTTTTGAGTTTTCTGGTGTTTATAGATAGGTAATTTCTGGGACAGAGAAATAAAAGCATTAGTTATGAGTAACTACTTCCAAATTGACATGGTATGCTAGGTAAAGTTTGGGGATAGTGAAATATTCAGCAATCATATATCAATTACTTTTACAAAATGAAGTTCTTAAAATGGACATCTTATTATTTCAAGTCTCATAGTAACTCAGCATTAAGTCTGGTTTATCTAGGATGAGAAAGATGAGCAGATGCAAGTTCTGTTAGGTCAGGCCTTTTATGTCTTCCATCACTCTGCAAGTGTTATATAGACGTATTCAGTACATATTGGTCTAAGTACATAAACGAATGGTGGTGATTCATGTACCGTTGATGGTTGAATATTTATGATACTAGATTTCCTATATACCTGTTTATGGTTAATTTTAATATATTGAGATATATCCAGTCTAGGTATTTTGTAAATTAACTGTAGCAAATTATCACATAAAGTACATTTTATTATAACAGTTAAATCTTTCTGCTTTCCCTGTTTCTCCCAGACTGTCTTATGAGAGTTATCTGACAACAGTGAGTGAGGAGGATGTGATCCTTTTTTGACAGTTGAGATAGCTAGATGGCCTCTTATTATTGCAGACTATCACCAAGATGTGCTGCTTGGAGAATAAGACAACTTACACTGTATTTTGTATTCATGTGTTTATAAATTATGTTTCAGAATAATTTCAGATAGCTTAAGGGATGGCATATATATGAGTATATATATATCACTTTATATATATATGAAATATATGCACACATATGTATGCAAGCATATATATGTAAATATAGAACATTACACTGCTGCTCAGAAAGATACCTTAGATTCTCAATATGGTTGGGTAAATTCCCTACTTTAAACCAAATGTTTAAACCTCTAGCTCAGATGGGTCCAATAGTCCTTTACTTTCTAGAATATTAAATTATGGAATCCTTTCCAAAGCTGCATTAGGCTTCTATATCTTATTTGAATTCTAAAGTCACTTGGTCTATTTAGATAAATGCAAGCATCTCACTAATTTTATATGGATCAGTGGCATTTCTTATGGGACATCATTCCTGTGTTTCCACTTGCATTGGGACACTTCATATTTAGTTGATACTGTGTTTGTACACCCAGTATTTCATCCAAAAATACAACACATATTTGTAGACTTTTCTTTTTCCAAAAAGCTATTCTTTATAGCACAACATGCAGGTAGTACTCAGAAGAATGTGTTTTTTTATCTTCTTGAATGACATATTGTATAAAGTCTTCCAAGGGAATCTTAACACTGCAGATAAACAGTTATTCCCCACAGGGGATTTGAAGTCGCAACCCATTATATTTATTGACAAAGGACAAATTATTTCCTTTATTGTATTCAATCCAGGAGCCCGATTGATTCAGACTTCTAATTTATATGCATTATCCTAACTTAGAATTGTCTTCCTATCTTAGAATTACTTACTGGAAATATAGAATGCAGTGACTACATTGGGCGATTATATAATTTTTCATTTGGCAGAATTTTTCCATTTTTATTTAACAATGAATCCTTGAAAGAGAGCTTTCTTGCATTCTTGGAAGATATTAGATCTTCTGTGTTTAATAACATTTACCTTAGATAGTATTGGTAACTGATCAACTCACATCTCATTCACTCCATCTAGGTACATTTTGAAAAGCTCTCTTTTCCCTTGACAATGAAAAAGTCACATTTAATGATAGTAAGGACTCATACTCAGAAGTGTTAACTTTGTTGTATGGTTTAGTTATTTATGGGAAGGTCTTTACAGAATATACATGCTAACTCTTTGGATGCCATCTTAGACAGAAAGAGGAGAAAGGTAAATAGAGCTGTCTTAATAATTGAATCCAGAAACAAACCAGAGCATTGTGGTGCTAGTCAGCGGTGTTGTCCTCAATCAGGACAAATTTATCTTTTGATGGATTCTCAGGGCTGCACAGTTTATTTCTCTCTGAAGTACAGCCCAAGGTTGTAACAGAGCCAGGGGGCTCATAGATTTCAGATTGACATCCTTTACTCTTCTCTCAATCCACAAAGCATTACAGGTGTTGTGATTGATTTCATGGGATTCACAAAACTTCAAGGAAGCCCCCAACTGGGGAAAAGAGAGCCCTCAACTGAAAAACAGGAAACTAGACTCTTGTCAGCTATGCTTGGCAAGTTATTTACCAATCCTTGAGCTGGCTTTGCATCTGTTGTAACCATTTTATCACTCAACAGAGAGCACAAACACATGCTCAATCATCTGAAGCAAACAGGAGGACATGAGATGCTCGTCCATAGGCTAGATGAAACAAAATTTCTTGCAACATAGGTAGCTGTAAATTCAAATGTTTCAACTGGTAAGGTTGATATGTTTTATTTTAAAATTGCACTTGGTTTTTATACATACTTACATATATATGACCTATTTATCATGTCAATATTTACATATATGTAATATTTATATGCATTTTTTGTCAATTCTTTCCTGTGGCTTCTTATAATCATACTATGCACAGGTATATAAAAAGCACATACAAAGTTTATGGTTAGATAACTTTGTACACATTTAGTAAAGTTCTCTGCATTAATGAGTCAGCTTTATGTTGCAATTGTAAATTCATTTTTTCTTACATTTATTTATTTCTTCAAGTTACATCTCAATCATACTCCCCCGTCCCCCTCCCCATCCTATCCTCCTACTCTCTTCTCCCTCACCCTCCTTTTCTGCTTTTTTTAAAATTTAAGGTGTATGTTTCTCCCCCAACAGCTCCTCATTTTAATCCAATAAAAGGTTTTTTTTCTTGAACAATAAATACAATACAAAATAAGAATAATTAGGTCACAATTATGAAAATTATATGGTATAACATATATTCCCAATGTCCAGACCATACATATTCAACAACTAATATTAATATTCTATTATCTATCTCAATGAGTTTAAAATTCTATACCTAACTTAGTTTCCATCCTAACTTGCATTACCAACTTAAAAACATTTTCTTAGACCTAGAACACCCTTTCAGTTCCTAAACAACTAAAAATTTAGCTGTGGGACTATATTTATCTAGTTTTCAACCACAACAGAGACCTGAGAAGGGTAAATATATCTGAATGAATATACAGGAAGTGCAGAGTCAGCAGGTTCTAAAACTAAGAAATGACAGACAACTGGCTGCCTGGACAGTCTCTAAATTCTCTCAATACATTGGAGCATCTATTTTCAGCCTTTTGGCCCAGTAATGAGAGACATTAATTGTAAAGCATTAAGTATGAAGGACTTTCTTACCCTGTCTTGGAAGAGCTAGGCTGTCAACTTACCTGCTTCCAAATTTTGTCCTTGGGCTTTCTCTTGCTCACTGACAAGCTTGCCACTAATGCGGCCCTCTCCAAATGGAGATTCTTTGATTCTCCTTATCTATTTGGAGTAGAATGGGAGGTGCTATCAGGAGCTGACATGTCTCAATATAAAAAAATCTTAAGTTAAAAAAACATCTTTGAATGCCATATTCTACAAATCTTGAGGTTTTTGAAGACCACCTATTTATCTCCATATATTTGGATAAGCAAATGTTGCTTGTCTCTTAGCAACTTGATTTCTGATTAAGAAAATATCTGTGATAAACTCTGCTAGTACATAACAAAATGACATGTTTGAATGACTATTAGTTTGCATTTCTTAATTATCCTAAACAGTTTGTGACACTTGCTATCAAAAGGCCAAAACTTCACATTGCATTTTAAAGCACCACATAGGTACAATACCTCAAAAAGAGTTAACCTTAATTTTGTACCAGTTTGTTAAGGTCAATGCTAATGTAGCCAAGTATAATGTTAATTTTGTATTAAGCAATGGTAAATTCTAAACATAAACCATTTGTAAGACATTGGGCTTATTTTAGGATGCAGTTTTAGAGGTAAGCATTGGTTGGCCCTCACTGCCTCTGTGTCTGTGGCAGAGCAGCATATTGTGATGGTAAAATGGTCTCAGAGTGGGGTAGGGTAGGCCAATCCTTCAGTTTACGTTTTTTTGGAAACTTTACTCCATATTTCCTGCTCAGTGGTTCCTTTGGTCCCCAGGGTGTTCTGAGTCTCAGTTTTCAGCTTGGTCTTATGGAAGCTGGTGATTCCCACAGTCTGTTTGTCTGCCATTTTCTTATAACTCCATGGAGTCTGGCTCCACCGCCATGCTCCAGGAGCTTGCTCCCTTCCACTTGTGTTGCTGTGGCATGACACCTTTTTTGTTTTTGTTTTTAATATGGTTGTCAAACTCTGGGATATTTTGTGCCTACTGAGTTCTTCAGAAGCATTGAGCCTCCCTCCGTCCCAGCAGTACAGAGGGAGGATCCATAAAATCTGATGTATTCATTAGCTAGTTCATGCAATGTAAAAAGTCATAGGCAAAGAGTGACAGATCTTTGGGAAAAGCTGATTAATGTGTTTGTTCCCTCCAAGATGCTTTCTTTTAAGGACGGAGAAACATTTATGTCTCCTTACCTGTTTATAAAGTGTGTAGACTCCTCCCCATTTCCTGACTTCTTTTGAACAATCCCCACTTCTCCTCTTCAAATCATAGCCCACATCCAGTGGTCTGAGATTAGATTTCAGATTTCCCGGTGTGAGTGGTAGCTTGGAATAAATAATTACCTTTCTGGTCTAGGAGACAGATCAGTGTCAGAAAATGAACAATCTTCTTTCCTTGGAGATGGAGAGAGGGTATGAACAATGAATGAAAAGGTTTGCATAATTATTAAAAGGTGAGGATTGTGTTCAATCAAATAGCCTGTAATTTCCTTGTAATCAGGAATAAGAATTGTGCTTCCCTATGCTTTTGCCTAGGATGTTCACATTAGAGCAACAGTAAATACAGAGATCCTGGACATGGAAAGGTGAGAGATATTAGATGAGGTCTGTCTGTTTTAAGATAATGTTTATATAACACATATTTAGCCCCTTTAATAAGTATCTTACATTTTTGAAGAAATTTTTGGGTATTAAAAACAATCTGAAGTTATTTGAATCTATAGAAAGGACAAAAAAGCATTGACTTTTGGCCTTAACCCAACACTCTTTCTTTTCTTCAAGAAAACCATACAAAAAGTGACCAAGAATAAAGGCTAAATGTGTCAGACATTATTTTGTTAAATTTATAGAGATAACAAAGTATTTGTAAAAACTTTCGTGAACTGTTGAGTTCACACAGAAGCCCTGTGATAGAACTAAAAAAAGAACTCAACCCTACCTGTCCCCAGCTTAGAAACTATTGGCTAAGTATATTTATTTTTCTTAGCTGTAACACCCAAAATTTACTTGACCAAACTTTAGTCATGCTCCAAAATCCTGAGAATTTG
>CAJQZJ010032121.1:2186895-2201845 GCA_907164525.1 Lophiomys imhausi
ATTTACTTGACCAAACTTTAGTCATGCTCCAAAATCCTGAGAATTTGCATAGGCCCTGAACTCTGTGTCAACTTGTTCTAGGAATTGCAAGTTGAAAAACAATGCTACTCCCTGGGGTTTGGAAACTGTCTGTCACCAGGGGGCCAAGGTCCTAATTCTGGGTACCCAGTTCTTCATCCCTTAGCCAGCACCAATCAATTTAAAGATAGATAAGTTAACCAATAAAAGCTCGCCGAATGTACTATTGCTGATTCTGCCTTGATGAAACCTATAATATCTGAAATGAGATTCTGCTCAGGGTCAGCCTCCCTCCCCCTGCATGGGAACTCTGTGAGTGCTGGTGATTCCTTGGTGGCCCTGAATTCAGGAGTCTGCTTTTTGGGCTCAACAAGCTATTTCTGATTTAGGAGAACAGTGGCTCACTGCATCTGGAACTCCTGCCTTGGCCATACAATTGCTGGGATTATGCACATGTCCCTCCAGTCTTGATAACAAAATATGGATCTTTATAGTGAGTGATATGCCTTTTAGTAATATGCACCGTACAGACAGGGGTACTAGGCAACAGTATAGCTGTCTGTCTCTAGTATGTTTCAAGTAAGTAGTATAAGTGGATGTGAAGATTTCTTTTCTTTAAAATTAATTAATTAATTAATTATACATCCTGATTGCAGTTTCCCTTCCTTCCTCTTCTTAGAGTCCCTCCCCTCATCCACCCCTCATCTTCTTATCTTCAGAAAGAACAGGCCTCCCATGGACCAGCCATGGATATCAATTTGCAGTAAGACTAAGTACCTCCTCTCTTACTAAGTCTAGACAAGGCAACCAAATAGGAAGAAAGGGTCCCAAAGGTAGGTAACAAAGTTAGAGACATCTCATGCTTCCATTATTAGGAGTCCCACAAGAAAACCACAATATACAACTGGAATATATGTGAAGAGGGCCAAGGTCAGTCTCATGCAAGCTTCCTGGTTGTTGATTCATTCTCTGGGAGTCCCTTTATGTGCCCAGGTTAGTTGATTCTGTAGATTTCTTTGTGGTGTCCTTGACCTCTCTTATAATGTTTTTATTTCCTTGGATGAGGGGATGAGAAGAGTTATTCTCAAGCCTTTCTGGCTGGTTTTTTTTTTTTTATTAAATACTTTATTTTTTTCTTCAAGTTACATCTCAGTCACAAACCCTTCCCTATTCCCCCTTCCTATCCCACCCTTCCACCCTCTTCCCCCCAACAGCTTCCCCTTTCAGTCCAACAGGTGGTTCCTTCTCTTATAACAGTAAATACTATACAAAACAACAGAAATAAATATGCCACATTTATGAGAGTTAAATGGCCCAGTATACCTTCCCAATGTCCAGTTTATACATATTTGGCCCCTGACTTTAACATTCTACTATCTAACCATCTCCATGAGTTTAAAGGTCTATATGTGACTCACCATTCATACTAACTTGCAACACACTTTTAAGAGTATCTTCTTAGATCTATAACACCCTCTTGATTCCTAAACAACTCAAAATTTAACTATGAGACTCTAGCTGTCTATTCTTCAAACACCTCAGAGACCTGAGAGGGATAAGTATATCTGCTTATATAGGAAGTGCAGGGCCTGCAGCTTCCAAAACTAAGAAATGACATACCAGTGACTGCCTGGACAGTTCCCATTTTCTCTCCATATATTCCTGCATCAGTCTTCAGCCTTTGGGTCCTGTTTCTCTGACAGACATTTGTTGTAGAGCAGGGATTATGAAGGACTTACCTACCCTGTCTTGGCAGAGCTAGGCTGTCGACTTCCCTGCTACCAAGTTTTGACCTTTTTGGACAGCAGTCTGTCTGCAGTTGGAGCAAGGGTTTTTTTCATGCCAAGAGATAGGCTTGCCACTAATTCCACCATCTCACACTGGAGAATCTTCGATGCTTATCTTCTACTTGGAGTAGAATAGGGGGTGCTGTCAGGAGCTGATATGTCTCGATATCAAAAAAAAAGAAAATCTTAATTTAAGATAACATCTTTGAATGCCATATTCTGCAGATCTCTTGGGGTTTTTGAAGATGCCCTATCCATCTCTTGTATTTAGATAAGCAAATGTTGCTTGTCTCTTAACAACTTGATTACTGAGTAGTTTAGAGAATATCTGTGATAGACTGTCATAGTAGCTAACAAAGTGACATGTTTGCATGACTAGGAGTTTGTTTTACTTAACTATCCTAGACAGTTTTAGAAGGTTGGTATCAAGAGGCTGAAACACTGTGAATGGAATAGAGGATACAGCCGTTCGGCCTGGTTTTGCAGACCTCCAGGTGTCGAGAAGACGTGGAGCTAAGGTAAAATACAAGAGAATTGTGGTGTTGGCCCATGCCTTTGACTTCAGCGGAGACGGGGGTGGGGGGTGGGGGTGGGGAGAGGTGGGGAGGGGGGGAGCACCGTAGAGTTGGTGGTCTTATGTATTCTGGAATCATACGGAGCGGGGTGGTGAGGGTGCATACTCTTGGTCCCACCATTCAAGAAGAGTACACCCTTGGTCCCAGCACACTGGAGACAGAAACAGGCAGATCTCAGAGCTCAGGGTCAGCCTGATGCAGGGCAAACTCTAAATAGAGAAAGACTTCAATCCAGGAGTGGTGGAACACATCTTTGATCCCTTCAGATGGGAACCACAGGTCTCTGATCCCAATAATTAGAGTTCAGAGACACACACATGGGATTTGGAGGGACCTAGGTTTGGAGGCTACTTACAAAAGGCCTTCTCGATGCAGGCAGATTGTCCTTTGGGATCTCAAAATATGTACACTGGAGCTGGTTTAGCTCCAAGGTGACAGAATGATTTCTTCTTTAACCCGGATTGAAAGATAACGATTTGTATGTTGTCGGAAGGCCAAATTTGCTTCAGGAGAAGTATTACCTAGCCCCCCCCCCCCAAAAAAAAGAGGGTAATTGTCCCAGGGTTGGGATTGGGGCAGGGCTCTGTTCTTATCTTTCCAGGAGAATCGAAGCATCCATTCGGGGAGCCCGGGGACAGCTGGACAGCGGAAACCTCAGCAGAGAGCGGAATCAGGCACCAAGGAGGACGAGTGACCCAGTTGATTAAGCCTGGCAGACTTCTTCAATAGCTGTCTCCATCGGGGGCCTGCAACCACTGCAATCCAATGTCGCTGGGACTGTTCAGCTCTACACAATGCCCCGGCCGGAACCTCAGTGAAGCCTGCAAGATCAGCTTCTGCCTACAAACTCCTTAGGTCATCTAAACAGCTGAGAACAGAAGGACTGAACATAAAAGGATTGTACTAACATTTTAAACCATTTTTCCATTTTGGTTCGGGCCCCAAACAGGTTTACTACGACCCAAATCAGCAGGAAGTCACTTTAATGGAGCGATGTCCCATGCCCAGAGGGTGGGGAGGGTGTTTCTCCGCCCTTCTTTTTGGTTATTTGAAGGATAACTGAAAACTCTGTTATTTAGGGGAAGAGATTACAAGCTGATAAATGGTCCTGTTTAATGGGTTTTGGAGGTTAGAACCAGGGACTTCCTACTTTTCCTTTTCTGTATCCTTCTTCCTCGCCTATGTAGGAGTGCATGGGCTTGAGAAAAATGAGACATAGACATAGCACAGGAAGGTCCAAGAAGAAGGGGCAGATTATTGAATATGCCCTTATACCTTTGTATATTGATAAAAAATTAGTAGTATATTTGGCTAAAGTGGTATTGACCATTGTTTATTGTGCAAAAATAAGATTGTATTGGACTACATCGGTATTGATCTTTGTATATTGATACAAAATTAAGATTATAGTTGGCCATAATGGTATTGACCCTTGTATATGGACGTAATATTAAGATTGTATTGGGCTACATAGGCATTGATCTTTGTATATTGATACATAATTAAGAGTATATTTAACCACAATTGAATAGATCTTTGTATATTGATACAAAATTAAAGGTAACGCTTCCTAATGGTATCATACCTAGAGATATTTAAAAATAAAATGTGAAGCTCTGGCCTCTTGATATCAACCGTCTAAAACTGTCTAGGATAGTTAAGTAAAACAAACTCCTAGTCATGCAAACATGTCACTTTGTTAGCTACTATGACAGTCTATCACAGATATTCTCTAAACTACCCAGTAATCAAGTTGTTAAGAGACAAGCAACATTTGCTTATCTAAATACAAGAGATGGATAGGGCATCTTCAAAAACCCCAAGAGATCTGCAGAATATGGCATTCAAAGATGTTATCTTAAATTAAGATTTTCTTTTTTTTTTGATATCGAGACATATCAGCTCCTGACAGCACCCCCTATTCTACTCAAAGTAGAAGATAAGCATCGAAGAATCTCCTTTCTGGCTGTTTTTGAACTAGCTCTTTCTGTTCCAACTCAACTATTCTGGTCTGAAATCTTCTCCAAGCTGACTTACTCAAACTAGTTTCTCTTGGCCTCTGGCTAAAGTGTTCTATTTGGTCTCAAATTAATCTTGGCAAAGTGTTTTAATCTTCTGGTACCGTCTCATTCTCTGTCACACTCTGCAATTGTGTCTAGCTTCTCCAGCAACCTTTCTCTGTAAAACTGTCCTGATGAGAAACTTAGTAAAAACTGTTCTTTAAAAACTTTCTCTCCCCATTCACTGCTTTTAAGTAACCTCTCTTTCCTGTCCTATTCTTGTGAAAGTTGGGTATATCCTGTCACTGACTCATTCTGCCAAATCTCCCTCTGATTTGTCATTTTGTCTGCCCCTCAAGTAGATGTCACTTTCAAACATGACTGCTTCTCTCTATAAACCAATCTTACCTTTGTTGTTTGGGATTAAAAGTGTGTACTAAATGGTGTGTCAGTATTCCCAACAGAGCCAGCTCATACTATAATTTAGAGCAGGTATACATTCCAGCCAGATCACATAGACCTTGAAAGACTTTGGATTCGATCCTTTGCCAGAGCAGTCATGTTGCTGGGTTACAATTTTTTCTATACTCTTTGAATCCTGCAATCCTTCATCCCCATCTTCCTCAGGATTCCCTCAGCCCTGCCTAATGGTCGACTGTGGGTCTTTGCATCTGCTTAGTTGCATGAGTTGCTGGGTTAAATCTCTCTGATTACAACTGGGTTAGGCACCAATCTATGCCTATAGCAGAATATCATTGGGAATCCATTTCATTGACTTTTCCCCCTCTGTTTTTGTTTGGTTCTATCCTAGGTCTCTGAGATATCCAGACTCTGGTTCCTGGCCCTCAAGGCAATATGTTAGGGTAAGGTCCCTGTTATGGCATAGGTTTTAAGCTAGGCCAGTCATTGGATGGCCACTCTCATAATTTCTTTTTTAATTAACTGATTAATTTACTTTGGATCCCAATTTCAGCTTCCCCTCCCCCCTCTCCTCCCAGTCCCTCCCTCTCACTTCCACTCCTTCCATCCTCCCATCCTCCATTTCTCCTCAGAAAAGGGGAGGACTCCCATGGATATCAAGATGCCTTGGCATATCAAGTTGCAGTAGGACTAGGCACATCTTCTTTTATTGAAGCTAGACAAGGCAACTCAGTTAGGTAAATGGATCCAAAGGCAGGTAACAGAGTCAGAGACAGTTCCTGCTTCTGTTGTTAGAAGTCCTACATGAAGACCAAGCTGCACAACCGTTACATATGTGTACAGGGCCTAGTTCCATCACATGTATGCTCCCTGTTTGGCAGTTCAGTCTCTGTTGCTTAGAAGCTCTCTTTAGCTTAGATTATGTACCTTTTCTTGTGGTATCCTGTCTAATACCATCTTTGACATCAGGGGAAACTGAGGCAGGGAATAGTGTTGGATGATTGTGACCAGAAGCTGGTTGCTCTTGGCTATCTGGACTCTGCTGTTCAAGGCAGGTGGTTAGAGTTGGTATAGGGCCAATAGCTAGTAGCTCATAGGTATTTGGACATTGATTATGGTAGGTGATTATGAGAAAAAATTGGGAGGGAGCAACTGGTTGCTGATTCTGGTGATTGGAGACCAGCAGTACTTGTAGTTGGTGAAAACATTCTGAACTTTCACTATTCTGGAGTCAGAACTAAAATGTTTCTAATGATGCCTCCTCCTGCTGAAAGCAGCAGGCAGTTATAATTAGCTAAGCTGGTAGCCCGTTTAACTCAGAAGCCAACCCAATTGGTGGCCAGCAAGGAGCTAGGAACTTAATTACCCAAGCCAATGAAAACCTTTGGACTGGTTTTTTTTTTGTTTTTTTTTTTTTTCAGGGACCAGTGTGAGAAGAGTAACTGGCAGATGCTTGGAGCCCATTAACTCTTTGTGAGCCAGCAAGAGAGAGAAAGAAAAAAAAAACCCACATGCTCACAGGCATTCAACAGATGAAGCAAAGGGCTCCAACCATGGAAGCTGTTAAATTCTGCAAGCATTAACTTTTTGGGTATCAGTGCCTGGTAGCTTCTGTCATAAGGCTGCCACTGGTGATGGCTAGCTGGGAAAAGGAGAAGAAGGAGAAACATTCATGCTTAACTGTACACACATTTGGTGGGTAAAGCAAGCAGGTTGCAATGAACTTCATACATACACATGCATTTATATAATATATACAGACAATTAGACATGCATACATATAAACATAAACATTTACACAGGCAATCATATAAATGGACACACATACACACACACACACACATATATATATACACACATACATACATGTATGTATACATATATACACAACTGGTGAATGAAGCAAACTCCAAGGAGCTCCGACTTTATTCTTTGTCCTCAGCCCCTGTATATCATCTAATATAAAGTCCAAAGTCCTTACATCAGAAGAAAAATTACTTCACTAAAACTTGTATCTATCTGAAGATTCTTACATTCCAGAAGTTCAATGTGAGTTCAGAGTAATAGTTCATGTCATAATCCAATAAGGTTTATGGAGTTACAGGAGAATTGTTTACATGTCCTTTCATCAAGACTTGTAGCTAATTAGACATTCACCAGCTGTCTCTCATTCCTGAGTTCATTGAAAGTTTAAAGCAATAGTTTTTACTTACCATGATAGACAATGAGACCAGTGATCTATTTTTGGTCCTAACCTAGGTTGTAAATTTGTGCCAAGCTTGATTTGCTTCCTAGTGCACTTTTTGATACATGGAGGTTCACAGGACTTTTATTGCAGCTTTCTTATGCTGCAGTGGGTGGGGTTTAGAATTATTTGAATCAGTTCAGGAGTTCTATAAAGTCATTATCAGGAATTATGAAATCCTCAATGCATCTAAATATCATTATCACATGAAAATACAACTTTACATTGACTCTGCAGGGAATCTGCCAAAACAGAGTGGGTTAACACCCAGAAAACAATAGGCCATGAGGGCCTTTCCACACCATGCCAGATATTCAAGAAATACAGAAATAGCTGCATGGAAAAGCATGTTAGCAGCAAGAAGCAACCCAGAGACATAGCCCCTGAGGCATGCCTCTAGGGTACATCCAGCGCAGGTCATGCAAAAAATGGTGGGTTGCCCCAGGAAGCCTACTTGATTGCTTCAGCCTTTTCCTGTGTGGATTCTGGCAGTATCTTTCACCTCTCTGGCTTCTTTAATCCTTCCTCAACTTCTTGGCAGGATTCTCCAAGTTGGTTTGTAGTTCTCTACATCCATTTTCATCAGTTGCTGGGTAAAGCCTCTCAGATGAGTTATGATAGGGGTCTGTCTGCAAGTATAGCAGAATATCATTAATAGTATCAGGAGTGGACTTTCTCTCATGGCATGGGTCTCAAGCTGGCCCAGTCATTGGTTAGCCATTCCTCAATTTCTCCTCTATCTTTACACTTGCACATCATATAAGCAGGACAAATTGTGGGTCAAAGATTTTGTGGCTGGTTGGCATCCCACTCCCTCCATTGTGAGACTTTTCTGATTAAAGGAGATGGCTGTTTCAAGCTCCTTATCCCCCATTACTAGGAGTCTTAGGGTCACCTTCACAGATTCCTGGGAGCTTCCATTGTCCTAGGTTTTTAGCTTATCCAAGAAAGGCTCACTCTACCAATTCCAGTTCTCTCTCCAGTATGCTTTCCCTCTCCTCCCCACTTGATCCCTCCTGCTTCCCTCACCATCTCCCTCACCCTGATGGCTTTTCTATTTCTTCTCAGTGAGACTAAAGCATCCCTACTTGGGCCCTCCTTGTTACTTAGTTTCTTTGAATCTATGGATTGTAGCATTTTTATCATGTACTTTGTGGCTAATATCCACTTAAAATGAGTACATACCATGTTTGTCTTTCGGAGTCTGGGTTACTTCACACAGGATGATATTTTCTTGTTCTATCCATTAGCTTCCAAATTTCATGATGTCATTTCTTGTAACAGTTGAGTAATATTCAATAGTGTCAATGTGCCATATTTTCTTTATCCATTCTTCAGGTGAGGGGCATCTAGGTTGTTTACAGTCTCTGCCTAAAAAACTATGAATAATGTGGCAATGAGCATAGTTGAGCAAGTGTACCTGTGGGGTGGTGGAACATCTTTTGTGTATATGCCCAGGAGTGGTATAGTTTGGTCTTGAGGTAGATCAATTTCCAATTTTCTAAGAAACTGCCAAAATTATTTTCAAAGTTGTTATGCAAGTTTATACTCCCATCAGAAGTGGAGGAGCATTCCTCTTGCTCCACATGTGCTTACCAGCATGTGCTATCTTTTGAGTTTTTGATCTTAGCCATTCTGAGTAGTGTAAGATTGAATCTCAGAAGCATTTTTATTTGTATTTCCCTGATGTTTCTCAGCCATTAGAGAATCCTCTGTTGAGAATTCTCTGTTTAGATCTGTACCCCATTTTTAAATTGGGTTATTTGGTTTGTTAATGTCTAGTTTCTTGAATTCTTTATTTATATTGGATATCAGTCCTCTGTTGGATGTAGGACTTGTGAAAATCTTTTCCCATTCTATTTTGTCCTTTTGAAAGCATCCTTTGTCTTACATTCCCATTAAAGCTTCTCAGTTTCATGAGACCCATTTATTAATTATTGATCTTAGTGTCTGAATTGTTGGTGTTTTGTTCGGGATGTTGTCTTCTGTGCCAATGTGTTCAAGGCTATTTCCCACTTTTTCTTCCATCAGATTTAGTGATTCTAGTTTTATATTGAGGTCCTTGATCCACTAGAACTTAGGTTTTGTGCATGGTGATAGATATGGATCTATTTGCATTCTTCTACATGGAGATATCCAGTTACACTAGCACAATTTGTAAAAGATGCTTTCTTTTTTCCATTATATAGTCTTGGCTTCTTTGTAAAAAATCAAGTGTCCATAGGTGTATGGGTTTATGTCTAGCTCTTCAATTTGATTCCATTGATCAAACTGCGTGTTTTTATGCCAATACCATGCAGTTTTTATTACTATCACTTTGTAGTACAACTTGAAATCAGAGATGGTGATCCCTCCAGAAGTTTGTTTATTGTACAGGATTGTTTTAGATATTATGGTTTTTTGTTTCTTTGTTTTTCATAGGAAGTTGCGAATTGTTCTTTCAAGGTTTGTAAGGAATTTTGTTGAATGAGAGGAAATTTTGATGGTAAATTTATTGAATCTTTAAATTGCTTTTGGTAAGATGGCCTATTTTAATATGTTACTTCTACTGATCCATGAACATGGGAGATCTTTACATGTTCTGATACCATCTTCAATTTCCTTCTTCAAAGATTTGACCGTTCTTGTCATACAGGACTTTCACTTGCTTAATTAGTTTTGCACAAAGATATTTTATATTATTTGTGGCTATTGTGAAGGTCATTGTTTCTCTAATTTCTTTCTTAGTTCACTTATCATTTATGTATAGGAGGGCTACTTGTTGGGGTATTTTTTTTTTTGAGGTAATTTTGTTTCCAGCCACTTTACTGAAGGTATTTTTCAGTTGTAAGAGTTTTCTGGTGGAATTTTTGGGGTCACTTATGTATACTATCATATAATATGCAAACAGGAATACTTTGATTTATTCCTTCCCAATTTGTATCCCCTTGATCTACTTTAGTAATTTTATTGCTCTAGCTAAAATTTAAAGTACTATATTGAATAGATATGGAGAGAGTGGATAGCCTTGTCTTGTCCCTGATTTTACTAGAATTGCTTTAAGTTTCTCTCTGTTTAATTTGCTGTTAGCTATAGCCTTGCTGTATATTGCCTCTATTGTGTTTAGATGTGCACCTTTTATCCATGATATCTCCAAGACTACTAACATGAAGGGGTATGGAATTTTATCAAAGGCTCTTTCAGGATCTTATGAGATGATCTTCTGTTTTTTCTTTCACTCTTTAATTTCTTTCTTTTTCCTTGACCCAGTGGTCATTGAGTAGGGAGTTGTTCGGATTCCATGGGTCTGTATGTTTCTGTTGTTCACATCCAACTTTAATCCAATTCAATGCAATTCCTATCAAAATATCACCACAATTCTTTATAGACCTGGAAAAAGCAATTCTCAACTTCACATGGAATAACAACAAACCTAGAATAGCTAAATCAACCCTGAACAATAAAAAAACATCTGGAGATACTACCATCCCAGATTTCAAGCTGTACTACAGAGCAATAGTAATAAAAACAGCATAGAAACAGACCAGTGAATCAATGAAATTGAATTGAAGACCCAGAAATGAACCCACACACCTATGGTCATTTAATTTTTGATAAAGAAGCCAAAACTGTACAATTGAAAATGGACAGCATCTTCAACAAATGGTGCTGGTACAAGTGGATGTTGACATGTAAAAGAATGAAATTAGACCCATACTTATCGCCTTGTATAAAACTTGAGTTCAAGTGGAGCAAAGAGCTTAACATAAGGCCTGACACACTAAATCTATTAGAAGAGAAAGTGGGAAAAACCCTTGAACTCATCAGCACAGTTGACAGCTTCCTGAACAGAACACCAACAGCTCAGGATATAAGACTAACAATCAATAAATGGGACCTCATGAAACTGAAAGGCTGCTGTAAGGCAAAAGACACTGTCTGTCAAACAAAATGGCAACGTATAAATTGGGAAAAATCTTCACCAACCCCACATCTGACAGAGGGCTAATATCCAAAATTTACAAAGAACTCAAGAAAATAGATGCCAAGAAACCAAATAATCCAATCAAAAAAAAAAAAAAGGGGAATAGAGCTAAACAGAGAATTCACAAAGAAAGAATCTCTAATGGCTGAGAACATTTGAGGAAATGCCCAGCATCCTTAATAATCAGAGAAATGCAACTCAAGATGACTCTGAGATTCCATCTCACACCTCTGAATGGCTAAGATCAAAAGCTCAAATGACAACACATGATGGTGAGGTTGTAGAGAAAGAGAAACACTCCTCCATTGCTGGTGGGAAGGCAGGCTTGTGCAACCATTATGGAAGTCAGTCTGATGATATCTTAGAAAACTTGGAATAGCTCCGCCTCATGACCCAGCCATGCCACTTCTGGGTATACATCCAAATGACTCCTCACTGAATCACAAGGAAGTTTCCTAATCTATGTTCATAGCAGCCCTATTTGTAATAGCTAGAAACTGGAAACAACCCAGATGTCCCTCAACTGAGGAATGGATAAAAAACAAACAAACAAACAAACAAAAAGCTGTGGTACATCTACACAATGGAATACTACTCAGCCATCAGAAACAACGAAATCATGCAATTTGCAGCCAAATGGATGGGACTAGAGAAGCTCATACTGAGTGAGCTAAGTCAGACTCAGAAGGATGAACATGACATCTCTTCACTTATAATTGGATTTTAGCCATAAAGTACAGGGTAACTATACTACAACCAATGCACCAAAGGAAACATGAACATAGTTTTTTTTTTTTTTTTCCTGTCAATGTGACACTTTTTCCCTAGTGGTGTTGTCTTATAGGCCCCCAGTGTATGAGGAGGCTCTTGGCCCTCATATGACTGCTGAACTGAGGGGAGGGACTGTTGTGTAGGGACACTCCACTCCGGAGGAGTGGGATGGAAGGGATAGGGTGTAGAGGGTGGGAGGGCAGGACTGGGAGGGGTGGAAAGAGGGCACTGTGATGGAGATATAACCTGAAGTAACAAATAAATATTTTCTTGACCTTTGAGCTGAGAATCATCTACCCCTGTTCTTATTATTCTTAGGTTTAGATTTTTTTCATAGTGTCCCAGATTTTTCGGATTATTTCTATGAGTAACTTTTTAGTTGCAACATTTTCTTTCACCATTTTCTATTGATTTCTTCTATGCCTGAGATTCCTTCGTTCATCTCTTTTATTCTGCTGGTGATACTTGCATTGGTAGTTCCTGTTCTCTTACCTAAGTTTTCCATCTCCAGGATTCCTTCAGTTTGTGTTTTCTTTATTGCTTCTATTTCCATTTTCAGGTCTTGCATAGTTTTATTCACTTCCTTCACTGGTTTGATTCTATTTTCTTGTATTTCTTTAAGGAATTTATTCATTTTCTCTTTAAAGGCCTCTATCTTCTTTAAAAGATGTGATTCAAGTTTATTTTCCTGTGCTTATACTGTGTTCAAATATCCAGGGCTTGCTGTAGTAGGATATCTGGGCTCCAGTAGTGCCATATTGCCTTGGCTGTTGTAGATTGTGTCTAATGCTAGCTTCTAGCTACTTTGGTTTTATGATTATCATAAGTTTAGGTTCTCATTTATGAAGTTATCTCTGTTGGATGGGTGTCTTTTGGATGTTTTTCCATTTGGTTTCTGTTTCCTCTTTGTCTTCTTGTCTGAGTGGCCTGGGGTTCTTGTGACCAGCAAATCTTCATGTCCAGTAACATATCTCAACTGGGTTTTTTGTGGACTGCATGGCCTCTGGGGTTTTGGGTGCTAATGTTCCCCTCTGGTGTCCCTAGTACCAGAATGGTGTAGGGTCCTTGGTGCTTGCATGGTTACCAGGAAAGCATGTAGTTTTGTGACCTGGAAAATGGAGTCAATGTGATAGGGATGCAGTCTATGACTATTGGATGTGCTTTAATGGAATTTGGTGGGATAGGACATAGAATGGGGTCTTACCTGGTATCCCTGGCATCATCTTGGCCTCCTCGAAAACAGGTGAAGTTGTGATCCAGAAAATTGGCAATGTGCTTTTAAAACTGTCACCGACATGTGCGACAATATTAGGAAAGAATGGATTCCAGATATCACTTACCACAAACCCAGCATCTACTTTTATGTGGCTGACATTCACAAATAACATACACTATTAAAAGGTTTCAGGATAGACATGGGGATACATGCCTCTCATCTCAGGACTTAAGAGACTGAGCTTTTCAAATTGGAGGACATACAGGTGTATGTGGCAACTTCAGGACAGTCTGGAGTATTTATTAAAACCTTGATTCAGAAGCATGGAGTCAGGGAGGGTGTGTGTGTGTGTAGAAAGGAAAAACACTATATGTCTTATTTTATGCATGGAATATAGATATAAATATTTACATTGTCATGAAAGCAGAAAAGAAAATATTTTGGAAGGTCAGGAGGAAGAGGATCAGTGAGTGGTGAAGGAGGGATATTAGAAAATAGAGTATAGTGAATATAAGCAAGGTACAATGATATTTACACACACACACACACACACACACACACACACACACACACACAAATACTAACTAAAAATTTAAAACAACAACCATAACTACAAAACCAAAAAGAAACTCTCCAAATGCAAACCATACTGGTAACGGCCTAGCAGGAAGCTGGGCCTGCTTTCCAAGTGCACTGGAAAAGCATTTGGTGGGAGGTGGAATTTAGGTTTTGTTCAGAATAAATACAGTCAACAAAGTAATGTGAATTCTCCCTCAAGGTGATGGAGCATAAGCTAGAGTAAGAATAGTAACCATTCTGTCCTGCTGAAGTCAGGAACAGTTAGTGTTAGTGCTTAACATTGACTTGTAATAAATGTTGATGCTAAGGGCTAAGATTGCCCTGGATAATCATTCAACACTAAGGGTTAACATTGCTGTATAAGTAGCAGTCAACATTAGTAGCTCAGTAGTTAATTTTTTTTTTTTTTTTTTTTTTTTCTGAAGCAGGCAACATTAGGGACTTATATTCTCTGGGAGGAACAGTCAGAGTTAGGTGGCAATGTTGCCCTGTAGAGAGCAGTCAGCAGTGCTGGTTAACATTGCCTGTATAAGCAGTCAGCAGTAGTGCTTAACAATTGTACTGTATGGCAGAGTCAGGATTAGGAACTATCATTGCTCTATAAGGAGCAGTTAGCATCAGGCGCCCCTGCTGTGCTCCAGGCTACATCAGAGGTGCTAACTAACACAATTAGGCCAAGAAGAGAATTGGAGATGTAACAGATGTTGTTGGGGTAGTGTTAAGCATTTTAAATGTTAATTAATTGGTCCTGCTTGCTGTCTGTTACTTACATTGACTCTGATTGGTTAAATAAAATGCCAAGGCCTGAGATTGGGCAAAGACAGAGAAAGGTGGGACTTCCTGAGATTAGAACAGGAAACCTGTACTTTAGACAGAGGATTCATGCATTCCAGCCAGGAGCAGGAAGAAGGAGGCAAACGCCATGGGGTAGATGCAAGAGGATCATTCCAGATGGCCTGGAATATCGGCATATCATGGAGAATGGCAGTCCAAGGGGACGGATGTATATATGGGGTCATATTTGGGTAACAGACTTAAGAGCTAGCTTAGATGGGCCAGGATTGCACAACTCAGGCCAAAGCTTTTTAAAATCCATGCAGTGTCTGTGTGCTCATTTATAATGTTGGAATAAGGATTAAAGGCTGTGGAACAAATTAACAATAATCTAAATACTGGTTAAATAGTTTAATTAGCCATTTATTTCTTTTTACAAGATGTGTGAAGAGGATGGAGAATATCTCTATTTCCAGAGGAAAAGATTATATCATTGGAAAATAGCATTAATGCTGACAGTAACAATTCAACCAGTCACTGGGAACACCCCCCCAACACACACACACACACACACACACACACACACACACACACACACACA
>CAJQZJ010032121.1:2205675-2270776 GCA_907164525.1 Lophiomys imhausi
TGTGTGTGTGTGTGTGTGTGTGTGTGTGTGTGTGTGTGTGTGTGTGTATGCTTGGGCCACAG
This sequence comes from Lophiomys imhausi, assembly GCA_907164525.1. NCBI lineage: Eukaryota > Metazoa > Chordata > Mammalia > Rodentia > Muridae > Lophiomys > Lophiomys imhausi. Next base: position 2,205,738 of record CAJQZJ010032121.1, read on the forward strand.
AACAGTGTTGAGTGTTGTTACTAGGTACTGTTTCTGGACAGGGCCTCCTCCATAATATAGGCTGGCTGCAAGTGTAGCACCAGGGATCCATCTGGATCAGCCAACTCAGTACTGGGATTACAAGTGTTCAGCATCATGCTTATATAGGTTCTGGGTTTCTAATTCACATTTCATACCTGTCTGGTGAGCAATTTACAGACTGAGCTTCTTTTGCAGCCCCAGAACTTCATTCTTTCTGAACTCAGCCTCCTATGATAACAACTACAACTCTACATTTGTGAATTTATCCATTTTTTAAAATTTATTTTTACTTTCATTTAATTGCATGTATGCCTATGTCTATGGGGCAATGTGTGTGTGCATGTGCCTACATAGATCAGAAAAGGGTATCTGTTCTATTGAATATGGAATTATATGCAGTTATAGGTGGGTGTTGGGAATAGAGTTAAGGTCCTTGGCCAAAACAGTATGCGCTTAAAACTGCTGAACCGTTTCTTTGCCCTCCTTTTCTTTAATGTGCTAAATACATTGGGTTAATCTATGTGACATCTTGTTCTTATGTATGAAAAGGAGGCTCTGGTAAGATGATTTCATGTCCTGCCATTGTTTGTAATAGCTAAGGATTAAGGTAGAATCAAGTATCTAAGAAGGCATTGCATACAGACGAGGAAAGAATCAGAGATCTAGGGTTAGAATGGTGATATTCTATTAGATGTAGTCTTCAGGACCATGACATCTGATAGGTTTTGAGTGAAGGTTTGAGGATAACTTTTAAAATCATACATAGATCAGAGCTCAGCAACCCGACTCATTAGTTCTTAAAGCCATTTGAGAATAATAAGAAGAATGTAAGTCTATCCTTGGTAGGAGGAGAATAAATCTGAGCATTTGCATTCCTGTAATATGGACAGAAACTATTAATGGAAGTGAAATAATTATAAATATAAATATAATTATTTTTATAAATTATAAATATAAATAATTATAAATATGACACAAAGTGGCATAGATCACTATTCAGTCAATAGATTATCAAATGATAGTGTCTAATTAAAGCTTTTTGGGTCTTCCACCACACGCTACTTGAATATAAAGGAAAATTAGGCCATAAAGTTGATTTGCCTGTACTTTGCAGGGAAATACTCTATTCATGCCAGATGTAAGCAGGCTAGATGAACCAGTTTATTCATCAACAGAAAATTTACTGATATCTTCTAGGACCAAAGGTTGATCTAGAGAAGCAATGGCAAAAGAAAAAAGTCTCTTTTCATGGAGTTTATCATCTTGAATGAGGAAGGGATATGAAAATATGTAGACACAAAATTAGGAGATTATAGCATAGCTTGGAGGTATAAAAGAGCAGGGGCTCCATGTGAGCCTATTGTAGAGGGAAATGAGCTCTTCAAGGAAGGCTGGGTTCAGAAATGATGCAGTAAATTGACTCCTGAAGCAGGAGGAGGAGGTGACTGGCAAAGAAGTTCAGAGAAAAAGCCTTCCAGGCAGAGGAAACAGCATGTATCATATTTATATGGTGCTTGATCCATATAATGTTGCTACCTTTAAAGGTCAAAAATTATTGAACATCAACCATCATGTGCAGTTCAGTTTATTTATGAGAATTACATACATGTCAGTGTCCAGAGAACTAAGGATAATAGTAAGGTATTTTATGTGCTCCAGTACACATGTCTCTTATAGTTCAGGTGAGGCACAGGGATGGATAAGCAACCAGTGGAAGCAGAGGAAGTAGTCATTTGGGAGTGGAAGATCCTTTGCATAGAATGCATTCTTCAGAAACCATCCTTCTCAGCACACATGGTTCCGCTGATTGTGCTGTATTATTTCCATGTCTGGTTGATGCAAGAAAATACCCAGCGGAAACAACTTTAGAGGGGAAGACTTCATTCAGACATATAGTTCCAGGATACAGTTCATTGTGGGACAGAATGGTTGGTGGCCAGAACAAGAGGCATCTCGTTACACAGTCTGGAAGTTCAACCCACTTTCTCCTTTAAATTTAGCCTGGATCCAACCCCATTGAATGGTATCTTCTACATTTAGGGTACATCTTATCTCTTAGCCTCATCTAGATATTGTCTCATTTACATTCCCACACATTTGTTTCCATGCTGATTCAAAATCCTAAATTAACAAGATTAACCATCACAAGTAGCTTCCTACCAAGGGGCTGTGACAGGTGCTTGTGATGAACTTGTAACAAACAGCAGGTAATTTTCCTTCCTTTTTCATTTGAAGAGAAGCCACAGAAATGATGAGCCATAAAAGCTTTTATTTTTTTTTTTTACTTGGTCCCTATAATGAAATCAGTGTTGGCCACCACAGGATACTATGAATCAAGGGTTTGAATAGTTGATCATCTTCTTCTAAATTAAGTGTATCAGGAAATTCCCTCAGAGATTTATAAGTGATTAGAGACAAAAGGTTCCCTAATTTACTTTCAGATAAATTAAGGAATGAGAGTCATTTGTGTTGTTGCTGTAACTTGTTTAGTAAGTCCTTATGGGTGCAGGGTTTGAAACGTGGCTATTTATTTAGCTACTGTGATGTTTCATTGACTATGATTTAGATGACACTAGTAGGTAAAGGGTAAGGAAATGAGAAAGAGCCAGCTTGTATAGGAGGAGGCACTAGGTATGTGTTAATCCACTAGAAGAAAGCAAAAAATGTCTTTGGTTTAACAACGTTATTAGAAAATGATTTAAAAGAAAAGTTGTGGGCTGGAAAGATGGTCCAGTGGTTAAGAGCACTTGATATTCTTCCAGCAGACCCATGTTCAGTTCTCAGCACCCATCTTGGGAGGCTCTTAATCATCTGTAGCTGTAGTTCTGTGGAACATGACACCCTCTTTTGTCCTCCATGGGTGCCCACATACATATGGCACATACCCGTACATACAACAAAAATTAAAAAATAATTGTAAAATAACACATCTTTTGTTTTGAAATTTCACTGTTCTTGAGAATTTCATACATCTGTACAACAAAATATGATTATATCTACCCCTACTTTCTTCCTTCAACCCACCCTATATCACTCCCAACAAATATAAATTTGCAGCTTCATGTCATTGTCTTCTTCTTCCCCTAGTTCTTCTTCTTCTTTGATAACCTACTAGGTCCAAATATGCTGCTCATAAGGAATTTTGTAAAATGACCCTATGCATTCATTTTTAAATAAATTATGAAGTAAAATATCTTTTTATGTTCTTAACTTTATTTCTTGGAGGGTAGGTGATCAAGAGATGTGATATGTCATTCAAAATGTTGAAAGCTTCTATTTTCTAGTTTCTTGTAGATGAGACAATCTTTTGCCTTTATTTCAGACTTCACACTTTCATAAAGCATGCTCACTGGCATTATCATGATCCACAGCTCTGTGAAAACCCTGCAGGATCCAGTTGCACCCATTTTCTTTCCATCTCTGTTGCTCTCATCCTTACCCTGGCCTGGCAATGAGTCAAGACTTCTGTTGATTTTCTCCTTTCCTCCAAAATTCCCTAATAGTCTCTGTTATCTCCCCTAGCTGTGTAATCATCAGGAGTGCCACTGTTCTAAATTCAATTTTCATTTTGTAAGAAATTTGTTACAAATAGGCAGTCTAGGTGAAAATTCAGATTCACAATAGGGATAGTATCAAAAGAAAGAGGTCAGATATGTTTTCTGCCTTCTTTTTCAACCAGTATAATTTAACTTTTCCTTTTCATTTTTGAGTGTGTGTGTATGATGTATGTATGTGTCTGTGTCATACGTTTGTGTGCCTGCCATGGTGCTAGTGTAGAGGTCAGCAGACAACTTGGTGGTTGTTTCTTTTCTTCCACTATGTGGATTCTGGGATCAAACTCAGATCATCAAGCCTGGTGGTATGATCCTCCACCTGCTGAGCTACTGTGCTGGCCCCAGTGGTATTGATCATCATTGTCATCAGGGAACTAACAATTGCTCATATTCTAGATTTTTCGCTTTTATTATTATTTAACTTTTTATTGATTATTTGTGAATTTCATATCATGCACCCCAATCCCACTCATCTCCCCGTTCCTTTGTACCCACTCTCTGTACTCACAACCTTACTCCAAAAAGAAAAAAATATCTCCTTGTGGAAGCTGTAGTATGTCACAGTGTGTTACACAGTATATCCTTTGTCCACAGTTCTTTGCTTACAAATATTCATTTCAATGAGTCATTGGTATGTTTCGAGGCCTCTGGCTTCTGCTGCACTATCAATACTGGATCCTTGCTGGGACTCCTCTTGGAGTCCCTTTGTTGGACTCTGTCATGGATATCCTGCAGTCCTGGAGATCCTGCAGCTTTGGAACAGTAGGACTGACCTCTTCACAAATGCCAGCAATTCATAGATGGGGTAGATATTGGGGTGGGCTAAGATCCAAAGCCCTGGGTCTGGGCCTGGGTGGTAGCTGAGCTGGTCAGACTGCCATTTCTCTTATACTCACAACACTAGGGTGAGCTCTGCAGCACTGCCCCAGCTAGTTCATCCAATATCACAACTGGCAAAGGGCAGTGCCAGTTCTCTGACTCTCACACTCTCTGAGATGGCTCACTGGCAAACCCAGCAACCAGGGCCAGATGTACTGTGTTGCCCAGGTGAGGTGGAAAGCCCTAGTGCTGCAGCAGATGAGAGGCAGGACCAGTTTACTTGCTCTCATGACCCAGGACCAGCTCTCCTGACTACTGTAGGTGGCAAGGGATGAGGGGAAAGAGCAGTATCTCTCCTTCACCTACATGGCCACATGAAAGATGAGGGGCAAGGGTCACTCTCCCATGTTCACACCCTCAGGCTGGCTCACCAGCAATTCCCCAAACAGCGACAGCTCTACTGTGCTGAGCTGTGGGGCCAGTTCTCCATAGTGCTGCAGCTGGTGATGGGCAGCGACAGATCTCCTGCTCTCACACCTTTCAGGGCCAGCTTTCTAATGATGCCCAGGCAAGGGGTGCCAGTTCTGCATAGCCCTCAGACACCATCATGGCCTCAGATAGTATCCCAGACAAGAGGTATCTACCTTGCTTTGATGACAGCAGATCACCACTCCTACAGGGTCATGGACCTAGACCTGACCCTTGGTGGCAGAATGGACTAGGATCTCACCATGGTCTCAGATGGCAATACCATCTACTCACATCAGACTGTTCCTCACTACCCCCAAGTCTCCAGTTCTGTCTGTCATCCTTATGCACACATCCTTCTGCTTCTCTTTCTCTTTCATGTATCCACCACTTACTTGCTCATTTTTGTGGTATCTGGGGCCTTTGAGTGTCTGGATTCCTCTTAGGAGTGGTCTCAGGATTGCTATGCACACTCCTGGGCCCCATGGTGCCAGCTTGGAGGGGGTTAATATTCTGTATTCTGAATGATCTCTTTGTTCTAGGCAATATACCATGGTGCTTTGCATGGTTTATCAAGTCTATGATATATATGTATTTTATTTCAATATCAGAAAAAAGATGTCAGAATGACAGAAGAGTAACTTACCCAAGACCATAGATGCAGTAAGAGGAACTGTAAGGTGAAAGGAAGTCTACAACGCCTACATCTTTAACCACACAACACTTTTCATTAAAGCCTTTGGAAGGGAAGTTATAGAATCATTTGTTAAGGGTGCTGGTCCTTAAGGTCTCCCAAAAGCAAACAGAATTAGTCTTAGTGGGCATCGTGGGTAGAAGGGAACTTCTGAGGTGTTTGTGATGTACTCTGCACTTTAATAGCTACTTTACTGTAGACTACTAACCTGGAATTTAAAAAATGACAACCTTCCCCTGGAATGATGGCACTTGTGTAGAGAGTGGCCTATCTCAGTCATTCCTCAGAATTGGGAACAAGGCATATGAAACTATAAGAAACCATACAAAGATTTTTGAGAGGATTAGAGATGATTAGAATTTCATCTCCCTTTTTCTCTTCCAAGCTGATGGCCTCAAGAGTTAGACTCCTTCAGATTAGGCTAGAAGTGGGTCAACAGCAAACACTTCTAGGGCAAGTAACTCATCTCTTGTTTGTCTTTATCTCTATTGTGATCATCATCTCCAAATGAATGTATTACACTATTGTGTTGCGAGGACCCAGCAAAAACAATTGCTATTGAGGAAGGGGTGGATCAAAGTCATTCTGAAGCTACCGAGAGCTTTATTTTTTTCTATATAGAAAGTAGACAATCTATTATAGTCCTTTAACCCCTAGGACCAGTCACAATCCCTTGGAGAGTTTGATAAATAGCAGTGTTGGGTCAGATTTGGGATTGGGGGTAGTGTATACATCGTCTAATGTAGTATCTGTTTATGCTCCTCCAGCTGTTGGTCTAGTGGCTCAACTGAGAATCAGTGCTGTTTAGTTTAGTTTAGGTGAAAGAATAATTTGGGGAGAGAGAGATGGAAATATGTCTTACTTGATAAAGTTCCTACCATGAAATCATGAAGACCCAAGTTCAGATCTCTAACACCTACATAAAAATCTGGATGTCATGACATATATCTATAACCTCAGATTGGTAGGGAGAGAGATAGATGAATTTCTGGAGCTCATTGACTGCCCAGCCTATCCAAATCCATGAGCTCTAGGTTCAATTAGAGACCCTGCCTTAAATAATAAAGTGGAAAGTAGTTGAGAAAGATTCTGATGTTGACCTCTGTTCTCCATGTAGATGTACATTTGTGCACACACCCACACAAACATATACACACCACATACATAAAAATAATTTGAAGGATGATTCTAGGGGACCCTTTCTAATGCAAGGACTTTAATTCTGTGACTAAGGATACAAAAGTATACAATACCTTCATCTTAGATATCATAGAACAAGAGTTCTGTGGCATAAAAATTCAATCATATTACTCAATTTGGTCACTGAAGTGTGTCTTTGGTACTGGAAGAGTTCTGAAGTTGATTGACGTGAATATGAATTTTGAAATATTTTTTAGATGCAGTCTTCAGGTGTGCTAACATTTTAGAGCCTATTGGAAATTCTTTCTTTAGGTTTCTACTTCTATAAACCAGGAACAATAAAAATAGCTACCTCCTAGGATTCATTCACAGATCATCTGTTTATTCTTACAGAGACATACATTTCTTTTTAAGTTTTTCAGTATAGCTCAGTCATGAGCTTTGCCTTCAACTGGGTTCAGTTTTTCAGCAGTGCAGGAGTTGTAAATGGTGATACAGGACTGTATGTGCTCCTATTCATTCCTTGTGCCATCACTACTTTTGACTGTTTGTTTTTCAGAAGGATCATATTTAGCTCACAGCCAGACTTCCTCTCATTGAGTTTGTAGAATACCACTTAACCCCGGTCTCTCTGTCTAGGAATAGGTAGTAAATGCTGATTATCATTTAATTTGATGTACTTTATTTATTTATTTTTATTTATTATTGTTTAATCATTTTATTTCTTTGAGAGCCTTATACATGAGCACTGAGTGTACATATATCTCTTCTGTCACTCCCTCTCTTCCCTTCAGATCCTCCCCATAACCCAAATTTCATGATCTCATTTTTATTATTCTTGTTACATGAAGATTCACTTTATATATGCACATATGCATATAATATAAATGTATACCTAGCTTTGATTGTGTGCACAATATCTTATGAAAATTCATTTAAATGCATTTCTGATTCACCCTGGTACTTTAACTGGTAGAACTGAGATAAGAGAAAATGTCAGGAATATGGGAAACGGTCTCTACTTAATGCTATCTGTTAATAAGTGTCCAGATAATTAAATAATTATCATTGCACTTTTGTACTATAAGGCATGATTTTTCCTATTGTTTGACTATAACTGTGATATATAACTATATAAGAACAGCTTGTTAATCAATTTTTATTTCTGTAGGTCTCACTCAAATAACTTAAACTCTATTCCTCAGTTTCCTTAATCCTTAGAAAAATTACTTTTCTATTTTTGTGACATCTGTCTAAGTGTGTTTTCTGTTGCTGTAACTAAATACCCAAGATTGAGTCATTTATAAAGAAAAATATACTTAATACTGGTCTGGTGGCTGTGAGATCCAGGGCAGAGGTGATCATCTCGTTAGGCAAGCCCATTGCTAGTAGAGACTCTGCGGAAACTTTAGGTGACATAGTATATATGACATAACAAAAGAGATCTACATATAAGGCAGAGCCAAATTGGATTATGTAGCAGATTCATTCACAGAACTAATCTTTAACCTGTAAATCCAAAGTTTGAACAAACTAAAGCAGGAGAGTCAGCCTAGTCACCCATTAGAGATCACAACTCTTTCCTCCTCTTAAATGTCTTGCAGTAGGAACTACATTTCAATGAGTTTTGTGGCAGGTATTCAAGTAATATAGCATCTGTATTACTGAGATTAAGCTTCCAGATGTCCCTGTATCTTATTGGTTAATGTGAGGATAACTACTGTATTCCTCCTTTTCTTACTTTTGATAACCAAAAAGGTTGTTGGATCTACTCTCCCCCTTGTTAAAATACCATCAGTGAAAGTAACAAGTCCATGGCCAGAAGGGAAAGAAGAATAAATATGAGTCCTTGATACCATCAGGGAGCTGTTATGTCACAGACATTCTGAACAAAATGATCTTCATTTCAATTTATATGAGAAAAATAAACCTCAAGTGAGTAAGCTGCAGTTGTTGGCTGTTTGCTGTGTGCATGCAAATGGAATCCTGACATACGCTGTATGAACTAAGCCGAGTCAGGTGATCATCATCAAGAAATGTCTTGCAGGTACAAAGGGATTATTTTGAGAAATGGATACAAGATTGAAAAATGCAACTAATTTCTGCATTTCCCATGCATCCCATTGGATTAGTGAGCTTTCTACCTCTGTGACAAAATACCTTATGTAGTGAACTTTCTGAAAAGAAAGGTTTATTTTAATTTAGTGTCACAAGTATCTGGCCATAAGAATTGGTTTCTATTGCTGTTGAGGTCAAGCCTAGGTATTTTTATGTGCAGAAACTTCTTAATTTATGTCAACTGAGAGCCAAACAAGAAGCCAACAGGGGCTAGTCCTACTAACCTGTTTAAGAATACATTCCCAAGTGATCTCTCTTCCCTCTCTTAGGCTTTAATCTTTTTTTTGAATTATTTATTTGTTGCTTCAGGTAACATCTCCATCATATTGTCCTCTTCCCCCCCTTCCCAGCCTCTCCTACCCACCCTCTACCCCCTAACCCTTCCATCCCACTCCTCTGGAATGGAGTGTTCCTACATAACAGTCCCCCATCCCAGTTCAGAAGTCATATGAGGGCCAAAAGCCTCCTCATACACTGGGGGCCTAAAAGGCAGTACCACCAGTGAAAAGGGTCTCATTGTCAGGGAGAGAAAACTAAAAAAAACACACAAACAAACAAACAAACAAAAAGTATATGTCCATGTTCCCTTTGGTACGTTGGTTGTAGTATAGATATCCTGTACTATATAGATAAAATCCGACTTTAAGTGAATAGATGCCATGTGCATCCTTCTGAGTCTGGGTTAGCTCAATCAGGATGAGCTTTTCTACTTCTATCCATTTGGTTACAAATTGCATAATTTCCTTGTTTCTGATAGCTGAGTAGTATTCCATTGTGTAGATGAACCACAGTTTTTTAATCCATTCATTGGTTGAGAGACATCCGGGGTGTTTCCAGTTTCTAGCTATTACAAATAAGGCTGCTATGAATATAGATGAGGAAACTTCCTTGTGATTCGGTGAGGAGTCCTTTGGATGTATACCCAGAAGTGATATGGCTGGGTGCTGAGGCAAAGTTATTCCAAGTTTTCTAAGATATCGCCATACTGACCTCCATAGTGGTTGCACAAGCCTGCATTCCCACCAGCAATGGAGGAGGGTTCCCCTTTCTCCACACCCTCACCAGCATGTGCTGTCATTTGAGCTTTTGATCTTAGCCATTCTGACAGATGTGAGATGGAATCTCAGAGTCCTCTTGAGTTGCATTTCTCTGATGATTAAGGATGCTGAACACTTCAACTCTTAAATGTTCTACTGTGTCCTAACAGTGACAGGATGGGAAATAAGCCTTCAACACTTGGGCCTTTTGGAGACATTTATCCAAACTATAGCAACAATGATGAGTGATTTCCTAAAGAAAGACTGCTATGATCTTGTTAGTTAGTATGTCCAGTGCAATGTTTATCCACATCCTTGATACTTAGTAAGTAAATATTTACTTGCTGAATATGCAGTGTGTGCTCAGTAGAGATTATGGCTGATGATATTTATGAGCAATGACACACAGATAATATTGTAAGGTTTACTATTTGTTATCATTGTCTGTAATTTTCTTGAGATGGAAGATAATGTGAGGAGACTTCCGGTGGGCCTAAGACAATGCACAGGTAATGGCAGAGTCTCAAAAGTACTTACACAACTAAATAAAGAAATGCAAGTGAGTAAGGAGTTGTATGTGTATATGAGGTCCTCGTAACTTAGAAGCCTCATCTTAGTAGCAGTCTTGAAGATATATTAACTTTTAATACTTAAATTCTTCTTCATTGTTTTCCATAATTTGTTCAAAACTTAAAAAATGAAAATGTTAAAAAGCTTATAAAATTAGATAAAATGATCTGCAGTCTTGTCATCTACACTCTGTTTTCTGAGTGCCTGTGATGCATATTCCTTTCTTTTTGCAGTAACTGCCTTGTATTGTCCCTTTCTGTTTATATATATATATATATATATTGAAAGTTAACTGGGTAATTGTGATGGACTTTTCAAATCTGGTCTTTGAAACAGATGCCTATAGTTGTTGTTTTTTACTTGATTTACAAAACTGTAGAGTGTTCAATGCCTTTCACTCTACTCTCAGGGTTGCAAATTGCCACAAAGTTCCTTTTTCTGAATGTGGTTTTTGAAAAATTGCTTCTTTACTGTCCTTCTGGGTGTAGTATCACTATAAGGCACATTTAAACCTTATTATCTTTGTCATTATTTTACATACAATAGTTAATGTTTTTAGTATATCATTGATATCAAATTGCATTTTATATTTTATTTTGTTGATGTGTTATGTCATTGTGGTTACATTTCCAATTTATATCTTTAATCTAAGAAATTAACTAGCATTCATATTTTTTGAAATGCTAGTAAAATGCCAACAAGGTGATTAAAAATATAAATAAACCAAAGCCAAGGGACTTTGACGGACTTTATAATTTAAAATTGGTTTGGGAAAGGAGAAAGGGAAGAGATGGAAGCTGGTTTAGGAAATTTAGCTCTATTGGAGTGAAGTGTATGCTAGTACCCTTTTAAAACACATCTGTGTTGTCATTTGTATTAGACTGTTACTGAGAAATGAGAAAGTAGCCTGTACTGCGTTTCTTTCCTTACTGCATTGTTCTGATCAAAAGGCTGACAAGAAGTGACTTAAAGGAAGATGGGTTTATTTTGCTTATAGTTCAGTATGACATATATCACAGTTGAGAAGTCATGAAAGTTAGAACATGAGACAGATGACCATATTGGTCCACTCATGAGATAGAGAGACATGAATGTCAGTGTTCTTACTTTCTACTTTTTATTCAGTATAGAACCTGAGCCCTTGGAATGGTGACACCCTCACTTAGAGTTATTATACCTCTATTAACATAATACAGAATATGCCCTTACACATGCAAATGTACACACACACACACACACACACACACACACACACACACACACAAGGGTTTGTCTCCTAGTTGATTCTAGATATTGTTAAGTTTGCAATAACTATTAATTACCATATACTACTGGTAAGAATTTTGATACGTAAATTCTACTATTTCTGGCAACACTGTTTTTGCTTTCTGTTTGTCCTTACATTCATTCTGAAAAACCATGATAGTTATATAAAGAATATTATTCTTCTGCAGTATATTCATCTGTCTATCAGTTAGCCAACATGTATTATTTTAGGCACTTGCTTTTCTGGGAAGAAAATTCTGATCAAGGCATCAGGTTACTGTTGTAGACAAATCCTGAGGTTTTATTGTAGTTCAAAGGGTTCACAGCTGGGTAATTTTGATCATTATTTTTCTCATCAAGTAGTGTGCACAGCACCTTCCAATACTATAAAAGCTAGCCAGACAGTAGGGTTTAAGCTGTTAGTTCAAAACCAACTTAATATATCCATAGTTTTTTGAAACAAGTATATGGTCTCTTCAGCAAAAGTACTGTAACATTTGGCTTGAGAAGACATTACCACTGGTATGAAAGTGGTTCAAATATTATGGGAATAACTACTTTCTTGTGAGTTTAAGTCCTCTCCACAAGAGGAAGCCCATAACTGGCACCTTTATCAGGTCCAATATCCCATGGCTAGAAAAGTCGTAGGCATCAGGGGAAAACCTATTACTATTACGATTCTAAATGGATATAGTATTAAGTTGACTCCTAATGATTTAATGTTATACCCATTGATTATTAAATCTCTCAAACTTAATCAGAGAAGCTCCAATTTGGAGTAGATGGTGATTAAATGAAGACGCAACAACTGGCCACCATATAGAGAATTAGAGACGGTGGAATGCTTGGCTCTAACTGGAACACCTCTACAGTATGTACCCTTTCCTTCCAAGACTCAGGGATCATTGCAGAAGAAGGGGTGGGAAGTTTTTGACAGCTAAAAACAGTGAATGAACAAAAAACAGTGTCCTCTGGCTATAATCAAGTAGCTGCATATATTGTTGGCAAAAGTTATGATAGCTTGTACAATTCTTGTGATCCTCAATCTAAACCAAATTCATCATGGATAAGAGAGGTAGGCCTGAATTTCTATCAGTACACAAGAAACTATTGACAATTGATAGCTTTTGGACGAGGGAGAGTCAGTTTTATACAGAGATATATAAAAACAAAGAGTGTGGAGTTGGGAGGGTGGAGAGGTGAGGGCACCTGGAAGGAGTTGGGAAAGGGGAATCATGATCAAAATATATTGTATGATTTTTTTTCAATAAAGTAAGAAAGAAACTGAAGTATTGTGAGTCTCAGTGGTAGAATAATCACCTAGCATGCGTTGGCTCATGGGTTTGCTTAGTAACAAAAAAAAATTCTCATTTCTTGAAAATAATGGAAGGAAGACATAAGGAGCCTCATTGTTATGTTTTTATGTATGCCCCATGACTCTGATAGAGACATTATGATGATTAATTTTATATATGACCCTAACTGGGAAAGTGGCCAGATACTGGGTCAAACAGCTTCTGAATGTTACCATGGGAGTGTTTCAAATAAGCTTAACATTTAAGTTGATAGGCTTTCAGTAAAGGAGATTTTCCTTTATAATTCAGATGGACTTCATCCAATCAGTTTAAGCCTTGACTGGAGCAAAAGACTTTCCTATAGCAGGCAAGTATTTTTTGGAATTTATGTGCATTGTCAGCTCTTCACTGGTTTTCAGTCTGCCTGGTCACCCCACAAGATTTGGACTCCTTCTTAATTTCCACAGTTGTGTGAGTGGATTTATTAACCATGTTTTCTTGTACATGGCATTGGTTCCCTTACTCTGGGAAACTCCCATGCAGTCTTTACTATTTCTTTGAACTTACTTGTGATTCACATACTTCTGCATGTTCCTCTTACCCAAAATATTGTAAGTGGTACTTGTACAGAAAGATGACTTTGTTGTAAGGATAGTCTATCTAATGATACTTGCACAGTACTTAAAGATGAGTTATCTTGTCAATGAGTAAAAGTCATTTTAAGAAGACCCATACTTATCACCTTGCATAAAACTTAAGTCCAAATGAATCAAAGACCTTAACATAGGGCCTGACACACTAAGTCTATTAGAAGAGAAAGTGGGGAAAACACTTGAACTCATTGGCACAGGTGACAACTTCCTGAACAGAACACCAACAGCTCAGGATCTAAGACCAACAATCAATCAATGGGACCTCATGAAACTGAAAATCTTCTGAAAGGCAAAAGACACTGTTATTCGAACAAAACTGCAGCCTACAGATTGGGGAAAGATCTTCACCAACCCCACATCTGACACATAGCTAATATCCAAAATTTACAAAGAACTCAAGAAAGGAAATGACAAGAAACCAAATAATCCAATCAAAAAATGGGGAACAGAGCTAAACAGAGAATTCACAAAGGAGGAATCCCTAATGGCTGAGAGACACTTGAAGAAATGCTCAGCACCCTTAATCATCAGAGAAATGCAACTCAAGAGAACTCTGAGATTCTATCTCACACCTGTCAGAATGGCTAAGATTAAAAACTCAAATGACAGCACATGTTGGTGAGGTTGTGGAGAAAGGGGAACACTCCTCCATTGCTGGTGGGAGTGCAAGCTTGTACAACTACTATGGAAATCATTCTAGTGATATCTTAGAAAACTTGGAATAGCACTGAGAGGAATAAAAATTGTAGAGACACCCGTGGCAGGCAGTGGAGCCAGGCCAGCCATGCTCCAGGAACTAGCTAACTAGCTAACCACATAGCCGATAGTAAAGTAAGATTAAATTCATTCCTGAGAGCAATATTAAGATTGTTTTGGGCTACATAGGCATTGATCTTTGTATATTAATATAAAATTAAGAGTATATTTGGACATATTGGTATTGATCTTTGTATATTGATACAAAATTAAAGGTAATGCTTCTTAAAGGTATTGTACCTAGTAATGCTTAAAAATGAAATGTGAAGCTCTGGCCTCTTGATACCAACCGTCTTAAACCATTTAGGATAGTTAAGAAAAACAAACTCCTAGTCATGCAAGCGTGTCATTTTGTTAGCTACTATGACAGTCTATCACAGATATTCTCTAAGCTACTCAGAAATCAAGTTGTTAAGAGACAAGCAACATTGGCTTATCTAAATAAGAGATAGATAGAGCATCTTCAAAAACCCCAAGAGATCTGCAGAATATGGCATTCAAAGATGTTTTCTTAAGTTAAGATTTTTTTTTGATATCCAGATATGTCAGCTCCTGACAGCACCCCTTATTCTACTCCAAGTAGAATATGAGCATTGAAGAATCTCCAGTGTGAGATGGTTGAATTAGTGGCAAGCCTATCTCTTGGCATGAAAAACCCCTTGCTTCAACTGTAGACAGACTGCTGTCCAAAAAGAACAAAACTTGGTAGCAGGTAAGTCGACAGCCTAGCTCTGCCAAGACAGGGTAGGTAAGTCCTTCATAATTACTGCTCTACAATCAATGTCTGTCAGAGAAACAGGACCAAAAGGCTGAAGATTGATGCTGTAACATATGGAGAGAAAACGGGAACTTTCCAGGAAGCCACTGATATGTCATTTCTTAGTTTTGGAAGATGCAGGCCCTCCACTTCCTACATAATCAGATATATTTATTACTCTCAGGTCTCTGAGGTGGTTGAAGAATAGATAGCTAGAGTCTCATAGTTAAACTTTGAGTTGTTTAGGAATCAAGAGGATGTTCTGGATCTAAGAAGATGTTTTTAAAATTGTGATGCAAGTTAGTATGAAAGCTGAGTCAGATATAGAACTTTAAACTCATGGAGATGGTTAGATAGTAGAATGTTAAAGTCAAGGGCCAAATACATATGGACTGGACATTGGGAATGTATGCTAAGCCATTTAACTCTCATAATTGTGGCATATTTATTTCTGTTGTTTTGTGTAGTATTTACTGTTATAAGAGAAGGAACCATTTGTTGGACTGAAAGGGGGAGCTGTTGGGGGGAAGAGGGTGGAAAGGTGGGACAGGAGGGGGGAGTAGGGAAGGGATTGTGAGTGAGATGAAACTTGAAGAAATAAAAAAATAAAGTGTAAAAAAATTCATTCCTGAGGAAAACAAGTATAGGATGTTTCCTGCTGACTAACTAATGGGTTGGTACATTCCACCTCACCCCCTTTGGTTGTGGTAAACAATGGGCTGGTCCATTCCACCTGTATTTCCCCTCACCCCCTTTGGTTGTGGTAAAAAATGGGCTGGTACACTCCACCTGTATTTCCCCTCACCCCCTTTAGTTGTGGTAAACAATGGGCTGGCACTTTCCACTTTTATTTCCCCTCACCCCCTTGGATTGTGATTTAAATACCCTACTCTTCCCCAAATTGTCTTCGCGGCTCCTCTACCCCTGCATGGGATATGAGTGGCATCCTCAGTGCACTGAACCCCCTGAAATAAACCTCTTGCAATTGCATCAAGAAGGTATCTTGTGAGTTTTTGGGTGGCCGTGATATCCCGAGTGTTGGGAGTCAGGAGAGGGACTTCCCTGCCCAGGTCTTTCAGCTCTACCTGATGACCCAGCCATACCACTTCTGGGTACACATCCAAATGATTCCTCGCCAAACCACAAGGACCTTTGCTCATCTATGTTCATAGTAGCCTTATTTGTAATAACTAGTAACTAGAAACAACCCAGATGTCTCTCAACCGAGTAATGGATAAAAAAACTTTGCTATGTCTACACAATGGAATACTACTCAGCCATCAGAAACAATGAAATTATGCAATTTGCAGCCAGATGGATGGAGCTATTGAAGGTCATCCTGAGTGAGCTAACCCAGACTCAGAAGGATGCACATGGCATCTATGCACTTATAATCAGATTTTAGTCATATAGTAAAGGATAACTATACTACAGCCAATGCACCAAAGGAAACAGGAGCATAGACTTTGTTACCTGTCAATGAGACACTTTGTCCTAGTGGTGCTGCCTTGTAGGCTGCAAGTGTATGAGGAGGCTCTTGGCCCTCATATGACTGCTGGGATGGGGGAATGATATGTAGGGGCACTCCACTCTGGAGGAGTGTGATGGAAGGGATGGGGGTAGAGGGCAGGACAGGGAGGGGTGGAAAGATGGTACTCTGATGGAGTTGTAACCTGAAGTGATAAATAAACATAAAAAAAAACAAATCATATCCTTCCAATAAAATGGATAGAAACAAACAAAAAAAGAAATATATATTTGTCTATTGGTGAAAATGAAAGCTAAAATATGTCTTTTTATATATCTTTTAAAATATATTTCCATACTAATAAATTTTAATTGGTTTATACTAAGTTACTGATCTGTAATAAATTGACCCATAATCAAAATTATACAGATAGGTGATTCTAGATTGGTTGAGAGTCTGTACATTGAGAGAGACAAGAGACCAGAGATGTACTCCAGAAGAGAATAATGAGTGCTGGTGTAGGACAGGACACACTGAATGAGGCCCAGAGCTGCCTGTGAACATGTGAATATAGATCATTGTGGAGGCATCTAGGTACAGTGGGAAGGGAAGGTGGCTGAGGAACCTGAATACGTTCAGAGGATGTCTTTGCCAGCTTGTGTTTCTTGTCATATGGCAAAATGTTATGATGGAAGAGCACTGGGCAGCTTGGCCAAATTCTGTTCCCCTTCGGGGAACAGCCCAGCTGTTCACCAACTACTCTTTGGACTTTATTAGTCCATTTGTAAAGAGAAGTGTGAGTCCAAAGGGTTATGAGTTCTCACACAGCTATGTGAATATGTTACTTGGCAGAGAAAACTCTAATTAAGTTGTTTAGAGTAAGCCAAAGCTAACCCGCTAATTACAGGAGAGCATTCTCAGGGCTATTCTCTCTGCCCTTACCCTCTTATCCCAGATCAACTCAAGAATATTGTTTGATTTTATTTCTTCTAGGAAATAGTGGGCTCTTGTCAAGTTCAAACACTTGCCAGATGTATGTTCTTTATAGTATGCCCCTTATGATCAGTTATTGAAAATGAAGATTTCCTGGCCAGTATGTTGTCCATCTCCCCTGAAGTGTTGGTGCTGGTGTCATATTTTCAGAAGCAAAATTTCCTTCCCAGTGAAGAAGATAGTGATAAAACCAGCATTTTAGGATCTTGAGAAAAGCACCATTGCAAACATATATGATAATGGGTGTATATTAGTAACGTGACAACTGTTTTTCTCCCAAGCCCTGAAGTGACCAACTACCTAAGCTAAATATTGTTCTCTTTCTCTTTTTTTGGTAAATTGTGAATGCATAAGGTTTCAGACACATTTGAATCAGATGAATTTCAGTTTGCAAGGCACAGTGAATAGTGAAAAATCAGCAGCTCATTTTAGTCTTTTGGCTATTGGTTTTGGTGGCTGAAACATGTTTTCTTTGCTTTCCTTTTATTTTATTAATTATTATTATTATTATTTTATTATTTTATAGGACTGAATCAGAAATCCTCCTTTTATTTTTAGTATAATGTTTATTTATTACATCAAGTTACATCTCCATCATAGTGTCCTCTTTCCACCCCTCCCAGTTCCACCCTTCCCCCTCTTCTCCCTCTCCTTATTTTATTACTATGTAATGTTCTTATCAGTACTTTGATTTACTTTGTTTCGTTTTATATCCATCTGTTATTCAGTTGGAAAGCTGTTGAACTGCTGTTTAAATGAAGGGTTAGTTGGGAATGTGAATTCTAAAGACATAAGCATAGTTCTTCCTTCTCAATAAAGTGACCAGGAAATGAAAGATGGCTAGAAGAATGGCTTGATTCTTCCATTAATGCAAGAAAGCAAGCAGGCAAAAGTGACCAAAGCTAGGCCACCTCACACAATTCTTTTAACCCAGGTTCAGGCCAGTAAATGTGACTCGGGAAACAAAAGTGTTTGCTTCCAAGCCTGATGACCTGAGTTCTAGTCCTAGGACTGGATGACTGAAGGAAAGAACCAACTTCTGACAGCTGTCCTATGCTTTTCACACACACACACACACACACACACACACACACAGAATGGTACATGTGTAGTGTACCCATACATTTACATACACACATGCCACACAATAAATAAATAAGTACGGTAATTAATTTAAAGCAGATTCCTTAATGAGGTGAAGTACAGAGGATTTTAAAAGACATAGCCAATTATATTGGATTGATAGCCACTTCCGTAAAGCAGAGTCACCCAAACAGCTTGTGTCATTACAGATTGCTGTCCTTTCTTGCCAGCTATGCTCTCTTGAGTTGTTAATCCAGCAGGTTGGGTTGTAGCCTAAGCTTTTTCATTTCTGCACACTGTCTCAGGTGATTACAGTTCTGTCCTTTTGGCTCAACTTTAGCCTATGGACTTAAAGGATCTCAGACTAAGTGCACTATAATTATCTAGTGTTTGATTAGACATGCCCTCTGAAGACTGAGAGAATGATGAGCTTTGATGCGTAAGATGCCTTTCCCAATAATGGTATGCTGGCATAAAAGTCAAGATCAGAGAGAACCAGAGCAAACAAGGAAGGCATCAGGGGACTGAGAAGTGGGATTGGCCTTGAAGAAGGAGTGGTCTAGACACAGAAGGGAACATGACATCAGAGCTGAGAACAACAGCTTACAAACCCAAAGAAGAGGCTGAAAGAGCTTTCCCCCTCACACCATACAGTTGTGCTTTATAATTAATGTAGAAGGCATGCTCCTTTAGAGATGATAACTTCCAGGTATCATATGGTTTACACCCTTTCTTCTCTGTTCATAGAACTGACATTCCTTCATACAATTTCCTACACATGGGATTTGCTCAAAAACAAGCATTAAAAGTTTAAAATTCTTTGTTAACTTTCTATCAGCCACTTATCTATTTTTACATTATAACAGTGTAATTTTATGTGACAAATATATAAAAAGTCAAAATAACATAGAAATGTGCAACATACTGAAGCTTCATCACTTCATCTATGAAGTACCAGAGAGAAAGTACATCAAAAATGGATAATGAGGAAAGTCAAGGATACTAAATAGATACCAGTTAGGTATGATATGATATGATATATATATATATATATCATACACACACACACACACACACACACACACACACACACATATATAACCACTTAAAGTCATACCTTTTTTAAGGTATATTGTTATACATAAAGAGGCTGAGGGATAGATTTGGATATAGCCTGATTTTCTTGATTCCTGGTTTTATGAAAAAAAAAAGCATTAAGTACATGTATCAGTGCATGATTGGTCATTCTGTGAAGAATAATGAAGGGAAACAGTTTCTGTGACTGATGACAAGGAAACTGTCATCTTGTTTAGCAAGAGATGTCTGGAAAGATTATTCTGTGGGAAGCTCTTGGAATTGATTCTTCAAGGGTGTCTCTTGATGCCATGTGGCTGAATAATAAGAGAGGCATGTAACAAGAGTCAAGGGTGTAGAGATGAAGAGGAGGAAGGCCAGTACAGCTAGAGAGAATCAATTAAAATGACCCTACAGCTTCTAGGGGATAGACAAGTAATTACCATTAAGAACCTAAATGGACACCACAGGTTGTTAAATGCCAAGTATTTATAGCCAGATAACTCATATTGTAGTAAAAAAAATAGAGAAATTTATTGAGTTGGTAACTGATGATATAGATATTGACTAATGAGAAAGTCAACTCCCCTTCCTACTATAATCTGGGTGGTCGTGGGTTAGTTATTATTCCTGGTACTGGGATAAAATATCTTAGAAAAGCAACTTAAGAGAGAAAGAGCTCATATGGCTACAGTTTGAGGGTACAGTCCATCAAGGTGGGTGTAGTGCTTAGTTTTTTTCAACTTGACAAAATCTAGAATCACCTGAGAATTTCAATGAGTTATGTTTACACTAAGATTAGACTGTAGGACATTGACTTGATTTTGTTCATTGGAAAGGGAAGATCAGCCACTATGGGAGACATCATTCCCTAGATTTTGGTTCTGAATTGTGTAAAAGTGGAGGCATTGAGCTGAGTGGTGGCACACATAAATGCATTCCTTTCCCTCTACTCTTGACTGCGGATGTAGTGTGAGTAGCTGTTTTAAGGTTTTGCTTCCTTGAGTTATGTACTATTATGAAATGTAAACTAGAATTATGAGATGAAACAATCCTTTTCTCCTCTAAGTCACTTTTTTTGTCAGGATATATAATTGCAAGGGCAAAAATGAAGAAACAGTGGGGAAATCTGACTGGCAGTAACTTGAGGCAGCTGATCATATTGTCTCTGTAGTCAAGAAACAGGAGCAATGAACACTCATGCTAGATAGCTTCCTCCTTTTTTTTCCCTGCAGTCCACAATCCAAGCCCACAGAATGTGCTGCTCCTTCACAGTAGTTTTCCCACCTTGAATAACCCAGTGGAGTTAATTTCTCATAAGTATACCCAGAGGTTAGCTAACCTAATAATCCCTTCCAAGTGTGCATGGAGGCTGACTCCTAGATTTTATCTATCTAATAATATTAACCATCATAAGTTCAAAGGGAAGGAGGGAGAAAATGCAGTGAGGAAGACAGACTCCACAGTTACTTCATGATTGTTTAAAGCCAGGTGTCATAGTTTTCTTTTGTTGCTGTCATAAACACGATGCCAAAAGAAACTTGGAAGATAAGGATTAGTTTTACCTTAGAACTTATACTCCACTATTGAAGGCAATCAGGACAGGTACTTAGAGGCATGAAATGAAGAAGAGACCATGGAGGAATGCACTTAATGCCTTGATATCCATGTTTTGCTCAGTCTGATTCGAAAATAATTATTACTCAGGACCAGCAGCCAGGGATGACACTGTCTACAGTGGACATCAGTCAGTAATCAAAACAATACTTAAAGACTTGCCGATAGGCCAATCTGATGGAGGCATTTTTGCAATTGAATTTCCTCTTTTCAGATGAATGGAGCTTGCATCATGTTGATAAAAATAAACAAACAAATAAACAATCAATACAAAACAAATGCTAACAAGCACATCAGGCAGGCATATCTCTTTAAACACACAGCATCTAAGGAAGATGGTATTATAGTAATTATAGTAGAGGAGGACATTGAGGCATAGAGAAACTGAGCAACCATCTGAGAATTTTCTGAGTGGGCTGTTGACTTGGGATTTAGTCCTGCTTATTTTGGTTCTAGAACTTGTATACACACACACACACACACACACACACATATACACACATACATATATATACACATACATATATATACACACACACATATATACACACATACATATATATATATACACATACATATATACACACACACACATATATATGAAGAATATATTAAGAAAATAAGGAAAATGTGATTTGTTTCTTGCTCAAATTAACAAATTATTTTCTTAGAATATGATGTTCATCCAAAGAGGCAATAACTAGAAGACGTGTTAAAGTTGTTTATTTTTTTCCCACATATCTGACAGGTGTAATTAAGCACTTCGGCTTGAATTTCTGAGTATCTGAACCTCCTCTACACAGAGATGTGAAGTAATTGTCTAAACATTTTTCCAGAAGAAGCAAAAACTAGACTTGCTCTTGATTAATATAGTTAAAGGTTTTGCTGCTGCCATATAAACTTGGTCTGAATCTCGACTTATATTCAGCTTGTACATTTTATCTCTTCTCTTTATATTTCTTGCTAATTTTCTTTCCATCACTAGATGAGAGGATGGCAAACTATTTCTATAAGGTAGCACATAGGAAACATTGTTAGTGTTGTGAGAAAATTGCTGCATTTACTTATATCTGCTGTTGTAGTGTGAAAGAAATGGAAAACATATGTGTGGGTTGTGTATGTGTGTATGTGCAGGTGCATATATGTGTGTGCATATGTGTGGTGCATATGTATGTGTGCATGTCTCTCTCTCTTTGTGTGTGTGTGTGTATTAATGAATCAATGTTGCTGTGTCCCAATAAAACTTTATTTTTTTAAAAAGCAGCCCAGGTTTGTCTTTGTACTTTGAGACTCAGTGTAAATTATATGTCTTAATGTTATGTTATTGTCACCTATCTATACTTTCCCATGTTTTGCTTGGTTTATAGTTCTGTAATATCGCTGTATTAACTTTGAAAATCTATTATTTTACAAGACTGCCTTTTAATCTTAGAGTGACTTTTCCTAGATAAGTGGTAAACTTTATTAACCCTTTGTCTGCTCTGTGATATGCTAAACTGAAAATTACATCTTCTAAATGTGCAAAGAGTGTTATTTTCAGACTTACATGCTCTTATAGACTCTTTCCTCTCTCCACAAAAAGAGACATATCTTTCCCTACTGCTTGAATCTATCTAGACTGGCACTTTCTTTTGTTTGTTTATTTGTTTTGTTTGTTTGTTTTTTGTTTTGTTTAATATTTGAGACTTACAAGGTCTTGCTTTGTATCCCAGATTAGACTTGAACCCCTCATCCTATTGCCTCAGCTTTTTGACTACTGGAATTCTAGGCATGTGCCACTATACTTGACCAGACTGGGTGTTTTGACAGCCTTACTTGCGAGGATGTCGCTAAGTTCAGGATGATACCTGATTTGAGAACCGGAGGGGTGGAGTAGATTCTACTTGAGAATCTGTTGAGGGAAGGTTTAATATTGTTTCTGATACATTGAATTCAATGCTGAGATCTGGTTACCGCTCCTTCTGAGGCATTCTCTTGATTGGTTAATAAAAGTTGCTTATGGGCAATTAGCTGGGCAGAAAGAGTATAGGAGGGCGGGACTTCCTCAGATCAGCACAGAAACTTGGCACACACAGAGACACACTCTCTCTTTCTGCTGGGAGACACAGAAGGAGACAGACGACTGGAGAATTGCTGGAAGGTACTTGAAGGCACATGATGGTTTGGAATTAGGTGATCTGATCCGGGTTAACTTAGAGTAGCTAATTGAGAATCTGCCCAGCTAAGGGCTAAGTGTTAAAATATTAAAAGGTCTTGGTGTGTTTAATTATTGGGGAAAAGACTGCGGAAGTGTATAGGCCCTCAGTCCAAGCAGTCCCAGGCTGTTGGATTCCCAGACTTCCCTTGAGCCCAGGCGAATCTCCTGCCAAGCCACCGGTAATTCTACCGGCCTAATATAACAACTTATATTAATTAACAGAATTTAGGTTATAGGTGATGTAGGCCACCTTTGGTCCCAGGGTTCTTTCTCCAAGATAAGTTAGGCAACCGGTTAAGGCACTCAGGACAGGCCGCCTACTCCTCTGCCAAGCCACCGGCTACTCTGTCAGCTACTCCGCTGGCCTAATATTACAGTTTATACTTACTAATAACTACATTAATTAATTAATTTGCAGTTTTCAAGAATCTCTTTGTTTCTCTCAAGATCCACATACTTGGATCTCAGCCCTCATGGTTAGAAGAGTCTTAAACTATCTCAAATGAAATGGTTACATTCATGAGTCATCCTCCAGAAATACTGGAACTCTGGAGTAAACAGCTCTCATTAACCTGACTTAGAAGTAAATGAGACTTGGGAGCTCTGAGAGAGCCAAGTCTAGCCTTACTCGTGTTTTTTTCTGAATAACGTTTTATTGGGAAGTAGTCATGCTTGTTCATTTATATATTATTCATGGTTTCTGTTGCCCTGTAATAGCAGAAGTGGTCACAAATGGTCACAACTGAGAGTGTATTTATGACCCCTAAAGGGAAGAATACTTATTTTCTGGTTCTTTATAGAACAATTTCCTACCTCCCGCTTCTCAGCCTTCATTTTTCTCACTGAGGCCCCAGGCATCTGGAGCACAGACAGCCTTTCCTGCTGGGGCCTGTCTGAATTTCTGATCTGTAGAATTCATGAAGGTGAAAAACTGGTGGCTTTATAACATGATCTTTAACAGTAATTTGTTATAACATCATAGAGGTTGAAACAGCGGTAAATACAGTGCTTGGGAAAATGGAAAAAAAGTGTTTGTTAAAAATATTAAAAGAACTAAATTGCATGTGTTTCTTCCCTTTTTCTCTATCCTCCAACAGACAGATACAATCACACCTTGGTCATTTTCATATATATTCTACGATTAAGGGATGGGTCCATGTAATCTCACTTTAGTGTTTTGAATGTTTGATTATATTTTCCTTCTAGAAATGAATATTTGCTGAAGGAACTACATGTCTTATCCAGACATTGCTTCCATATATCTGAAACTAGTCTCATTTTATGATTACTCTTTGTTTGGTATTCTAATAAAAATCAGTTACTTTTTTGGGCCATTGACAACTTCCAGAGCTTCTGTACTAGTAGTACTAGTAGTCCACTGTTCATACAGATAGAGGTGCCATTACAATATTCCAAACTATATTCTTTATTTGTTTTCTTTTACCATTTATCAAAATGAAAGGTTTTTATGAAAAGGATTAAAGGCCATAAAATAAAATATATTATAATTCTGTCTTTGAAATGTTTTGGGGATTTATTAAAAGTAACCCAGCTAGAGGTAAAAGGTCAGTCAATAATCAATTTCTTTAGCATCAATGTCATTCTTATTAAACATTTATCACTGGGTGTTGTTTCAGAGGGCTCTGAAAATCATTTTTCACTTTTTATAAGTTGTTTCGTGATTGTCAGTTATCCAGCCTCAGCAAACATGGTATCTCAATTCTTCTACACTTTATAGCATTTTATGGGCTGATTCTTTGGAACTCTGAGTTCTGAAGAATTGCACAGTGGAGGGACATTTATATCAGGCAAGCACTCTCAAAGTTTCTATAAATTGTAAAGAATATTTTGTAAGTTCTTCGTTTCAAATTTTAACGAATTTTGGAGAAGTTACATACTTTTTCCTCAGTTTAGTCAGTTTTTCTTAGAAAATTTAAAGGACTAGGGACTTAAAAGTGTCCTTAGAAAGATTATTTCAGACCTTTTACTATCTGAGTATATATATTTTTTCTATATGAGCATATATGTATTATTTCTATGAATTGAGGATGAGGAGCAGCAGAGAGAGGGAAGAGAGAGATGGAGGTATCAAGGAAGCAAAGAACATTGTACCTCACAGATACACATTTATATATAAATCTAGTCAAAATTTTATTGTTCTTTTGGACTTTCAATATGTAATATACAGTACCAATTCTCTCTCGCTAATTTAATTAATGATAATTTCTCATTCCTAATTTGTTCTGTGGCCTTGAGGATCATATGAATAACTTTTAGGACAAGGCCTCATTGGTAGAAGGGCAAGGCTTTAGATTTGATGACACGAGTTCTCATTCTTTGTCTTGAAATGTTTTAGCTCCTAGATTTTGTTAGATTATACCTGGTTCAACCTTTTATTAGAAATTCTTTGAATTTTTATTCTTGTGGCTATTTTGCCAGGGAGTGTGTCTGTACATCATACTGTAGTGCCTGTGGAGGCTAGAAGAGAACATTGGTGACCTCGGACTCAACTTACAAATGCTTTGTGCCACCAAGTGGGTGCTGTGACTTTAACATCTGTCCTCTGGAAGAGCAACCAGTCAGCTCTCTAATTTCTGGAACTTTTCCCAAGCTATCTCTCCTTAATTTTTGAGACAGGACGTCCTAGCCTGGTTAGAAGTTACGTCATAGCCCATGCTACCATCAGACTCACTCACAGTCCTTCTGCAATTACCTTCAAAGTGCTGAGTATGCAGGCATCAACCACTTCGCTCAGCTTGAATTCCTTGACTTTCTAAACTATACTTTTCCTCAGTGGCTATAAAATGGGAATGTCAGAGCTTATGTCGTGGGATCTTCTGAGGATTAAATGAACTGCAGTGCTCCTAACATCCTGCTTGAGTATGGCACACAATAAGCTTCCTTTTTCTACTTTTAAAACCTTTACAAAGGACTGAACCACAAGTGGAAAGTGCACTATAATTTCAAAGAGGCCATTACAAAAACCCATTTACTCAAAAAAGTTTCTTCCATATAAGGCTATATTGTCTATAATTTGATAGCATTTCAGTGAGTTTCCCCCTTAAAGTACAATTTCTAGAATAAGATTAATCTGTGTATGAATGTTACTCATGAGTCATCTTATTTGAATTCAGAGGATTTGAAAGACAGGTTAGCTTACAGTTATGAAGGTCATGGCAATAATTAAGTTTACATGCCAGGTGATATTAAGTCCTTTTTAAAATTTATCATTACATATTATTTACCTATTATATGATTGTGTGCACTATAAATAAATACATTTTATTGCATTGTTTCAAAAAGATGAAACTTTGCTTTTATGTCTAAATATTTATATAATGTTAATATTGCATAAAATATAGGTCATCAAGAGAGAAACTAAAAAGAGACATATTGAAACTGACAGATATCATCAAATAGACCTAGCAGATATCTACAGAACTTTTCACCCAAACACAAAAGAATATAATTTCTTCTCAGCACCTCAGAGAACTGTCTCCAGAATTGACCATATACTTGCTTACAAAGCAGTCCCCAACCAAGACAAGAAAATAGAAATAGCCCATTTATTTTATCAGATCACTATGGATTAAAGCTGGGCAACAGAAATAACAAAAAGCCTACAAACCCACGGAAACTGAACAACTCCCTACTCAATGATCACTGGGTCAGGGAAGAAATTAAAGCCTTCTTAAAATTCAACAAAAATGAAGGCACAACATATCCAAACTTATGGGATACAATAAAAGCAGTGTTAAGAGGTAAGTTTATAGCGCTAAGTGCTTTCATAAAGAAATTGGAGAAGTCTCATACTAACAACTTAATTGCACACCTGAAAGCTCTAGAGAAAAAAAAGAAGCAAACACACCCAAGTAAAGTAGATGGCAGAAAATAATCAAACTCAGGGATGAAATCAATAAAATAGAAAGAAAGATAACAATACAAAGAAACAACGAAACCAAGAGCTGGTCCTTTGAGAAATTCAACAAGATAGACAAACTCTTAGCCAAACTACTAAAAGACAGAGAGACAATATCTAAATCAACAAAATCAGACAAGGGGGAAATAACAACAGACACTGAGAAAATCCAAAGAATCATTAAGTCTTCCTTCAAAAGAGTGTACTCCACAAAATTGGAAAATCTAAACAAAATAGATGATTTTCTTGATAGATTCCACATACAAAACATAAATCAATATCAGGCAAATGAGTTAAATATTCTTATAACCATTAGGAAATAAAAGCAGTCATTAAAATCTCCCAAACAAAAAAGCCCAAGGCCAGATGATTTCAGTGAAGATTTCTACCACATTTCAAAGATGAGCTAATACCAATGCTCCTCAAACTAGTCCACAAAATAGAAACAGAAGGAACATTGCCAAACTCATTCTATGAGGCCACATTCTATGAACCTGATTCTTAAACCACACAAAGACCCAACAAAGAAAGAGAATTTTAGACTAATTTACCTTATGAACATTGACACAAAAAATAATCAATAAAATACTTGTAATCTGATCCAAGAATACATCAAAAGTATCATCCACCATGATCTAGTAGGATTCATCCCAGAGAATGCAGTGGCACTTCAATATAAAATATGTATCAACTTAATCCACCATATAAACAAACTGAATGAAAAAAAAACATGTTTATCTTATTAGATCCTGAAAAAGCATTTGACAAAATCCAACACCCGTTCATGATAAAAGTCTTGGAGATATCAGTGATACAAGACAAATATGTAAACACAATAAAGGAAACATACACATACAACAATCCAGTAACCAACATCAAATTAAATAGGGAGAAACTTAAATCAATTCCACTAAAATCAGGGACAGAACAAGGTTGTGCACTCTCTCCATATCTATTATACATAGTACTTGAAGTTCTAGATAGAGCAATAAGACAACTAAAGGAGATAAAGGGGATACAAGTAGAAAAAGAAAAAGTCAAAGTATCCCTATTCCCATATTATATGACAGTATATATTAGTGACCACCAAAATCCCATAGGGGAACTCCCAAAGCTGATAAATGCTTTCAGCAAAGTGTCTGGATATAAAGTTAACTCAAAAGAATCAGTAGCCCTCTTTGCACAAATGATAAACAGGCTAAGAAAGAAATTAGGGAAACAATACCCTTCACAATAGCCACAAATAATCTAAAGAATCTTGGTGTAACTCTAACAGAGCAAGTGAAAGACCTATAGAACAAGACATTCAAGTCTCTGAAAAAAGAAATTGAAGAAGATGTTGATGATGAAAAGATCTCCCATGGTCATTGATTGGTAGGATTAACATAGTAAAAATGGCCATCTTATCAAAAGCAATCTACAGATTCAATGCGACTCCCATCAATATATGAACATAATTCTTTACAGGCTTTGAAAGAACAATACTAAACTTCATATGGAAATACAAAAAAAAAAAAAAAAAAAACAAGAATCACTAAAAAAGTCCCCTATAATAAAAGAATTTCTGGAGGCATCACCTTTCCCAACTTCAAATCATACTACAGAGCAATAGTAATAAAAACTGCCTGGTACTGGCATAGAAACAGATGGATTGAGCAATGGAATGAAATCAAAGGCCCAGAAATAAACACACATACCTACAGACACTTGATTTTTGACAAAGAAACCAAAACCATAGAATGGAAAAAATGAAAGCTTCTCCAAGAAGTGGTGTTGGTCAAACTGGATGTCTGCATGTAGAAAAATGCAAATAGATCCAGATTTATAATCCTGTACAAAATTCAGGTCAATGTGGATCAAAAACCTCAACATAAAACTAGATATACTAAATCTATTAGAGTAGAAATTGGGAGCAGCATTGAACTCACTGGCACAGGAGACAACATCATGAACAGAACTCTAATAGCTCACAACCACAGTCTTGATACTCTTGCTACAGGGAAACTGCCAGATGCCACATAGGTGCAGGCTAGCTACACTGGAGTACAGTGACTCTGGCAGGGGAAAAGGCAGCTGACCATCCCAAAATCCAAACACTGTGTACAGGGTGTGAATTCCACATCAGATCTCCCTGACTGCACCTGCCTTGACCCTCAGCGGAATACCTCAGCAAAACTCTCTATCACCATAGATGGAGAAAACAAGTATTCCATGAAAAAACAAATTTAAACAGCATCTACCCACAAATCCAGCCCTACAAAAGATCCTAGAAGGAAAATTCCAAGCCAGTGAAGACAACTACACCCATGAAAACAGAGGAAGCAAAACAAAAACAAAAACAAAAACTCCACTGCAGCTAAACCAAAAGAAACATATACCACCTACTATATCAAAATAACAGGAAATAATAACCTTGGGTCATTAATATCCATCATCAATAAACTCAACTCCCCAGTAAAAAGACACAGGTTCACAGAATGGATCCATAAACAAGACACAACATTTTGCTGCATACAAGAAACACATCTCACTAACAAAGATAGATGCTACCTCAGAGTAAAGGGCTGGGAAAAGGTTTTCAAAGCAAATGGGCCCAGGAAGCAAGACGGAGTAGCCATCCTAATATCAAATAAAATAGACTTTCAACTGAAGTTAATCAAAAAAGTTACATACTCGTCAAAGGAAAAATTCATCAAGAAAAGATCTCAATACTGAATATCTATGCCCCAAATGCAAGGGCACCCACATTTGTAAAAGACACTCTTCTAAAGCTAAAAATTCACATCAATCCCCACACATTAGTAGTGGGAGACTTCAACACCCCACTCACAAAAATGGACAGGTCATTGAGACAGAAACCAAACAGAGAAATAATGAGTCTAAGAGAAGTCATGAACCAAATGGACCTAACAGATATCTAAAGAACATTTCAGCCAAACACAAAAGGATACACACCTTCTTTTCAGCACTGCATGGAACCTCCTCCAAAATTGACCATACAGTTGGACACAAAGCAAGCCTCAACAGATACAAGAAAACTGAAATAGCGCTTGAATCTTATCAGACCACCATGGAATAAAGCTGGACCTCAACAACAACAGAAATAATAGAAAGCCTACACATTCATTGGAACTGAACAACTCTCTACTGAATGATCACTGGGTAAGGGAAGATATAAAGAAGGAAATCAAAGACTTCTTAAAATCCAACGACAATGAAGGGACAACATACCCAAACATATGGGACATAATGAAAGCAGTGCTATGAGGAAAGTTCATAGCACTAAGTGCCTTCAAAAAGAAAATTGTGACAGTTCATATTTGCTAATTAACAGCAGAACTGGAAGAACTTGAAAAAAAAAAAAAAAAAGCAAAACTCCCAAGAGGAGCAGAAGGCAGAAAATCATCAAACTTAGGGCTGAAATCAGCAACTTAGAAACAAAAAGAACAATACAAAGAATCAATGAAACCCAGAGTTGGTTCTTTGTGAAAATCAACAAAATAGACAAACCCCAAGCCAAATTAACTAAAAGGCAGAGGAAAAACTAAAATTAACAAAATAAGAAATAAAGAGGGAGAAATAACAACAGAAATTGAGGAAATCCAGAGAATCTTTAGGTCCTACTTTAAAAATCTATACTCCACCAAATTTGGAAATCTAAGCAACTGGACAATTTTCTTGATAGATTCTATCTACAAAAGTTAAATCAAGATCAGGTTAACAGACTAAACAACCTTATAACGCCTAAGGAAATAGAAACAGTCATTAAAAATCTCCTAACCATAAAAACCCAGGGCCAAATGATTTCAGCACAGAATTCTACCAGACCTTCAAAGAAGAGCTAATACCAATACTCTTCAAACTCTTCCAAAAAATAGAAACAGAAGGAACACTGCCAAACTCATTATTTGAGGCCACAGTTACCCAACAAAGAAAGAAAACTTCAGACGAATTTCCCTCATGAACATAGATGCAAAAATACTTAATAAAATACTGACAAACCGAATCTAAGAACACATCAAAAGTATCATACACCATGATCAAGTAGGCTTTATCCCAGGAATGCAGGGATGGTTCAACATATGAAAATACATCAATGTAATTCACCACAAAAACAGGCTGAAAGAAAAAAAAACACATGATCATCTCACTAGATGCTGAAAAAGCATTTGACAAAATCCTACATCCCTTCATGTTAAAAGTCCTGGAGAGAATGGGCATACAAGGACCATACCTAGAAATAATAAAGTTGATATACAGCAAGACAGTAACCAGCATCAAATTAAATGTAGAGAAACTTTAAGCATTTCCTCTAAACTCAGGGACAAGACAAGGATGCCCACTATCACCATATTTCTTTAACATAGTACTGGAAGTTCTTGCCAGAGCATTAAGACAACAAAAGAGATCAAGGGGATACAAATTGGAAATGAAGAAGTCAAATCATCCCTATTTGCAGATGATATGTTAGTATACATAAGCGACCCCAAAAATTCCACCAGAGAACTCTTACAGCTGATAAATACCTACAACAAGGTGGATGGATAAAAAAATAGTTAAAAAAAATCAGAAGCCCTTCTTTATACAACAAATAAATGGGCTGAGAAGGAATTAGGGAAACAACATCCTTCACA
The DNA here is from genome assembly GCA_907164525.1 of Lophiomys imhausi. Lineage (NCBI taxonomy): Eukaryota > Metazoa > Chordata > Mammalia > Rodentia > Muridae > Lophiomys > Lophiomys imhausi. Next base: position 2,237,871 of record CAJQZJ010032121.1, read on the forward strand.
ATAGCCACAAACAATATAAAATACCTGGGGGTAACTCTCCAAGCAAGTGAAAGACCTGCATGACAAGAACTTCAAGTCTTTGAAGAAATTGAAAAGGCCATCAGAAGATGGAAAGATCCCCAATACTCATGGATAGGTGAGATCAACATAATAAAAATGGCCATCCTGCCAAAACAACATACAGATTCAATGCAATTCCTATCAAAATACCACCACAATTCTCTATAGACTTAGAAAAAGCAATTCTCAACTTCATAAGGAATAACAAAAAACCCAGAATAGCTAAATCAATCCTCTACAATAAAGAAACATCTGGAGGGATCACCATCCCAGATTTCAAGCTGTAGTACAGAGCAATAGTAATAAAAACAACATGGTAGTGGTATAGAAACAAACAGACCAGTAGATCAATGGAATTGAATTGAAGACCCAGAAATGAACACACACACCTATGATCACTTAATTTTTTTTAATAATTTATTTTTTATTTCTTCAAGTTACATCTCAACAATAATCCCCTCCATACTCCCCCCTCCAGTCCCACCCTTCCACCCTCCTCCCCCTCAACCCCCCCATCCTCTTCTCTTCTTTTTTTTTTTTTAGTTTAAGGTATTTCTTTTTTCCCCCCAACAGCTCTCCCTTTCAGTCCAAAAAATGGTTCTTTTTCTTATAACTATAAATACAATACAAAACAACAGAAATAAATAGGCCACAATTATAAGAGTTATATGTCTTAACATACATTCCCAATGTCCAGTCCATATGTATTTGGCACCTGACTTTAACATTCTACTATCTAACCATCTCCATGTGTTTAAAGTTCTATATCTAACTCAGTTTTCATACTAGCTTGCCTCATAATTTTAAAAATATCTTCTTAGATCCAGAACGCCCTCTTGATTCCTAAACAACTCAAAATTTAACTATGAGACTCTAGCTATCTATTCTTCAACCACCTCAGAGACCTGAGAGGGATAAATATATCTGATTATATAGGAAGTGCAGGGCCTGCAGCTTCCAAAACTAAAAAATGACATACCAGTGGCTGCCTGGACAGTTCCCATTTTCTCTCCATCCATTACAGCATCAATCTTCAGCCATTTGGCCCCATTTCTCTGACAGACATTGATTGTGGAGCAGGAATTATGAAGGACTTACCTACCCTGTCTTGGCAGAGCTAGGCTGTCGACTTATCTGCTTTCAAGTTTTGTCCTTTGTGGACAGAAGTCTGTCTACAGTTGAAGCAAGGGGTTTTTCTTGCCAAGAGAACGGCTTACCACCAATTCAATCAACTCCCACTGGAGATTCTTCGATGCTCATCTTCTACTTGGAGTAGAATAGGGGGTGCTGCCAGGAGCTGACATGTCTCGATATCAAAAAATCTTAAGTTAAGAAAACATCTTTGAATGCCATATTCTGCAGATCTCTTGAGGTTTTTGAAGATGCCCTATCTATCTCTTATATTTAGATAAGCAAATATTGCTTGTCTCTTAGCTACTCAGAAATCAAGTTGCTAAGAGACAAGCAGTTATAGACTGTCATAGTAACTAACAAAATGACACGTTTTCATGACTATTAATTTCCGTTTCTTAATTATCCTAAACAGTTTATGTCGGTTGATAGCGAGAGGTCAAAACTTGACATTTCATTTTTAAGTATTACTACGAACAATACCTTTAAGAAGCATTACCCTTAATTTTGTATCAATATACAAAGATCAATACCAATGTGGCCAAATATTAATCTTAATTTTGTATCAATATACAAAGATCAATACCGATGTAGCCCAATACAATCTTAATTTTACATTAATATACAAGGGTCAATACCATTGTGGCCAAATATAATCTTAATTTTGTATCAATATACAAAGGTATAAGGCTATATTCAATAATCTGTCCTTTTTTCTTGATCTTTCCTATACTATGTCTATGTCCCATTTTTTCTCAAGTCTGTTCACTCCTACATAGGAGAGAAAGGAGGATACAGAAAAGAAAAAGAGAGAAGTCCCTGGGTTGGTCACTTAATTTTTGATAAGGAAGCCAAAACCATACAATGGAAAAAGGACAGCATCTTCAACTAATGGTGCTGGTCTAACTGGACGTCGACATGTAAAAGAATGAAATTACATCCATACTTATCACCTTGTGCAAAACTGAAGTCCAAGTAGATCAAAGACCTTAACATAAGGCATGACACATTAAATCTATTAGAAGAGAAATTGGGGAAAACCCTCGAACTCCTAGGCACAGGTGACAACTTTCTGAACAGAACAGCAACAGCTCAAGATCTAAGACCAACAATCAATAAATGGGACCTCATGAAACTGAAAATCTTCTATAAGGCGAAAGACACTATCATTCAAACAAAATGGAAACCTACAGATTTGGAAAAGATCTTCACCAACCCCACATGTGACAGAGGGCTAATATCCAAAATTTACAAAGAACTCAAGAAATGAAATGCCAAGAAACCAAATAATCTAATCAAAAAATGGGGAACAGAGCTAAACAGAGAATTCACAAAGGAGGAATCCCTAATGGCTGAGAGACACTTGAAGAAATGCTCAGCATCCTTAGTCATCACAGAAACGCAACTCAAGGTGATGCTTAAATTCCATCTCACATCTGTCAGAATGGCTAAGATCAAAAACTCAAATGACAGCACATGCTGGCGAAGTTGTGGAGAAAGGGGAACACTCCTTCATTACTGGTGGGAGTGCAAGCTTGCACAACCACTATGGAAATCAGTCTGGCGATATCTTAGAAAACTTGGAATAGCCCTACCTCAAGACCTAGCCATACCACTTCTGGCTTACCTCCAAATGATTTCTCACCAAACCACAAGTACTTTTCCTCATCTATGTTCAAAGCAGCCTTATTTGTAATAGCTAGTAACTGGAAACAACCCAGATGTCCCTCAACCGAGGAATGGATAAAAAAAAAAAAAAAAACAAAAAACAAAACTGTGGTACGTCTACACAATGGAACACTACTCAGCCATCAGAAACAACAAAATCCTGCAATTTGCAGCCAAATGGATGGACCTAGATAAACTTATCCTGAGTGAGCTAAACCAGACTCAGAAGGATGCACATGGCATCTAATCACTTATAATCAGGTTTTAGCCATATAGTACAGGATAACTATACTACAGCCAATGCATCAAAGGGAACAGGAACATAGACTTTGTGACATGTCAATGAGACACTTTGTCCTAGTGATGCTTCCTTGTAGGCTCCCCGTGTATGAGGAGGCTCTTGGCCCTCATATGACTGCTGAACTGGGGCAGGGGACTGATATGTAAGGACACTCCACTCCGGAGGATTGGGATGGAAGGGATAGGGCGTACATGGTGGGAGGGTGGGAGGGGTTGAAAAAGGGTACCGTGGTGAAGATGTAATCTGAAGTAATAAATAAACATAAAAAGAGAAATACTCAATGGTCTTAGTCATCAGGGAAATACAAATCAAAACATTTTAGATTCTATCTTACAACCGTCCAAGTGACTAAGATTGAAATCTTAAGGAATAGCACATGCTGGCAAGGATGTGGAGAAAGAAGAACACTCCTCCATTGCTGGTGGGAGTGTAAACTTGTAAAACCACCTAGTAAATCAATCTGGTGCTTTCTCAGAAAATTGGAAATAGTTCTTCCTCAAGACCCAGCTATATCAGCCCTGCGCACATTTCTAATAGATGCCCCACCATACACCACAACATTTTTTTCAGCTATGTTCATAGTACCTTTATTCATAATAACCTGAAACTGGAAAGAACAACCTTAAGATGTCCCTCAACTGATGAATGGATAAAGAAAATGTGATACATTACACAATGGAATATACTCAGCTAATAAAAACAAGGAATTCATGAATTTTGCAGGCAAATGGGTGGAACTAGAAAAGGTTAGCCTGAGTGAGGTAACCTAGACCCAGAAAGATACTTATGGTATGTACTCACTCATAATGAGATACTAGCCATGTAGTATAGGATAAACATTCTACAATCCACAGACCAAAGAAGCTAAGAAACTAAGAGGTTCCAAGGGAGGATGCTTGAATCTCACTCACAAGGAGAAACAGAATGAACAGTGGAAATGGATGAAGAGAGGGAACTGGTTTGGAGAGGAAGAAAGGAGGCAAAGGAGGGTAGAGTACAGTTGTAGGGAGAACAGGAGCTGGAGGTGAGAGGACTTGGAGAAAGATCGGAAACCAAGGAAGGGGGCCATCTCTAAAACAAGCAGGAGACTGGTGACAGGGTAGGTGCCTGGGAGGATATGGGGTGACTCTAGCTAGGACTCCTAGCAGTGGGGGAAATAAAGAATGAAGAGATCTCCTATTAACTAGGTAGGACATCTAGGGTAGGGAGAGGATCACCAACCCATGCATAAAACCTTCAACCTAAAATTTACCCTGTATACAACAAGGAATGTCCAACAAAGGATGAACCTGAGACCTACCCCAGGGGAGAGAGTCAATCCTTATCACTAGTAATAATACTCTGCCATGCCTACACACAGGTTCATAGCATACTGTCCTTTGAGAACCTCCATCTAGCCGAAGACCCAGAGACTAAGTCTCATTGTCAAACATTAGGTGGAGTGCAGGGTATCTTGTGAAAGAATGGGGGGGGAGGATAGAAAGACCTGGAGGGGATAAGAAATCTAAAGGAAAGCAACAGAGACAACTAACCTAGGCTTATGGGGGCTCACAGAGACTGAACCACCAATCAAAGATCATTCATGAGCTGGACCTAGGCTCCCTACACATAAGTAATTGATGAGTAGCTTGATCATTATGTAGGTCCCTAGCAAGTGGAGCAAGGACTGTCTATGCCTTGGACACTTCTTCCTGATTTTTGTTCACTTTCTGCTAAAAGGCCTGTGGTGTCTGGCCTCAATGGAAGAGGAAGTGTTCTGTTCTGATGTAACTCAATGTGCTGGGGTGGGATGGTATGGGATGGTATTCTCCTTTTCTGAGGAGAAGAAGAGGGAGATAAAAGGAAGGGGGAGAGCAAAACCCAGAGGAAGGGGGGAGGGGGCAATGATCAGGATGTAAAATGAATGAATAAATAAACTTGATTTAAAATATTGAAGTTTTAGGATGTCAATCATAAGAGCAAACATCAGCCAAAGACTGAGAAGGGGATCAGGAGGATTTCAATTGCAAACATGGTCATTGGATCATGTTAGGTGGAATTGTGTTCTCATCATTTTCCTTATCTAAAGAATAAAGATGACTTAAAAAACACATATGGGTGTCAAATGGACAAAGAATAGAAATGCAATGTTTAAATCTATTGTTCAACTTGTTCATAGGTGTTATAACAGAGTTTGGTTGATATTGGGGGGTGGTCTCCTCACCAGAGAAGGAGAGGAGGGAGGGAGAAGAGGGTGAGAAGATGGGACAGGGTGGGGAGGAAGGAGGGTTCTGCGATCAGGGTGTAACTTGAAAAAATTAATTAAAAATAAACTGTCTGCAAAATATTTCTGAGGTAGGTTTGCAATGGAGTTTCTGAAAGAAGACTAATTTTGAAGCTGTACACGAAGTAAAGTAGATTGCCTTCCTAAATGTAGGTGGTCTCATTCTATCCAGTGAAGATATGAGTAAAACCAAGACTGAAATGAACATGGAAGAATTTTTCTTTTGAACTCATTTCTTTTGAGTTAGACCATATATTTTCTCCTGCCTTTGATGCAGGTTTGGACGTAGGCTGAAACTGTCATTCTCTCTGTTAAAGTTCTGCAGTTTGCTAACTATAAATCTTGCAACTTCTTAGCATCCATAACCACAAATGACATATGTGTATATTTATTATAATACACCAATAATGTATGTCTATCCATCATTTTATTTTTATTTTTTCCTTGGAGGTCCCTAACACAAAGACCCTTAGGTGATGATGTTTACATAGCTCTCTCTGATGGTGACTCCTGGTCCAGAGTTCCCCTGTAGGATCAGGTGGAAGAGAGCTGTTGAAATACTTCCTATATGGGATTGCAGGAGTGCTTACCTGGCTCTGTGTTTGGCAGTCTTCTCTTGAATCTCTTCCTTAGTAAATCACTTACACACCATCCTTCATCTCAGGGTCTGCTTTTGAGGAACCCAACCAAAACCAAAATGAAAATAAGTTTTGTTTTATTATTACAACTCAGTTGGTGCTAAACATTTGTGGTAGTCACTTTTTTGTGCCTTTGATAAAGTGCAGGCCACCTTGGAGAAGGAAGTTTTGTTTTGGCTCACTGTTTCAGAGGTTTTATCCAGGGTAGGCTGATTCCATTGCTTTTCAACAGTGACACAGCTGGGATCTTGTGATGACAGTAAAAGCTAAGAAAGAGACATGGAAGGACAAGATGACCCCTACACAATATATTCCCAGTGACCTTTCTCTAATCAAGTCCCATCACATAGTTGATCTGTGAATTCATGAATCCTTGTAATTTAGTCACCTCTCCATAGTGTCACCATTGAGAACTTAGCTTTCAGGACATTTGTTTTTGGGCCATTTTATATGCAAGCCAGAACAGCATTTTAGGAAGAAAAGTTAGCATATTCAAAGAGAGAAATGCAAATTCAGTGGATGTTTTAGTGAACACTAACGAGCAGGATTACATTGTTCATTGTTCAGTGTAATGTCAAACCTTTCTTTCAGCTGCTGCCTTCATTCTTTCTCTGTGATTCACACAGCACAGTGCTGGTGAAATTAGGGAGGAACAAAGACAAGAGGGTATGAAGGCCATTCTGAAGAGTTCGGGTGCAGAAATATTTCAATAAAAAGATTCTTAAAATGGACTAATTTGTTAGAATCAAAATGTTCAGCCAGAGGTGAGTATAGAAAATAAGCATGTTCTTCCAAAATTCTAAAGCATTCTCTCCAATATACAACTGTTCCATTGTAAATTAATGCTCAAACTGACTATGTTTTAATTTTGAAAGACTGGTGAACCCTGTTGGCAGCTGGACTCTCCTTGCTTTTCTATCACAATGAACCGGAGCTGTAGTTACTTTGTAGGAAGCAACTGCTCCTAGTTCCTTAACCCTGAAATGTTTCTTTCCATCTATGATTTTTCTCTGGCATAAGCCAAGTGAAAATCTAAAAATAGGACAGCATAGAAAATTCACTTATTGACAGCATGTAGGGAGCAAGGGAAAGGGTGCCTGGAAATAGCCTTTTATTCACATGGAGGAAAAAAAGAATAGATTTAATGACCATGATTATAGACAATTAAGTGCTTAATTCTGCATGAGAACAAAGGCTATTGATAGGGTTTTTAACTGAAAACACTTAGAGAAATAGAAAGGATAACTTCCCATTGGAAATTGGTGTTTGATATTTTGGAAGAGAGTAGGAGAAAAGTGTCAATGGTAGATAGAGGAAAGAATGTCCTCAAAGTCTATGACTACTCTCACAATTGAGAGCATTGGTCACTTTTCCATCTCACAGATTGCCCATCTGGCCAGCTGGCAATTTTTCTTCCTTACTCCTTTTACAAAGTTGTCATGATAATCAATATAAAGCCTGGCTAGATGTATGAAGTCTGCAACAACGCTGTCCCAGTGAATGGCATACAATAGTTGCCAGTAGAGCAGAGGCTCCTTGCTAGCACAAGAACTTGATCATTGACCTTTCTTTAGTACCACCCTCAACTTTGTTTTCAATATGTAATGAATCAGTTTAACCTCCTTTTTGAAAGATAGCTATGTCTATGTTCATAGTGATATAGTTTAATATGTCTCACAGTCTAAATATTTGTTAAAATTCAGACCACTATAATAAAAACATAGATTAATAATTGCCAGATACACTTGATTGAAAGGTTTTGGAGAATAGCTTCTTTGGATTATTATGTAAGAAATACATGTGTAAGAAACAAGCTGTGTATACCTCAGCATAGGTCATGAGCTCCTCCCACCAGTATGCCAGTGGAGAAGAACATGGCTAACTAATCATGCTATTTCTTTCCTCTGTGTTCATAGGCTCAGACTCTTCCTCGACATTGGTAACCATAAGAAAAGATTAGAGTCATCATTTGAAGTCTATCATTAGAGCCTGTTTGTGATCCCTATTCTAAAACTTGGCAACTTTTAACATCAGAGCATGAATGGGTGTTTAAATCTTTGCCACATGAACATCTAACTGAGATCCTTTCACAGAAGACAGAGAATTAGAATAAGATTTTGACTCAAAGTGGGGTGGGAAACTGCAAAGAATTTTGTAGTGAGATGACACCCAAGGCATCTTGCAGAGGAAAGGAGGAATGTGAAGAAAAAAAAAAACCCTATTGCAGATCATCAGTAGGTAAAACAGTGGCTACTACATGTTGGTGGCACCTGAGACTTTGAGATGTAGAGAGCCTGAACTGAGATGTGCTGTGTCAAGCACAAGACTAATTTTTTTTTTTTTTGGATTTTCAAGACAGGGTTTCTCTGTGTAACAGCCTGACTGTCCTGGACTCACTTTGTAGACCAGGCTGGCCTCGAACTCACAGAGATCCGCCTGCCTCTGCCTCCCGAGTGCTGGGATTAAAGGCGTGCGCCACTACCGCCCGGCTAAGACTAATTTTTAAAACACATGTATTTTATGTAATTTATTTCTCCACATTTCAGCAAATGTTGTTATAAACAGTTTATACAGCTGGTTTTCTATTGACTGTGCCAAATTATATGAATTTCCTGAGTTTTCGTTGCTCTTAGATATTGTTTCAGGATTTCATTAGCATAGATTTATTTTATATAACTGTACCTTGGTAGCATATTGCTTGGCTCACTGCCAATAAGTGACAATAATGAGGCCATTTTCTGGTAATGGAATCAACCCACATGAAATCAGGGTTAAATGGATGACTTTCAAATCACTGAAGTTGAAGAATACTGAGAAATATATTTTAGAAAGATGAATGATCACATAAACGTTATCTTTTTAAAAATATACTTTTCTCACTCTCTCTGGATATTCTTCAGTTAAAATAATGCATTATCAGAAAGAATAAATTACTGTGTCAAGCCTGAGTCCCAACAATTGTGAACAACTGCTGGGGATGATTATCACGAATATAAAATGCAACAAGAGTATTTGTCTTTAAGAAGAGTTGCAATGGGTACTAATATTATGGAATCATGATTGGAAGAGAATTACATTTTTACTAGTCCCTCTACAACTAGAAAGATAATAAGGAGGCTATATAATGAGCATGGAATCTGGAATTGTGGAAGGATATGACACTTTTTGGTTGAAATTTAGAATGTAAAATGCAGAACCCTTTCCTTTTGAAACCACCAGAACAGAAATCTGCTATTATTCTAGGGTCAAATCTTTAGGTAAAGTCAATGGTTGAGTAACTCCTTAACCATTTTGTTGTTAGTACATTCATTGTTGTGTGTTCAAGACAGGTTATGTCCTAAAATGTCTTCCAAGTCCTATCTGTGAAAACTTGAAAGTCATTATTTGTGAGTACAAGTTGTGGGTTGAACTTAATGATGTAAATACAAAACATATTTACATCGTGTGGGTTTCCCTAGTGTCTAAGGACATGAGTTAGTGGCATTTTAAGTTAGTAATTTAAATAATCCAGGAAAGCACTGGTAAGGAATTGGAAAGTAAGGCACAGATGAGAAGGAATCCAGGCCAAAGGAAGTGAGCAGAGAGGACATGGCTAGGAGTGGAATAGGAGACTGATGATATGCCTCTCAGAGGTCCCTTGTGATGGATGAAGCCAGTCTCTATATTCATTGGTCTGAGGACATTCCTAGAACCAGAAGCTACCAGATATTCTATTTGCCTAAGTGAGGCAAGAAAAGCACTGATGCTTGGAGTATGGCCATGTGCAATCAGACAATGACCATTTGAGAAGAGTGAGTGTAAATAGGAGACATTAAGTGGTGGTACTCACAACTTAATGTAAGTGTCGCATGGACTAATGTTTCCAGAAGTTACTCTTGAATTGCCTAGTAGTGAACAGAACAGACATGTTGATTGGAAGGTATGGTCCCAATGGAGTGGGTTGTAACACTGCATATGGGAATTTAATTTAATTTCCATACCATGGATTTGTTGGCATTTAGATCCATCCAAACTAACATTGTTTTTTCCAGCTATTGTAATATGAATGAATACTCAAAGGAAAATGGATCTCTGAGTGTTGCTGAACAACCATTTGAAAAGCTGTAATTATTACAAAACAATTTGGCAAGGGGAAGGTTTGTTGGTGGAAATGAAAAAGCAGTTTTGAGGCCAACAGTTTGTTATTTTCCCACAAACAAGCTTAATGGAAAATAAAAGTATTTTCTCTCTTTGGCCAACTTCGAGTTTAAATATTCTGTATGAGCAGGAACTGCAATTTCTGTCCCATTAATATAGAAGAAAGAAGTCTATGTTTCCTATAAACAATCATTACTTTTAAAGTATTCATTTAGGAAGAACTAAAATGCTAATGAAACTAGAAGGGGAAATTCATTTGATTGATTGCTATGTTTACTTAAAAAATATGCTCTCCATTAGAAAAAACTCAATTATGAGAATGAAAATGGTTTGTAAGTAGGGGTTTTGGTGCTTTGTCTATTGGAAATTTGAAGGGAATTGCTCCACTTCTTTGTGCATTGTGCTTTGAGATGGGCTCTCATTTTCTTGTCCATGCTATGCTGAACTTAATCTACTCTGACTATCCTCCTGCTACAGCCTCCAGAGTAGTTAGGAAGACAGTCATAAGCAACTTTATCTAGCTTCAAATTGCTTTTAATTTTTAATTTATTTTTTTGTGTGGGTGCATGTGCGTGTGTATGTGTTTAGTGTATGCACATATATTTATGCATTGTGCTGGTATGTGTCCCTATACATGTATAGAAGCTAGAGGAGCACATTGGTGCCTTCCTTTATTGATCTCTACTTTTCCTTATTCCCTTATAACAGAATTTCTCATAGAACCTGGAGCTCAGTGTTTTTTAGGTTTTTTTTAGACTGGCAGCAACAAGCCCTAGCAACCTTACTTTCTATGTTCCCCCACCATTAGGGGTGTAATGGTGTGTGGCTACTGGAGATTCAAACCCCTGGTCCAAATGATTGCCCAGAGAGTTCTCTTATCTACTAAGCCACCTTTCCATGACCTATCAATTTTATTTTTAAACCTAGAGAAGTGCATAGCCATCCTTTGGCAATTCTTTCATTCATTTTGAGGAGCATAGAGAACTTAGTATTTCAAATCAAGAGACATGGTGCAGTTGACTTGAAGTCCTTATTACAAACAGGGATGTTCAAACTTAAATTGATTGACCTCTAGCACTGAATTTGTACAAGGCAATGGACCATGGAAATAGACAGGAAATGACCAATGGTATTTTATTTTATTTCTAATTTATTTTCCCACAAGCAAATTATAAAATGTAATTGCTCTAGTAGTATAACTTTAATTTATTCTAATTAGAGTGTCTGAAAGTGGTCTGCTTCCTTTTGGAATGAATATTTCACTGGGGCATCTAGAAATATCTATGTGGTATTTTGAAGCTAATTAAACTATGATAACAATGTTGCTTGCCAAAGAAAAGTGGGCATCTCAGTTTTTTTTCTGCCAAGCATTTACTCTAGTCCCCTGCCTCGCTTTGTCACCTTCCTTCCTGGTTATCCTAGGTTTTCTGATCATGTTCCATCTCCCTATACCTTCTTGTCATCCGTTACTCTTTCTTCTCTGGATTTGCATGTACTTGCTGTTGTATAGCAATTTCTTCTGAAACTTATCAGGACTCAGGAAGTTGTAAAGAGAGGCTCATTAAGAATCGGGAACTCTGATGTCCCTCAACCAACAAATGGATTTTTTTAAAAAATGGTACATTTACACAATGGAATACTACTCAACCATCAGAAACAGGGAAATCATGCAACTTGCAGCCAAATGGATGGAACTAGAGAAGCTCATCCTGAGTGAGCTAATCCAGACTTAGAAGGATGTGCATGACATCTATTCATGTATAATTGGATTTTAATCATATAGTACAGGATAACTATACTACAACCAACACACCAAGAGGAACAGGAACATAGACTTTGTTACTTGTTAGTGGGACAATTTGCCCTAGGGGTGCTGCCATTTAGGCCCCCAGTGCAAGAGGAAGCTCTTAGCCCTCATATGACTGCTGAAATGAGGGAAGCAATTTTGTAGGGACAACCCACTCCGGAGGAGTGGGATGAGTGGGAGAGGGAGGAGAGGGTGGGAGGGTGGAACCTGGAGGGGTGGAAAGAGGGCACTATGATGGAGATGTAACTTGAAGTAATAAATAAACATTAAAAAAAAAGAATTGGGAAGTAACAATTCAGAAATCTCAGGAAGTGTCTGAAACTTTCCAAAGGCAAGTTATGTAGTAAAGTCCAGAGTTCAAGCTATCATAAACTGTCACCAAAGTTGGGTTAGGTCTTTGGTGATCCAATGTGTTTGGGTTGTTCCTGCTCCTGTAAGTAACTTCAATAATATTACTCCTAGGTTCAAGGAGTTGGAAATCGATGTTGTCTTCACTTTAGTCTTTTGTCACTTCCCTATCTGGGCCAAGCAGACATTTGTTCTCATCTCCCTGGGAATAATATCACACAGCATACACACTCTGATTGGAATGCTGTCCCCAGTAACCTTGGTCCTTTGATTCCTTCTTGTTTTACTTGATTTTTCTTGACCTCTTTCTACTCTCTGTATTTGTCATTCATTTTTTGCGTTATACTATTGAAGTTAATCTACAATTGGATGCTATATAATGGTATGCCAGTCAACAAAGGACTTATATGTGTGATGGTTATTATGTTACCCAATTTTTTTGTTTGCTTGTTTGGTATGACAATTGACTTGAGGAAGCCAACTTTTAAAAGGTTAGTTTAATTTGGTTCATGGCTTTGAAGGTTTTTCTATATTATAAGCTAACTCCATTGCTGTGATCCTGTGCTGGATCCTGAGACCAAAATATCATGGAGAAAGGAAAGCTGCTTCCCTCATGACAGTTAAGAATTGGTAAGTCCAAGAGTAAGCCTGCACTAGAGGGCTTCCTCTTTTTGCATTTTGCTCCATCTGGTTCCCTACCTATTGGACAGTACTCCTGAATTCATGGTAAATTTTATTCTCTGTTCTCCCAAATGCCACTCATCTATGTAAACACCCTCAGAGATATATCCAGAAATGTGTTCCACTGATCTAGGTGTCTCTAATGAAGATGACAATCATAGTCATCTCATAAGATTATAAGAACTAAAAAATCTTATCATCCAGTGACATCAAAGCCATCATAACATTATAGGACAACTTATTCCTCATGTATTTGTGGTGATACTGTTGTAAACAAACATTGCACCTCCAGACATATACATGCTTGAAAGGATTCTTTCAGATGGGCAAGGTGGTACATTTCTATAATCCAAAACTTAAGAAGCTATGTCAGGAGTATATGCAAAGGTGTTCACTGGTGTACACAGTGAGATGTTACTCTGAAAAACACAAAGTAAAAAATTGGCTTTTGGGCAAAGACTCTTTGAATTGCCCTATAATATTTGAATAATATAACAAATGTCACTTTACTTGAGTGTCAAGTATAGGAGCTATCCAAAAATGTTATGTACCCATCAAGAAACTAATGACTATTATTTATACCTGTATAAATAAAGCCTGGAGTTTCTTAGGCCTACAAGTCTCAAGATATCATATAGCATTATCTTGACTCAGTCTAGCTTCACTGTTCAAGGTGAAACTTTCAAATTTACAATCTATTCTAGAAAGCATTTTTTCTCCATTCCTGAGATTGTGTGGGATGACCTGGTTGGCTATCAACTGAGCTCCAAGTCTGTCAAAATATACTTCAAATTCTTCACTTGCATCATGTTTTAACAGTTTCTTTTCAGGTCAGCATGACATTCATTTGGATTCCTCCAAAAAGAACAGACTGTTCCTTTTGATGTTTGCATACTTCAGGGTGAATTACTTTCTCCCCCATAATTTCTACTTTTGGTATCTTAACGAGCCAGCTTTGAGTTTTAGAGACAGTGACCTTGTTTTTGAGTGAAAGGATTAATTACTTTTAAATGCCACTGCTAAAGTAATATCAACAGTCTGTTTTTACTCATGATTTATGGTCATCTAAAATATCAGAAAAATTCTATCAGTTTCTTTTAATGGATCATAGGATGACTTAAGACATTCTGACTGCATCAAAATCATATGTGTGATGGTAGGTGATTAAATCTATATCCAGTGCATGCTGCCCATATGATTTGGTACTAACAAGAGCCTTGAAACCTGAATTTTCAACAAAGTATCCGAATCACTTGTAGATATAGAGAAGTCTACTGACCAAAAACTTCAGTGTTTTCATTATGTGCCGCTGTCAAGAAGGGAAGGTTGGCACCTTTGAAGGTTAGTACCACGCATAGAGAGTTACAGGGAAACAGGGTGGGAGAGTAGGACTGGAAAGAGGGGAGGAAGAGGGATTGTGATTGGAAAGTAAAATAAACAAATAAAATTTTTTAAAAGGCAAAAGACTAAGCAAAACAATTTTGTTGCTATTATACATATATTAATCCCCAAAATCAATGCACTTCATTATGAAGTTTCAATACATGTGAAATACAGTGTACAGCAAGTCTTCACGGACTGACCTATCTGGGGAGGGAATGAATGAAGAAAGGACAAACACATAGACACAAGGAAAACATGGACTGTATGGTCTGGACTGACTGATAGACGAGCTGTGCTGTCTGGATGTAGTATGTTTACTATATACATGGAACAGACAGACAAGGTTATTGCATACTGTAGAACAGGAGGCAGTTATTACATATAGATAAATGAATAGTCAGGTTTATCTAATCTCCATAGAAATAATCTCTGTAGGTGATCCATCTTCAAGAGCAGATATCTGGGGGAAGAAAGTTATGATGTACAACTTCTGCACACACTATTTAATATTCACATAACCAGAAGAAGACTTTGTCATCCCCCTTGGGTCTTTCTCTCTCTCTCTCTCTCTCTGTGTGTGTGTGTGTGTGTGTGTAATTTTCCAATGGATCTGAAACTCATGGCTGTCTCATGTCAACAACACGTATCCACTCAGTTCTTCACACACTCAAAGCTTCTTTCTCTCCCCATCGCAGAGAATATTGCACTTTGATTGTGACTTACCTTCAATTCTACTCTCCTTTCCTTTCTCCATTCCTCCCCTCTCTTTCTTTTTCTATGCTTTCAATCCATCTCCCCACCCCCATTAGTTTCTATATATGAAAAACAAACAAACACACAAACAAACAAGCAAAAAACCATGAGATACTTATCTTATGAGCCTGGCTTTACATAATCTCGCCCTTTGTACATTCTTTTGGATAATTTGACAAGGCCTTGGAAACATCATTTTCAACAAAGTATTTGAATCACTTGTAGGTAGAGGAAAGTCAACTGACCAAAACCTTTAGTGTTTTCATTATGTTCTGCTGTCAAGAAAAGAAGGTTGACACCTTTTTCTAAAATATCACAAAGATTCTCTCAGTTTCTAAGGCTCTTGCATAATTTCAAACTTCCTATGTTTGAATATTATTCTATTTCTCTATTGATAGGCACCAAGTCTGGATTCCATGTATTGGAAATTGTGAATAGTGACATGATAATTATGTATATGCTGTTATGTCATTTGCACTCTAGCTTCATTTCTTTCAGATAAATACTTGGGGTGATAAATATGGTTCATATATTAGTTTATTTAATTTATTAAGGAATGTCAGTAATATTTTCTATAGTAGTTCTACTAAGACATATTCATAACAACAGTATTATATATGTGGTAAGGTCTCCTGGTTCTCCATACCATTGCCAGAAGTTTTGTTTTTGACTATAGACAGTTTGAACAGAATGAGATCAATCCTACAAATAGGTTTTGTTTTTTTAATTTACATTATTTATCATACTAAGATTGAACCCAGGGGTTTATAAATGCTACAGGAGAGCTCTGTAACTGATCCACATCCCCAGACTCTTTTATCTTTTTAATTTTGTTTATAGTCAAAGTTTTGTTCAATTCTCAGGTTTCACTGTAGTTTTGATTTGCATATCCTTGGTGGCTAAAGATACTGAATACTTTTTTATGAGTTTGGTTTTGTTTGTATGATTTCATTTCTTTTTACATCTGTTTCTTCTTTTTCTTAAAAAAAAAGAAAGAGTCCCTATGGTGATAATTATGGGGTTTGTCAGTTCTGCATGGAAATGGTAGGTGCCAAAGAAGCATGTGTGTGTAGAGAACCTCACCGTCTTTTAGCTGATTCTCATTGCCAGGGTGCCAGCCAGCTCATTCTTCCATTTAACAGAAAGCTAGCTCCCTTATTCTCCTGTCCTTTTCCACACTGAAAGGACAAAAATGGCTAATCTCTTGTTTGCCATCTTCCCTATGCCTTCCCCAAGCACCATAATCTACTTGATTCTTCCTGTCTCTCAGCTCCTTGTTCATTTATATATCAATTCCTTTAAATAGCTACTCTTTGGCACAGAAGCAGACAGTGATTTGAGTGCTCTGCATGAGCATTTCAACTCCCCACTAAGTGTAAACTACTGAGGACACAGTCCATGATTTATCTATCCATCTTCTGTTCTAGCCACATTGTCCAGGACACAAGACACTGTGGAGAAGACTCTGGGGCTGAATTTCCCTTTTAGGTGAAAGACTAGTGAGCTCTTCAATTTTTGATTTTGAGTCATGTTTTCTGCTTTGACTTGACTAAACTGACTAATTTGCAGTGCTGTTGAACTCAAAGTTTTAAAATAATAATAATAATAATATCCACCACACCCACAGTGGGCAGCACTTATGTACCTGACTTTGTGCATTTGACAAGAAAGGCAACAGACAACATTACAAGAAGCCGTTTTACAGATACGCAACTGAATGTAAATAATTAGGCAACTACCTAAAATAATAGCAGTAACTAGCAAGATTGGGAATAATTTACACTTAGGACTGCTCCATAATTTCAGACTTTTAACTACGGTGTTATATTGTCTCCAAATATAAGAGATAGCACAAAATTCTGAAGTATTGATCAGTTCATTCACATGTTAGTCAAATTATCCAGCTAAGGAACCATGCTGAATTTATCTTGGGTTTAGACTGTGCTGGTCAAATCAATTGAAACTCCTTCTTTGGAGATAGTGTGCAGGATCTTTTGGTGTTGGGGGTTGGTCTAGTGCTATGTATTCTAATGTTGATTACTGACCCTCAAGATCTGGTTGACACCTAGATGAGCACATTGTCACTTTTACCTGTCTTTGCTATTTAAACTTTGCTATACCTATTTTAAAGTTGATTGGTTAATAAAAATGCTGAAGCCTGTGACTTGGCAGAAGAGAGAAGGCAGAGTTTAGGTTCATGGGCTTGGGGATAATAGAAAGAAAACATCAGAGAGAGAGAGAGAGAGAGAGAGAGAGAGAGAGAGAGAGAGAGAGATGGAAGAAAAAGAGATGCCAGGAGTTAGGTGGATAAGAAAAAACACATGGCCAGGAGGAACAGGTTTTGAGGATCAGCATGACATGGAGAGAAGCATCCTATTAAAACATGTGCAAGTGTTTATGGAGATTTTGGCTGTGAGGTTAGCTTAGAGGGTTAAGATCTGCCCAGTCCAATTGGTTAAGGCCATATTAAAATCTAACAGGTCTCTGTGTGTTTATTTATAAGTACCAGGTGGCACATACACACCTTTAATCCCAGCACTTGAGAGGCAGAAGTAGGTGGATCTCTGTTAGTTCGAGGCCAGTCTGGTGTACCAAGTGAGTCCAGGACAGCCAGGGATACACAGAGAAGCCCTGACTAGGAAAAAAATAAGTAGTGGGTTAAGGGATAGCTCTGCTGACTTAATATTATATTAATCATTGATAAATATTAATAAAATTGTATCTACATTTTTGGGGAATCCTTGGTATGAACATTACTTTTCCTTTTATTTCTTGCCTTTCTAAATCCAGCACATCTTGTTTGAGAACTAGATAAATTACAACTCTGTCATTGCAACTGAAGAATGATATGGGAGGCATTTACATACACATTTTTAAAACAAGTTGTTTAATTTTATCTTGTGTGGATGGGGGTTGTACATGTATGTATTTCTGTGTTCCATATGTATGCAGTGTCTGGAGGCCATAGAGAGTATCAGATGGGGCCAAACTTGAACCAAACCTGGATTCTCTACAAGAACAGTAGTGGTCTTAACCACTGAACTTTTCTCCAGCCCCTACATTGGTTTCCATAAACATAGAAGCATATGCTGTTATCACATGAAGAAAATGTTTTCTTATTCATGTTGGGTATTTTTCTCACTATTCTTGGAGCTCAACCTAGGAGGCACAGCCCCACCTTTGTCCCTGTTGCTCTCTCTCTCTCTCTCTCTCTCTCTCTCTCTCTCTCTCTCTCTCTCATTTCCCTCATCTCTATCATGCCATGTGGAAATATTGTTCTTACCAACAAACCTATTGTCTATATCAGGACAATTCCCTTTCTCTGAAAGACTTAAACTCTTGAAAGGAAAAAAACAAAACAAAACAAAACAAAACAGGCAAATATTTTCTGGTTTGGCTTGTCCCCTTCTTCTTGAAGGAAGGAATACTGCAAGCCAGCCTAATGGAGCTTTATAGGGAATAGGTCTTGAGAACAAGATGAAATGAAAAATTGTAATAGTGTGTGGCCCAGCAAATAGTATATGTGTGAGGGTGGAGTAGGCTGATGTGTGTATTTTTGTGCACACATGCATATAATCAGGTACACATACATGCATCACTACATTTACAATCATCAGTAATTTATTTATTGTTTATGTGAGTGAGCATAGATTGGTCCTTCTTCTTCTTTCTTTGTCTTAGGTATTATTTTTATGTTATTTTACCAGCACCCAAGTGCGTTGATCCAAAACACTTTCCAGGAATGGAATTCGGGGTTCAGTCTTGTCTAGAATTGCTGCAGATGGCCATGTGATTAGCCTGCATGGGAAACAGCCTTCTGAACAGTGTATTGAAAACTATTACTAAATTGTCTATCTGAGTGGAAATCATGGCTTAATGTCTTCTGAGCATTTTTTCTTGTTTCAATACATAGAGAATCATAGCAATCTTCTTTGGTTAAATATGATTAAGATCATTTTGTTTTGGAGATACACTCTATTTAATAGGTTTTCAAATAAAAGAAATATTTTGTCTTAAATGCAAAGGATTCCAGAGGGATAAAGGTTAAAAGGATTTAAGAAAAGATAATGTATGATGTACTGGACTTTCCAAGCAGTCAGTAAGTAAAGAAACTCCAATATAAGATATTAAGTTGATATCTTCTGCATGTAAGTCAAGGTTTGAAGTGAGCGTTTTCAGTCCATTGGTTTATTAAGGTAGGTTTAGAAATGTGGAAACGATCAACAATTTCTATAGTGTCCATATTATTAGGTTGTTTTCAAGAATTAAAAAGAAAGGCCTGCCTTCAGCCTTTCCTCAGCTCTGTTTTTACACCCTTCTCTCTGTGTCAGTTTCTCTCCCTCTCTTCCCTTTTACTCTGCCTCAGCATGGGTCCCAGGTGAGCATTCCTGCTGAATTGATGGCCAGCCCTAGCTGCAGATCATCCATTACAGGCTATCACTGGCAGATCTTTACACTGAGAAGTTTTCCCACCCAAACCTTAATGGCTGTTTCTAAAACTATTGACACTTACCAAGTCAGGGGCAATTCATCTTTTAAGGAAGTGCCAAAGTAGCTTCCTAAGTAGGACTCAAGGGTGATACAGAGCTAGATTTGCATTACAGAAAGAGTTGGCACTGAAATTAGACAGGAGAAGTGTACAGTTTGACTGGAAATCTGTGGTATAGATGGAGTTTATGAGTGAGAAGTCTTGAGATGAATCCTTTCAATTCCATAGCTGTCTTCTTGATTTTTGTTCATTTAAAAAAAAATAAGGTTACTAAGAAAACCTTTTAAATTTTTGTTTATTACTATAATCATGTATGTAGGTGTTCACATGCCAAAGTGTGCAAGAGGAGTTCAGAAGACTTCCTCTGTATTTCTTCTATTTCTGCCTTAGTTCTGGGGATTAAACTCAGACTGACAGCGTTGTGTTGAAAATGCCTGTGTCTGCTAAGTCATCTCACCAGTCCTACGTGTTTTTGTAATTAAAGAAAAATGCATGAACAGTCCTCTCTTTGGGCGTTCATTCTTACTGTTTACTCTGATATGGCTAGGATTTCATGCAATTAAAAAAATACCTCACTCTTTTATTTAATTCATTAGTTCATTTCCCCACAGATGGTTAATCGGCCCTTATTACTGTAACAGTCTTTGTGCAGATCTTTGAGAATAAGATATTAAGCTCAGTAGTCACACTATCAAAATATTTGGGAAGTTAGTATTAGTAATTACTATACATATTGAGGAAACAGTATTGGAATATGCAATGAAAAATTGAGCCTAGCTTTAAACAGATTTGTTATTGTGTATGACATCCAGAAGACATCAAGTTACCCTTGTGGCAAGGCAAAACCTTTCAGTTTGAGGGTGAAGTTTGCTCTGCATTGGCCAGGCATTAGGCAGCTGGATGAATGCATTAGGCCTACAGAAAATGTGTGACATTCACAAAACCTCACATAACCCATGTGACAAGGCAAAACCCTTCAGGGTGAGAGTGAAGTTTGCTCTGCTTTGGAGAAAGTAAGAGTGGAGAGTTTACCTTTCCAAGGTAGACATGGCTTAAGGGTTTCCTAGCTCAAATTCAGAAACTATTTTTGTACATTGTTTTTCAAATAACTTAGTCAGTTACTTATGGATGTATATAATATATTTAATTACATCCATTCTATGCCACCATCTATTTCCCTTCCTTTCCACTTTTTGTCTAATCTTTATAGCATGTGAATTGCCAAGTAAGTATGTATAGTAATGTTCTGCATCAAATTTCAGCAGTGAAATCTATTTATTCATTATTAGTAAACACACTTGTGCAGGGAGTTAGATTAATATAAATTAGATTTAGTAAATATCTAGGGGTTTCTGATACAATCTCTTAAGTCGGGGGCATGAAGATCAACTTGGCTGTGAACAATTAGCTTATCAGCTTGTGGAAAAATAAGAAAGACTTAATGGACTAAAAAACAAGGTTGAAGGCAGGAAAAACAGGAAAGACTTAATGGACTAAAAACAAGGTATTTGGCCTGGCATTGTTTTCAGCTGCTAATTGGGCAGAGTCCAAATTAAGCTGAAACAGGTGGAACAAGGAGAGATCCTATTTAAAGACAAGTGGATGGAACCAAGGGGCCCCCATGCTAGAGAGCTCTGATGCTGACAAGTCCTCACACTAGAAAGGACAATGAGGAGTTTATATTATCTGATGGAGAAAGTGCTGGTGAACTGATGGCCAGATCTCCCTGAGGCAGAAAGAAGCTGGTGAGCAGAGAAAGCCTCAGCAAGACAGCAAAAGGCCAAGGACTAAATCCTGTGGCTCCGCTTTTGCCTAGAGGGGTTTGACCTGTCTGAACAGTGGCCTGAACGGAACTGTGGCCAGCTTTAAAGACTAAGGCAGAGCCGCAGAGTTGCTGATACAAAGGAAGTAAGTTGGCCTACAGATGGCTGAGGTGTCCCAGAGAGAAGAAAGCCTCAAGCTGTATTTAAGGTGAAACCGACATAGCCAATTTACCCTGATGGATCTACATCTGAGATATTCCAGAAGAAAAAAGACTGTTAAGTGCATTAAAGGGTCTACCACAGAGACTGTGTTCCTGATGACTGTGGACCTGCCCCAGAGACTGTATCCTTCTAAAAGCTTAGGAAAAAAGTTGTAATAGTTATCAATAGGTTTAGTGGATAGGTCAAAGGGGTTGTAGGAATTTACAGAGTTAGTAGTTAAGAAAGTATATTTATTATAAGTAAATATAGTTACTAATGAATAAGAATTGAATAATTTAAAAAAGTTTGGTTACACACTTGTGATAGTTTTAATTGTCAAATTGATACAATGGGGTAAGGGCTTCTGAGAATGTCTGTGATTACATTAATTAATTATCTTGATTACATTAATTAAAGTAGGAATCCCTGGCCATGGTGGGTATCACCATTTCATTGGCAAGGAGTGTAGAAGTTTATAGAAGTGGAGAAAGTGAGGTAGGTGTAATTATATATGTATTAATTCCTTCCTCTCTGCTTCTTGATTATGGATATAATGTCTGACCACCTATCTGAAGCTTCTGCCACATTTAATTCCCAGTTATAGATTGTGACCTGGAACTGTGGATAAAACAAACCCATTTTTTTTTCTTAAGTTGATTTTGTCAGAATATTTTATCACAACAATAGAATGAAACTGAAATAGCACCTTATCCTTTTCTACCTCTTCCTTTGTCATGCTAGTCTTTGCTTTCTAGTGATTCCTTGGTTAGCCTTTCCTGTCTATGCCTGATGTGATCATTAGGAAGAGTAAGAGTGCATGACACATCCTCTGGGAAACTTTCTGTTAACTTGCATTAATTTTGGATATAATCTGTTTTGTTGTAGGGATATAATTCTTTGTTACACGTCCACTTTAAAGGTGTGTATCCTCTGCCACTGAATAGATTATGACTAATATATTTACAGAAAAGAACTGTGCCCAATGTTTTGTTTCATGGACATAAGCCCTTGAGTTGATGTTTGCTTGTGATTAAGGGCGCCATTACAATTTACTGAATTTTTTGAAACTTAAACATTAATATTTGTTTTTACTTTGCTGTTCACAGATTTAAAACCTTAGGCCTGGAATTGGGATGACGTGAAAGAGATGATATTCAAGAGTAACCATGATAAAATATACTACATACATAAAAATATTTAAAAATCTTATAAAACTGAAGAAATTGGACCACTAGTCATAAAATTAAGTGTGCAATTTTAGTTGTGATGCCTAGGATGGGGATTTTTTATAAGAATTCAGTTAGAAGTAAAGATAATGAAATAGAGATACAGGGGCATAATTAAGGGATATGCTAACAAAAACATGAGGTGGTTAAAATATTGATTACTTTCCACTGTACCATATTTTTCATGGTTAAATCCTTAGTGACTGGCAGTGATTTGTGGATACCGTTGAAATATTTGCTGAATGAATGGATGATGAGTAAACATGAATGGGGATATCATGAGCTAAAATATCAAAACAAAAAAGGAAAAAAAACAAAGACAAAAACAAAAACAAAAAAAATCCCCAAAACCAAAACCAAAACCAAAAAACTCAACAACATTAATTCACAAACTGATGAGTGGTTCAAAGCTTAAAAATTTCCAGTAATACATCAAAAGGTAATAGATCAGATTATCTTTTTCATGTATTTGAAGTCATTTTCATGATCATGTTTTCATACTTACAAGCAAAGTGTCATGCTTATGTTATATGATTTATGGACCATTAGGAGGCTTCTGTATTTGAAATGCTCTTTGACACAGTGGTTGATACATCATAGTTGAAATGACATACTCTTTGCATTTTAGATCCTTTTCTTTCTTTGAAATATGCTGTGAAGTTGTCAGGGTAGTCTCTGCCCTTATCTAACAAGGTGATCTTTGGCAACTGGGTGCCAAAGCTTTTAGATTTGTATTGTTGAGTAGGTGGAACAGAGGTGCAAACTGATGGTGCTACCTTATGGGTTGTAGGTGGGGAGTAACTACTGTCAGGGAGTCTAACCACTGTCCATGGGTATGTGTGTTTGGGGGGGTGTTAGAACTGGAGCTCAAGGCCAGGGTACATTCTCTGTAGCTGGTGAATCTGTCAGATGGATCTCTGTTTAACTTTAACAGCCACAATTGAATTTTTCTTAAGCTGGAATTCTCTGTTGAAGATTTCAGTAAAGGAAAGAAAGTTTTCTCACAGATCACTTATCTTAAGAAGACACTGTTATTGGAGGTTAGGTTTTAAAGGGGAAAAATTATTTGAGAACTACCCTAAAGCTTTGCTAGAAAACAAGATTTCCACATGCTTATTTCTAGGGCCTAAAAGTAGTGTTACTTTAAATGGAAAAAGAAAATTCTGTGGGTACAACCAGAGTTAAGAATTTTAAGCTAAAAAGATTATTTTACAGGATGAGGGTGGCTCCAGTGTAATCACACGAATCCTTCAAGGAAAAGGAAGAGGAAGAAGAGTCAATGAAGGGCTTTTCCATTCTCCTAGGAGAATGGAATTAATGTTGTGAATCAATCTATAAACCCACATGAAAAATTCTATTCCCATTGTGCCCTTTCTTAGAGCTCTGAGAATCTCTTCCACAGTAGTCTCCAGAGCTCTAATTGTTTTCATGATAGCTTTCTACTTTTATTTTTTTGAATGTATGAGTATATGCACCAAATGCATATGATGTCCACAGAAGCTATAAGAGGGTGTTAAATCCTCTGGAATCAGAGCTATAGCTATTAGCCACCATGTGTGGGCTAAGAAATTAACCTGGCTCTTATACAAGAGTATTGAGTGCTCTTAATTCCTGAGCCATCTCTCCAGCTCCAAAATTTTATGTTAAAATTTAATTATAACACATTTTCATATGGGATTTTCATGCATATTTTACTTTGGTTGGTTCTCCTACCCTATCACTCTGTCTCACCCTGTCCTCTATACCCATTTGCCGTAGTATTTCACTTTTCACTTTGTTCTATTGTCTTCTACAACTTCATCATTCAATGTCCACTTCAGGTCTCTAGAGTGTTTTTATAGACTGATAGCTTTAATCCAAATTTACTCCCATCTGGATACACATTTTTAACACTTGGAGCTTTGGGTGATCAAATGAGAGAGAACGTATGCTATTTTTTTTTTCTGGACTTGTGTTATCTCACTTATCTTAATGTTTTCCAGTTCTGTCTATATTCCTCATATGTCATAATTTCCTTTTTTTCTTTATAGCTGAGTACAAGTCTTTGGTTTGCCATTTACCTGTTGATGGACATCTATGTCTATTCTGTTTCTTGGAATTGTATGATGAGAAGTGATAAGCATTAATGAGCATGTATTTCTATAGTCTCTATAGAATCCTTTAGCTATGCTCAGGATTGGTGTATTGTGGTCATATAGTAGTTCCATTTGTAGTTTTGTGATCAGTCGGTAGTTTCCATAGTGGCTACCACAGTTTAAACTTCCACTAGCAATGAATAAAGGTTTGCTATTTTTTTATTCCTTACCTGCCACTTATAATTTTATTTCTTTTATCTTTTATTCATTTTCTTTCTTTCCTTTTTTTAAACTTTTTTCTATTTTTGAGAGAGGGTCTCACTATTTAGCCCTGTCTGTCATGGAATTCACTATGTAGACCAGGCTAGCCTTGAACTCACAGAGATCTTTTTGTGTCTGCTTCCCTAGAGGTGGGATTAAAGGCAAGCATCACTATGCCCAGAATAGTTTGGTGTTTTGATAGTCGACATTCTGACAAGAGTGAGATAAAATCTCTAAGTAGCTTTAATTTTCATTTTCTAAGGGGTAGAATTGGTGGAACAATCTTTCAAATACTTGGTGCCCATTTGCATTTCTTCTTTTTAGGGAAAATAGACCATTTGTTGGTTGGAAATTTTGTTTTCTGGTATTAGCATTTGCAGATACTTGTATATTCTTGCTATTACTACCTTATCTGAAGTATAACTGAAAAATGTTTTTTTCTTCCATTTTGTAGGCTGTCCACTCTTTTGATAGTTTCTTTTTTTTTTTTTTTTTTTTTGCAGAAGCATTTTAATTGTATGTGATCTCATTCCTAAAGTGTTTGTGGCTGTTTCCTGTGCTAGTGTTCTATTCAGAAATTTGTTACCTACACCTATATCCTGAAGTGTATTCCTCCAGCAGTTTCATTGTTTCTTGTTTTAAATTAAGATATTGGATGCAGGGGGGTCCAAGATGGCGGCGGCCTGCGCAGATGCATTTTGAACTCAGGGAAAACAGCCATAAAGCCACAGAGTTATAAGATGCTGTGCAATAATCTGAGTGACTCGATCCCCCTGGGTTTCACCCAGCTACCCAGGGACCATTAAAAGTCTCTGGGCAGGACTCTTCTCCCCTCTCTTGGATACGCATGGAAGCTGCTGAATCCGAGCCAGGTAAGATCCACTCTAATATGCCACAGGCAGATTTGAACCCCACATAGGGTTACTCACCATCCTACTGAGCCCCCAGATCCCACGCCGGCATTCCGGCTATTTAGTGAAAGGTTGCGGACCCGTGGGAGTGCCATATTCTCTAAGCAGCATGCCACAGCCCAGCAGTCAGTGGGTCCACAGCTGCATTTTGGAAAGCGCAGGCATATTTGTGCTCCCCCAGAGGGGTGTTGGACATACATACAGGCCCCTCTATTGGATTTACAGTCATTGGAAAAAAAAAAAACAACACTGCAGCTGTACTGAGCAGCAAGATACTCTTCTGGCTGCAGGTTGTGCGGCAGCTTGATAGCTGTGTACTGGAACTTGGAAGACAGTGGCCCCATTTGTCAGTATTCAAAGCCAACTTCATACACATGTGGAGCTGTGAGAGTGGCAGAAAAGGCGGCAAGGTTGGAAAGCAGATTTTCCCTCCACAGAGTTCAAGCCCTGGGCAAATTGTGGGGTTATTATTATTAGATTTTTTTGCTAGTACGGGCCCTTCCAGTTGCAAACCAGAGCTTAAGCATATATAGCTCCACCCCTGGATCAGTGAGGTTTCGACCTGGGAGACACTGCTGAGTGATTCACCTTAAGGGCTTGGAGTCGGGTCCTTTCAAGACTTCAACGGGCGGTCTCAACCCCCAAACTTGGGACCTCCAGAGTCCACAGTATCTGTGCCTGGACATTGAGGACCATACCACCAGAGCCACTGCAGGCTGAACACTCAGTGTGGAATATAGAGAGCTCTGATTTGTGAGCAGTGAAACAATCCTGGGCCATTCCTCATTGACTGGGAATAGGCTGCAGCAGCTCACAGTGCTTCTGGCTATTACATGCACATTGGCCCTGAGAGCGCCCTGTGAGCAGCTGGGGAGGACCACAAACACAGTCCAACCTGTAAGCTGCAGGGGAGTTACAACCCCACCCAACAGCCTGAGGCCTGCTAACCTGCACTGTCATCTATACAAAAACCAGTTGGATCCCAGGAACCTACAGGAACACATCACCATCACAACCCCTCACCTGAGTCCACAATTGGGACAAAACAGGAAGGGATGAGCTCTCAGAGACACACTGAGAACCTCCACACAAGGCCCCATCCAGCTAGTGGAAAGTGACAGATCGCCAAGCAATTTGACTTCTACACCAAAGAGCCCCCTTATAAGCCCAGAAGACAACAAGAACAAACAGCTAAGAACAACCAAATGGCAAAAGAACAGCAAAAAAGCAGAATCAATAAAAGCCAGGAATTATGACCCCAACAAAATGCAGAAATGCTAATACAGCAAGCTCTGACCACTTTACCACAGCTGAAACACATGAAAATGATGACAACTCTACATTCAGGAAAGTGATAGATTCCTTTCAAGAAGAATTTAAATCTATAAAGGAATTGAAAGAGTCCACAATTTTATAAATGAAAGCAACGAATAATACCATTAGAGAGCTCCAAGCCAAAGTGGCTCAAATTGAACAGGAAAGAGACAAGGCAATGAAAGATTTAAAAGAGATGAAAGATTTCCAGGCAAAGACAAGCAAATTGGAGCAGGAAATATACAAAACAAATAAAATCTTTCAAGACATGAAACTGGAAATGGAAGCAATAAAGAAAACACAGTCAGAGTTAAAAGTGGAAATGGAGAATCAATGGAAGAGAACAGGAGCTACAGATAGGAGTATGAAAAATAGGATACAAGAGATGGAAGACAGAATCTCAGGCATGGAAGATTCGATGGAAGAAATCAGGACAACATCCAAAGAAAATGAAAAAGCTAAAAAGTCCTCACCCATAACATCCAAGAAATCAAGGACACAATGAAAAGAAGGAACCTGAGAATTATAGGCATAGAGGAAAGAGAAGAATCCCGACTCCAAGGTCCAGGAAACATCTTCAACAAAATCATAGAAGAAAACTTCCCAAACCTAAGAAAGAGATGC
This sequence comes from Lophiomys imhausi, assembly GCA_907164525.1. Classification (NCBI taxonomy): domain Eukaryota; kingdom Metazoa; phylum Chordata; class Mammalia; order Rodentia; family Muridae; genus Lophiomys; species Lophiomys imhausi. Next base: position 2,265,905 of record CAJQZJ010032121.1, read on the forward strand.
CAATAAAATTCCAAGAGGCATACCGAACACCAAACAGATTAGATCAGAAAAGAAACTCCTCTTGCCAAATAATAATTGAAACTCCAAATCTACAGAACAAAGAAAGAATATTAAAAGCTGTAAGAGAAAAAGGTCAAGTAACATATAATGGCAGACCCATCAGAATTACACCTCACTTCACCTCAGAAACTTAAAAGCTAGATGTCCTACAAGCCCTGAGAGAACATAGGTGCCCAGCCAGACTACTATACCCAACAAAACTCTCTATCAACATAGATGGAGAAAACAAGATATTCCATGACAAAATCAATTTAAATAATATCTACCCACAAATCCAGCCCTACAGAAGATCCTAGAAGGAAAATTCCAACACAGAGAAGATAACTACACCCAAGAAAACAGAGGAACCAGAAAACTCCACGGCAACTAAACCAAAAGAAACACAGGACCACCACCTATACCAAAATAATGGGAAATAACAACCTCTGGTCACTAATATCCATAAACATCAATGGACTCAACTCCCCAATAAAAAGAAACAGGCTTGCAGATTGGATCCATAAAGAAGACTCATCATTTTGATGCTTACAAGAAACACATTTTACTAACAAAGATGCATACTATCTAGAGTAAAGGGCTGGGAAAAAGTTTTCCAAGAAAATGGGCCCAGGAAGCAAGCTGGAGTAGCCATCCTTATAGCAAGCAAAGTAGACTTCCAACTGACATTAATAAAAAAAGACAGAGAAGGGCATTACATACTCATTAAAGGAAATATTCACCAAGAGGACATCTCAATATTCAACATCTATGCTCCAAATACAAAGGCACCTACATTTGTAAAAGAAACTCTCTTAAAACTTAAATCACACATCGATCCCCACACATTAGTAGTGGGAGTCTTCAACATCCCACTCACAACAATGGACAGATCATCAAGACAGAAACCAAACAGGGAAATAATGAGTCTAACAGAGGTCTTGAACCAAATGGATCTAAGAGATACCTACAGAACGTTTCACCCAAACACAAAAGAATACACCTTTTTCTCAGCACCTCACGGAACCTTCTCCAAAATCGACCATATAGTTGGACACAAAGATAGCCTCAATAGATACAAGAAAATTAAAATAACCCCTTGTATCTTATCAGACCACCAGGGAATAAAGCTGGACTTCAATGGCAACAGAATCAACAGAAAGCCTACACACACATGGAAATTGAACAACTCTTTACTGGATGACTATTGGGTCAGGGAAGAAATAAAGAAGGAAATCAAAAACTTATTAAAAACCAACAAACATGAAGGCACAACATACCCAAACCTATGGTACACAATGAAAGCTGTGCTACAAGGAAAGTTCATAGCACTAAGTACCTTCAAAAAGAAAATTGTGACAGTGCATATTAGTGAATTAACAGACAAACTGGAGGAATTGGAAAAAAAAAAGAAGCAAACACTCCCAAGCAGAGCAGAAGACAGGAAATCATCAAAAATAGGGGTGAAATCAACAACTTAGAAACAAAAAGAATGATACAAAGTCTCAATGAAACCAAGAGTTGGTTCTTTGAGAAAATCAAAAAAATAGACAAACCCTCAGCCAAATTAACTAAAAGACAGAAGGAAAAAACCCAAGTAAACAAAATCAGAAACGAAAAGGGAGAAATAACAACAGATATTGAGGAAATCCAGAGAATATTTAGGTCCTACTTTAAAAATCTATACTCCACCAAATATGAAAACTTAAGCGAAAGGGACAATTTTCTTGATAGATTCCACCTACCAAAGCTAAATCAAGATCAGGTTAACAGATTAAACAGCCCTATAACCCCTAGGGAAATAGAAACAGTTATTAAAAATCTCCCAACCAAAAAAAAAAAAAAAAAGCCCAGGGCCAGATGGTTTCAGCACAGAATTCAACCAGACCTTCAAAGAAGAGCTAATACCAATACTCTTCAAACTCTTTCACAAAATAGAATCAGAAAGAACACTGCCAAACTCATTCTATAAGGCCACAGTTACCCTGAATCCTTAACCACACAAAGACCCAACAAAGAAAGAGAACTTCAGACCAATCTCCCTCATGAACATAGATGCAAAAATACTTAATAAAATACTAGCGAACCAAATCGAAGAACACATCAAAAGTATCATACACCATGATCAAGTAAGCTTTATCCCAGGAATGCAGTGATGGTTCAATATATGAAAATCCATCAACATAATTCACCACATAAACAAGTTGAAAGAAAAAAAACACATGATTATCATGCTAGATGCAGAAAAAGCATTTGACAAAATCCAACACCCCTTCATGCTTAAAGTTCTGGAGAGAACGGACATACAAGGACCATATCTGGAAATAATAAAGGCAATATACAGCAAGCCAGTAACAAACATCAAAGTTAATGGAAAGAAACTTGAAGCGTTTCCTCTAAACTTAGGGACAAGACAAGGATGCCCACTTTTGCCATATATCTTCACTCTAGTACTTGAAGTTCTTGCTAGAGCAATAAGACAACTAAGGTAAATCAAGGGGATGCAAATTGGAAATGAAGAGGTCAAATTATCCCTATTTGCAAATGATATGATAGTACATATAAGCGACCCCAAAAATTCCACCAGAGAACTCTTACAGCTGATAAACACCTTCAGCAAAGTGGCTGGATAAAAATTAATTCAAAAAAATCAGAATCCCTTCTTTATACAAACAATAAATGGGCTGAGAAAGAAATTAGGGAAACAACTCTCTTCACAATAGCCACAAACAATATAAAATACCTGGTGTTAACTCTAACCAAGCAAGTAAAGGACCTGTACCTCAAGAACTTCAAGCCCGTGAAGAAAGAAATTGAAGAGGCCTTTAGAAGATGGAAAGATCTACCATGCTCATGGATAGGTAGGATCAACATAATAAAAGTGGCCATCATACCCAAAGCAATAAACAGGTTCAATGCAATTCCTATCAAAATACCAACACAATTCTTTATAGAACTGGAAAAAGCTATTCTCAATTTCATATGGAAAAACAAAAAACCTAGAATAGGTAAATCAATCCTGTACAATAAAAAAAATCTGGAGGTATCACCATCCCATATTTCAAGGTGTACTACAGAGAAATAGTAATAAAAACAGCATGGTACTGGTATAGAAACAGACCAGTGGATCAATGGAATTGAATTGAAGACCCGGAAATGAACCCACACACCTATGGTCCCCTAATCTTTGACAAAGAAGCAAAAACTGCACAATAGAAAAAGGACAGCATCTTCAACAAATGGTGCTGGTCCAACTGGATGTCCATTTAAAAAAGAATGAAATCAGACCCATACTTATCACCTTGTACAAAACTTAAGTCCAAGTGGATCAAAGACCTTAACATAAGCCCAGTCACACTAAATCTACTAGAAGAGAAAGTGGGAAAAACCCTCGAAATCATTGGCACAGGTGACAACTTCCTGAACAGAACACCAACAGCTCAGGACCTAAGACCAACAATCATTAAATGGGACCTCATGAAACTGAAAATCTTCTGTAAGGCAAAAGACACTGTCATTTGAACAAAACGGCAGCCTACAGATTGGGAAAAAATCTTCACCAACCCCACATCTGACAAAGGGCTAATATCCAAAATTTACAAAGAACTCAAGAAATTAAATGCCAAGAAAACAAATAATCCAATTAAAAAATGGGGGAAAGAGCTATACAGAGAATTCACAAAGGAGGAATTCCTAAAGGCTGAGAGACACTTGAAGAAATGCTCAGCATCCTTAGTCATCAGAGAAATGCAACTCAAGAGGACTCTAAGATTCCATCTCATACCTGTCAGAATGGCTAAGATCAAAAGCTCAAATGACAGCACATGCTGGGGAAGGGGTGGAGAAAGGGGAACACTCCTCCATTGCTGGCGGGAGTGCAGGCTTTTGCAACCACTATGGAGGTCAGTCTGGTGATATCTTAGAAAACTTGGAATAGCTTTGCCTCGGGACCCAGCCATACCACTTCTGGGTATACAGCCAAATGATTCCTCATCGAATCACAAGAAAGTTGCCTCATCTATATTCATAGCAGCCTTTTTGTAATAGCTAGAAACAGGAAATAACCCATATGTCCCTCAACTGAAGAATGGATTAAAAAACTGTGGCACATCTACACAATGGAATACTACTCAGCTCTCAGAATCAAGGAAATTATGCAATTTGCAGCCAAATGAATGGAACTAGAAAAGCTCACTCTGAGTGATCTAACCCAGACTCAGAAGGATGCACATGGCATCTATTCACTTATAGTCAGATTTTAGCTCTATAGTACAGGATATCTATACTACAACCAATGCACCAAAGGCAACAGGAACATAAACTTTTTCTTCCTGTCAATGAGACACTATGCCCTAGTGGTGCTGCCTTGTAGGCCCCCAGTGTATAAGGAGGCTCTTGGCCCTCATATGACTGCTGAACTGGGATGGGGGATTGTTATGCAGGGACACTCCAATCCAGAGGAGTGGGATGGAAGGGTTAGGGGCTAGAAAGTGTGAGCGTGGGACTGGGAAGGGTTGAAAGGGGACACTGCAATGGAGATGTAACCTGCAGCAATAAAAAATAGATATTGGATGCATATTAAATTTATATTTTATGTGAGGTGATAGATATAAATCTAATCTTATTCTTCTTCAGGTTGGTACCTTTTTTTTTTTTGGTCAGAATCCACTTGTTGAAAAGATTGCTTTTTTCCCCCCAATCCATGCTTTTGATACCCTGGTTAAAAACTAGATATGTATAACTGTGGTTTTATCGCCGGGTATGTATTATATTCTATTGGTCTGTGTGGTCTATCTATCTATCTATCTATCTATCTATCTATCTATCTATCTATCT
>CAJQZJ010032121.1:2276577-2355187 GCA_907164525.1 Lophiomys imhausi
GGAAGGGTGGGACTGGAGGGGGGAGTAGGGAGGGGATTGTGATTGAGATGTAACTTGAAGAAATAAAAAATAAATTATTAAAAAAAAAAAACTCTTGATCTACAATCTGTCCAACCTGTTTTCTTATATCTCTCAGGACCTCCATTTTAGGGGTGGAAACACCCACAATGAGCTGGGCCATCCCATATAAATCACAAATTAAGAAAATAACCTACAGGCTTGCCTATAGTCCAATCTAATGGAGCCATTTTCTCAACTCAGGATCCCCTGTCTCTGATAAGTTTAGCTTGTGTAAAATTGACATAAATTTAGCAAACACACACACACACACACACACACACACACACACACACACACACTTAAGTAACAACACTTAATGAAAAAGAGGCCATGGATTTGAAGTAGAGAAAGGAGTCTATGGGAGGGTATGGAGAAAGAAAAGAGAGAAGGAAAATGTTGTAGTCATATTCTAATCTCAAGAATAAAATAAAAAAATAAAAAGATTATTATCCAGGGTGTCCCAGAGTAATAAAACTACAGGTGGTGCACACATTCATACACAGGGTTTAGTTCAAGAATTGGCTTCTGTCACTATTGAGGCTGAGAATTCCCTTGCTTTTCCCTGTGTTGACTATATGCCAGGGAAAGCTAGTGGTAAAGTGCTAATATCTAAAGGGTTGATTGTTATTTTCTTGTCCTAAGCTGAAGTACTGGGGAGAGATCTATGTTCCAGCTCAACCAATCAGGCATAGGGAGGGAAAATACAGCTTTCTATACATGTTTGTTCAGTGCATGTACTGGATAGATTGGATAATGTCCATGTGCATTTATGAGGTTTCTGTTTGCTTCTGTGCTGCAACCTATATGCTGATATTTTCCAGAATTTTTCTCATAGACACATCTGGGCATCACCAGATAGTAGTTAATAAGATGCCTGCTAATGCTGTGGCCCAGGGAAGTTGAAATGTAAAAGTAACCATTAAAAACTACTTGGTAGCTTTCCAAAGTGGGTTGCAAAAGACCAAGAAAAGTTGGGGAACTATCCATATTCAAAGAGACAAAGAGAATGTACAAGATGAAATATGCAATTCGACATTGGATTTTGGGCATGAACTTTATTTTATTTTCTGCTTCAAAAGAAACTCCAGGAAGATTAGTAAAATATGAGCTAAATATGTAAATAATGCTGCTATCTTAATACCAAATTTGTGATTTTGACTGTTTTATTCTGATCATGTAAAAGAACTTATGTGTTTTTAAATCAAATATTCATTTCATTATTTTAAATTATATGTATTTTTCTGTGTGTGGATATGCACTTTTGGGTGCCATCCAAAACCAGAGGCATCAGATCTCCCCATAGCTGGAGTTGTAAGTAGTTATGTGGGTGCACTGAATTAAGTTCACGGCTTCTCAAAGAGCAGTATATACACTGAACCCCTGAGGTATCTCTCCAGCCCCAGTTTCTTTGTTCTTAAAGGAACTTTTCCCAAATACCCCTTTTCCCCATAATTACAATTTTTAAACCTATATTGAAACCTTTTATTACTAAACTCCAATTTTTCTTCATAAATGAGCAAAACATGCAGGCATTTAGGAATAAGTTTGCAAATAAAATCACATGGCTTAAAAAAATAATGACATAGAAATATGCATCTGCATGTAGACAGAAATAAATAATATCATTATTTATTAGTTCTTTGTACAGAATGCATTTTGTTCATATTTACCCCTTTTCCCAAGTCTTCCATATCCACTTCCCTCTTTCCTACTCACTCACCTTTTTGTCCTCTTTGATCTACAAGGGGCCATACTCCTAAAAGAAACATTTTTTAACAATTGAAGAAGTCTTCTTGAAATGGAATTAGGAGTTCTTTGAACTGTTTTACTGCTTTTATGTCAGTCAATTACTTCCAAAAAAAAAAAAAGTCTATACTGAAAGGGGCTGATATGTAGGGCACCATACACTGGAGGTATAGGATAAGTGGGAGAAGGGGGAGAGGGAGGGAGGATGGGACCGGGAGAGGTGGAGGGAGGGGACTGTGATGGAGATGTACAATGAAGTACTAAATAAACATTAAAAAAATCTACAAAGCAAATGGTAAGGTTCTATGATTGAGACATACAACTGATGGAAAAGGAATAAAGTGAAAGGGGAGAAGAATGAATATTTAATGAGTCTGCTATTCAGTAAATATTTTTGGTCACCCTTCATGCTACCATATCACAGTATTTACTCTATGTGACAAGAATACAGTAATGAACAAAGGGAGGAAGTGTACCAGGCTATGTGGATCTCATGTCTTAGAACAATAGTTCTCATCTTTCCTAACACTGTGACCCTTTAATACAATTCCCATTTTGTGGTGACCCCCAGCCATAAAATTATTTTTGTTGCTATTTTGTATAACTGTAATTTTGCTACTATGGATCATAGTGTAATAAGTGTAATATCTGTGTTTTGAGATGGTCTCAGGAAACCTGTGTGAAAGGGTTGTTCATCCCCACAGGGATTGAGACCTACAGGTTGAGAAACACTGTCCTAGAAAGAAGAAATAAACCAGAACACAGAGGTACTAAAAAGATCACTTCTAGAAGACCTGCTTGGAGTTTATTTTGTTGCTTAAGCCTATAATTTATTTTCAGACTTGGTGGTGGATATGGAGAAAATGAATGGATTTCTGGAGTATTTAATAAGTCAAGGTGATAAATAAATTTACTGCTCTGTTGAGTGGGTGTTATCAAAGATTGTTGAAGAACTATTGGTTTCTAGGTTTTGGTGTTTGTCAAATATTCAATCATCAAAATGGGCATAGTTCTATAGCATCTATGCTGAATTATAATTTTTACTTCTGTTCCAAAAAAGTTTCATGTGACTTGGACTAATGATTAAATACAATTTGAGATCAGTTACTATTCACTGAACAGCACAATACTCTCTAATTAATTAATTTAATTATATCTCTTAATACCCTTTAAAGTGCACAGACCATTCAACTATTTTTTTAATTCTGAGAACTATGCCACAGTGCTTACATATCCAATGTATCTGAACAATCATTATTCATTTATTTCACAATTTTTACGGAAAACCATTTTGCTGGAGGGGAAGGCTAAACGAAACACCACAGAACTGCTAGATGGGTCTTGGACAGGCCTGAGCTGTCATCATGTTGTCTTCTTCTGAGGCAATGCCCAACCCCTGAGGAGGGGTATCTATATAGGCTGTTACTGAAAGCAGCAGAACCCTGTTAAGGCTGGTGTGCTGGTAAATACTGTCAACTTGACAGTATCTAGAATTACCACTGGGCATGTTTGTGATGGAATCTGTAGACTGGGTTAATTAATGTAGGGAGACCCATCTTAAATGTGAGCTGTGCCATTCCATGGAGTCCTGGGCTACACTGAAAGTTTAAAAGCAAGCTGAGAACAACATTTGTCTCTGTCTGCTTTCTGACTGTGGATACAATGCAGTCAGTGGCCTCAAGCTCCTGCAGTCATGCTTCCCTGACATGATAGACTCACAAACTGTGAGACAAAACAGTCCCCCTTCCCTAGATTGTGGTGCCTGGTATTTTCTCACAGCTGCTTCAAGTGAACTCATTCAGGTGATGGAGGGACAGTTCCTCTGTCTTGTCACACCTTTTCTGGAGCAGGACATAGAGAATTTGTCTGGGACCTGACAAATGTCACAGTCCTTAGGTCTGTCCCCTTAGAATAGTTCTTCTTTCTCATTTAGGTGATTGTCCACAGTGAAGTCATCTTCCAAGGCCCTATGGGAGAGTCTATTTTTTTCAACATTTATTTATTTATTTATTGAAGTTACATATTGCTCAGAGACCCCTCCCTCCTCCCTTCCCAGGCCTACCCTCCTACCATCTTCCTTCTCTCCCTCCTCTCATTCTCCTTGGGTGAGGGGATCCCCACATAACAAGCCCCCCTCAGTTCTTTAATAACAAGACTAAGAGCTCCATCTTGCACTTGGACCCTTCTAGAGTAAGATATTCCACTAACAGGCAACTGAGTCTATGACAGAAACCCCCCTCCCCACTCCATTTACTAAGGTATCTGTATGAAGACCAGGTTGCTTATTATGTACATATGTATAGGGGGCCTAGGTGTGGTCTATATATGCTTCATTTCTTCTTTTTTTGTTTTGTCTTTTAAAAAATATTTAGTTATTACTTCAGGTTACATCTCCACCACAGTGTACTCTTTCCACTCCTCCCACTCCCACCCTCCCACCCTTTACCCCTTATCACTTCCATCCCACTCTTCTTGAGTGGAGTGTCCCTACATAACAGTCCCCTGCCCAAGGTCAGCAGTCATATGAGGGCCAATAGCCTTCTCATACACTGGGGGCCTACAAGGCAGCACCACTAGGGCAAAGTGTCTCATTGACAGGTAACCAAGTCTATGTTCCTGTTCCTTTTGGTGTGTTGGTTATAAGATAGTTATCCTGTACTATATGGCTAAAATCTGACTATAAGTGAATAGATGCCATGTGCATCCTTCTGAGTCTGGCCTAGCTCACTCAGGATGAGCTTCTCTAGTTCTATCCATTTGGCTACAAATTGCATGATAGTGTTGTTTCTGATAACTGAGTAGTATTCCATTGTGTTTAAACTGTGTACCACAGTTTTTTAATCCATTCTTCGGTTGAGGGACATCTGTGTTGTTTCTAGTTTCTAGCTATTACAAGTAAGGCTGCTATGAACATAGATGAGGAAACTTCCTTGTGATTTGGTGAGGAATCATTTGGATGTATATCTAGAAGTGGTATGGCTAGGTCACAAGGCAGAGATGTTCCAAGTTTTCTAAGATATCGCCAGACTAACCTCCATAGTGTTTGCACAAGCCTGCACTCCCACCAGTAATGGAGGAGTGTTCCCCTTTCTCCACAACCTTGACATCATGTGCTGACATTTGAGAATTTGATCTTAGCCAGTCTGACAGGTGTGAGATGGAATCTCAGAGTCATCTTGAGTTGCATTTCTCTGATGATTAAGGATGCTAAGCATTTCTTCAAGTGTCTCTCACCCATTAGGCATTCCTCCTTTGTGAATTCTCTGCTTTAATCTGCTCCCCATTTTTTGATTGGATTATTTGGTTTCTCTGCATTTAATTTCTTGAGTTCTTTGTAAATTTTTGATATTATCCCTCTGACAGATATGGGGTTGCTGAAGATTTTTTCCCAATCTGTAGGCTGCCATTTTGTTCGAATGACAGTGTCTTTTGCCTTATTGAAGCTTTTAAGTTTCATGAGGTCCCATTTATTGATTGTTTGTCATAGATCCTGAGCTGTTGGTGTTCTGTTCAGGAAGCTGGCACCTTAACCCCACAAACACCCAACAAAGAAAGAGAACTTCAGACCAGTCTCCCTCAAGAACATAGGGGCTAGGTTGGTTAGTTCTGTTGATCTTCATGTGGTGTTCTTCTCCATGCAGGGTCTCTCTATCCTTCCTCCTTCTCTTATACACTACTCCCAGAGCTCCACATAATATTTGGCTGTGTGTCTCAGTATCTGTTTTGAGCCATTGTTGGGTGGGTTTCTTAGATAATTATGCGATGTTCCTGTTCCTTTGATTCTGTGCATTGTAGGATAGTTATCCTGTACTATATATAGTTATAAGTGAGTACCTGCCATGCATATCCATGCATATCTTTCTTGGTATAGGTTAGTTCACTCATGATGAGCTTATCTGGTTACATCTATTTTATTGCCAATTGCATGATTTCCTTGTATTTGATAGCTGAGTGATTTTCCATTATGTAAATGTACCAGTTTTTTTTTTTTTTAATCCATTCTTCAGTTGAAGGACATCTGGGTTGTTTCCAGTTTCTGGCTATTATAAATAAAGCTGCTATGAACATATTTGAGGCAATGACCTTGTGGTTTGGTAGAGAATTTTTGGAAATATGCCTAGGAGTGGTATGTCTGGGTCTTGAGGTAGAGCTATTCCAAGTTTTCTAAGATATCGCCAGACTGATTTCCGTAGTGGTTGTAAAAGTTTGCACTCCCACCAGCAATGGAGGAGTGTTCCGCTTTTTCCACAACCTTGCCGGCATGTGCTGTCATTTGAGTTTTTGATCTTATCCATTCTGACAGGTGTGAGATGGAATTTCAGAGTCATCTTGAGTTGCATTTCTCTGATGATTAAGGATGTCGAACATTTCTTCAAGTGTCTCTTGGCCATTGATTCTTCTTTTGTGAATTCTTGACTTAGGTGTGTACCCCTTTTTTGATTGGATTATTTGTTTTCTTGGTGTTTACTTTCTCATGTTCTTTGTAAATTTTGGATATTAGCCCTCTGTAACATGTGGGATTGGTGAAGGTCTTTTCCCAGTCTGTAGGCTGCCATTTTGTTCCAATGGCAGTTCCCTTTGCCTTACAGAAATTTTTCAGTGTCATAAGGTCCCATTTATTGATTATTAGTCTTAGATCTGGAGCTATTGTTGTGGTTGTCATATGTGCCAATAAGTTTGAGACTTTCCCCCACTTTCTCTTCTATTAGACTTAGTGTGTCCAGTTTTTTTTTTTTTTGGTTTTTCGAGACAGGGTTTCTCTGAATATCTCTGGCTGTCCTGGACTCACTTTGTAGACCAGGCTGGCCTCGAACTCACAAAGATCCGCCTGCCTCTGCCTCCCAAGTGCTGGGATTAAAGGCGTGCGCCACCACCGCCCGGCAGTGTGTCCAGTTTTATGTTGAGGTCTTTCATCTATTTTGATCTGATAAGATAGAAGGGGTTAGTTATTTCAATTTTCTTTTGTCAGTTGAGGCTTGCTTTGTGACTGAATATATGGTCATTTTTGGAGACATTTCCATGAGGTGCTGAGAAGAATGTATATTCTTTTGTGTTTGGGTGAAATGTTCTGTAGATATCTGTTATATCCTTTTAGTTCATGACCTCTGTTAGTTTCATTACTTTTCTGTTTTGTTTCTGTCTCAATGACCTGTCCATTGGTGCATGAGAGATGTTGAACTCTCCCACTATTAATATGTGGGGATAAATGTGTGGTTTAAGCTTTAGTAATGTTTCTTTTACAAATGTGGGTGCCTTTGTATTTGAGGTATACATGGTCAGTATTGAGATGTCATCTTGATAATTTTTTCCTTTGGTGAGTATGTAGTGTCTTTCCCTATATTTTCTTATTAATTTTGGTTGAAAGTCTATTTTATTTTATATTAGCATGGCTACTTCAGCTTGCTTCCAGGGTCCATTTGCTTGGAAAGCCTTTTCCTATCCCTTTACTCTGAGGTAAAGTCTATCTGTGTTCATGAGATATATTTCTTGTATTCAGCAAAATGATGGGTCTTGTTTCTGAATCCATTCTGTAAGCCTGTGTCTTCTTATTGGGGAGTTAGGTCAATTGATGTTGAGAGATATTAATGATCATTGATTATTATTTCCTGATATTTTGATGTACATGATGATAGTGTGTTTTTATGTTTTTTTTTTTCAGTTTTGCTTCAGTGGGGTTATTTGTTTCTTGTGTTTTCTTGTGTGAAGTTATCTTCTCTGGGTTGGAATTTTCCTTCTCGGATCTTCTGTAGAGCTGGATTTGTGAATAGATATTGCTTAAATTTGGTTTTGTTGTGGAATATCTTGTTTTCTCTATCTATGATTGTTGAAAGTTTTGCTAGGTATACTAGTCTGGACTGACCTGTGGTTTCTTAGGACCTGAAAGACATCTTCTGAGACCCTTCTGATTTTCAGAGTTTCAGAAGAGAAGTCAGGTGTGATTCTGATGGGTCTGCCCTTATATGGTATTTGAACTTTTTCTCTTGCAACTTTTAATATTCTTTCTTTTCTCTGTATATTTGGTCCTCCAATTATTATGTGGCAGTAGGATTTTCTTTTCTGGTGTAATTTATTTGGTGTTCCATAAGCCTCCTGAATGTTTATGGGCATTTCTTTCTTTAGGTTTGGGAAATTTTCTTTTATGCTTTTATTGAAAATGTTTTCTCTTCCTTGGAGTTGGGAGTCTTCTCTTTCTTCTATTCCTATAATTCTTAAGTTCTGTCTTGACACTGAGTCCTTATTTTTTGATGTTTGGGCGAGGAATTTTTCAGTTTTTCTGATATTCTTTGGCTGATGTATCAATTTCTTCAATTGAATCTTCCAGCTGGAGATCCTGTTTTCCATCTTGTGAATCCTGTTCCAAAAAGCCTACCCCTTTTCTCATATATACCTCTGTAATCTGTTTGATATCCTTGGTTTTTTCTCCTACAATACCCTGATTCATATTATTCCCATCTTCTCTTCTCATTACCATCAAATGTTTCTAGTACTTCAAATATCAATTTCAGAACACCACCTTAGTTAGACATACATAAAAGACTCTCCAACAGAGAGACTTTTGGGGGCTTATGTATCTGTACAGGGTTTGCTTTCTTATTATTGAATTAACATGACATAAAGTGTTAAAATATGAGAATAATATAAACATTGGATGGTTGCTTTAATAGGACCTTGGTGTATCAAAAGATCTTTACACCATAGAAGCTTTTCATTCTGTTTTTTAAATGATGAGTCTAATACTCTTTTTTTTTTTTTTCTGATTAAGCATCCCAAGTGTTAGGAAATGCATCACATTCTGTGCCATTAGGAGTTTTTGGTAGGTATCCATTATAGAGTTCTCTTTTACATCGAGCTAAAAAAATACCTCATTGACAGTAAGTCGCACTATAATAATAAGCAAACCCTAAATACTTATGACTTAATGATATTAAAATCTTTTCATGTTTTCCTATTTTAGAATAACTTCAATGGTTCTTTAATGTCTCTCTCTTTTATGTGGTAACTAACGAATTAACACACTCCATTCTCCTAGAGTTGCTTTATATTCAGAGGAAAAGTGAGAGAATGCATACTTGTTCTCAAATGCCCAAGTGACATGTATGTAGCCCTTCTGGTTCTAGAACTATTCACAGAGTAACCTAAATACAATGCGACTATGGAGTTGAAGAGTGCATGGGTATTTTATTGAGAACTACAAAAAGAAAAATGATAACAAACACATGTGGAGGTTGTAATACTAATACTATTTGGTCATGAAGCCAAATATACTTTTGTTCTGTTTAGAGACTCAAAGAGCCTTCACCCATGCCTTAAGGAAGCAACTTAAAATTATACTCAGTTACTACACTGAATTCAGGTTCCAGGATCTGAGTGAAGGAGCATTGCAGTGTGCCTACTATCACCAGCAATGAAGCCTTCTGTTGTTTAAGAAGCAAAGAGTGAATCTTTTAAAATAAGTCCTGGGAGACAGAGAATCTTCTACCTTCTTCTTGCTGCCATCATGGTGGGATCTAAACATAGCCTGTATTCTTGAAAAATGCTAAGTTTAGATCATGTTTATTTGCTTAGTTAGCACAAATTTTATAACACCTTTCACTGTTCTCATCAATCTGTTTCTAGCTCCTTAACTATGACACTGACCACATTTCTTCCTAAGAGTTTTACAGTCCTTTTTTTATTGTATGCTTTCTACAAAGTTTCATTTTCTTAAGTTAATGAGGTTCTTTTGATGACACCATCCTTCAGTTAAAGAGTTATTATTGCTGTTGGCATCTTTAGAAGACATCCTTTTGGTTGTAGTCAGTACAGACTTTTTCAGTAAATGTTAGACCTTGTTTTGTTTTTATGTGATCTAATCCATGGAAGTAGTACCCATGATAATCATCTGTCCCTACCCCTCCCTGAGCCCTACTGCTGACAGAATGCTGTCTGATTTTAATTGTATGTAGGTAAAACTAAACAGCATAAGGTCTAAGTTACTCATTCTATAGGAGAACAACATGTCCTATATTTTCACATTGCTAGAGAGGTTTAGGTGATTTTCTAAAGAAGCAAAACTTGGAAAATAAAACTTTGGATTAGGAGGATAGCATAGATAGGGCAAAAAGAGGGTGAATTGCAGGGCACACTGAAAGTTAAACCAGCACTAAATATTGACTGATTTTTTATGACATATGCCATAAAGAGAAATTAGAGCTTTTCCATGACTTCCTATTTGGTAGCTAAGGATGTAGATTATATGATGCTAAATAGAATGGTAGATGGAATGTACATTTATTTAATTTGCTGCCCATAACACAACAAAGAATTGTAGGTATTTTAAAAGAATAGATCTATAGTACTTGAAATAGGAATGAGAGAGATAATGTAGAAGGGAGCAATTAAATAAATATGCCTGATATAATAAGATTCTAAGACCATGAAGAAAGAACTGAGAATGCTGATATGAACAAGAGAATAGAGAAGAACTGAAATACCTGTGTAATTACACTTTAGAGAAGATTTAGAAAGATGGTGAGTGACAGTTCATATTCTTTTTTTGCTAATTTATTTTTTTATTTCTTCAAATTACATCTCAATCACAGTCCCCTCCCTACTCATCCCTCCAGTCCCCCCTCCCACCCTCCTTCCCCTCAACCTCCCCATCCTCTTCCCTTTTTTTAAGTTTAAGGTATATCTTTTCCCCCCAACAGCTCCCCCTTTCAGTCCAACAAATGGTTTTTTCTCTTATAACAATAAATACAATACAAAAGAACAGAAATAAATAGGCCACAATTATGAGAGTTATATGGCTTAGCATATATTCCCATTGTCCAGACCACATGTATTTGGCACCTGACTTTAACATTCTACTATCTAACCATCTCCATGAGTTTAAAGTTCTATATCTAACTCAGCTTTCATATAACTTGCATCACAATTTTAAAAACATCTTCTTAGATCCAGAACACCCTCTTGATTCCTAAACAACTCAAAATTTAACTATGAGACTCTAGCTATCTATTCTTCAACCACCTCAGAGACCTGAGAGGGATAAATATATCTTATTATATAGAAGTGCAGGGCCTGCAGCTTCCAAACTAATAAATAGCATACCAGTGGATGCCTGGACAGTTCCCATTTCTCTCCATACATTACAGCATCAATCTTCAGCGGTTTGGCCCCGTTTCTCTGACAGACATTGATTGTAGAGCAGGAATTATGAAGGACTTACCTACCCTGTCTTGGCAGAGCTAGGCTGTCGACTTATCTGCTTCCAAGTTTTGTCCTTTTTGGACAGCATTCTATCTACAGTTGAAGCAAGGGGTTTTTTCTTGCCAAGAGATAGGCTTGCCACTAATTCAAGCATCTCACACTGGAGATTCCTCAGTGCTCATCTTCTACTTCAAGTTTAATAGGGGGTGCTGTCAAGAGCTGACATGTCTCAATATCAAAATAATCTTATTAAGAAAACATCTTTGAATGCCATATTCTACAGATCTCTTGAGGTTTTTGAAGATCCCTATCTCTTATATTTAGATAAGCAAATGTTGCTTGTCTCTTAGCAACTTGATTCTGATTAGCTTAGAAAATAAATGTGATAGACTGTCATAGTACCTAACAAAATGACAAGCTTGAATGACTATTAGTTTGCATTTCTTAATTATCCTAAACAGTTTATGACAGTTGGTAGCAAAAGGCTGAAACTTCACATTTCATTTTTAAGCATTACTAGGTACAATACCTTTAAAAACCATTACCCTTACTTTTGTATCAATATACAAAGATATATACCAATGTGGCCAAATATAATCTTAATTTTGTATCAATGTACAAAGATCAATACCTATGTAGCCCAATGCAATCTTAATTTTGGATTAATATACAAAGATCAGTACCAATTTAGCCATTTAGCCAAATATAATATTAATTTTGTATCAATATATAAAGGTGTAAGGGCATATTCACTAATCTGTCCTTTTTCTTGATCTTTCCTATATTATGTCTATGTCCCATTTTTTTCTCTTCTGTTCACTCCTACATAGGAGAGAAAGAAGGATACCAAAAAGAAAAAGAGAGAAGTCCCTGAGTCTAACCTCCAAAACCTATTTAACAAGACCATTTAACAGCTTGCAAACTTGTTCCCTAAATAACAAAATTTCTATTATTCACCAAATGACCAAAGGGGGGAAAAACACCCTCCCCACCTTCTGGGGATGGGACATCACTCCCTTAAAATGACTTCCTGCTGATTTGGGACATAGTAAACCTGTTTGGGGCCCAAATAAGATGGGAAAATGGTTAAAAATGTTAACAGAATCATTTCATGTTCAGTCCTTTTGTGCTCAGCTATTTAAATGTCCTAAGAAGTTGGTAGACAGAAGCTGAACTTCAGGACTTTACTGAAGTTCTGGCTAGAGCAGTCTGTGGAGCTGAACAATCTTAGCAATTTTGAGTTGTTGTGGTTGTAGATATTTGGGGAAACAGCTATTGAGGAAGTCTGCAAGGCTGGATTGTTTGGGCTACTTGACTTCTTTGGTGTCTGATCTGTTTTCTTCTGAGGTTTCCCTTGTCCAGTTGTCCCTGGATTCCTTGGATGGATGCTTTAAATCTCCTGGAAAGATAAGAACAGAGCCCTGCCCTAATCCTAACTCTGGGACACTACCTTTTTTTGGGGGGAGTGGTGAGGTAATATTTTTCCTGGAGCAAATTTGGTTTTTTGACAATATAAAAAGTATTATCTTTCAATTCGGATTAAAAAAGAAATTATTTTGATATTTTGGAGCAGACAAACCTTTAAGTATACATTTTGAGATCTCAAAGGATAATTTGTTTGAATTTCAGCATGCCTTTTGTAAGTAGCTTTTAAACTTAAATCCTTCCAAATCCTATGTTCTTGTCTCTGCATTCTAAGTATTGGGATCAAAAACATGTGGTTTCCAACTGATGGGATTAAAGATGAGCTCCATCTCCCCTGGATCAAAGTTTTTCTCTATTTAGAGATTGTTTTTTGTCAGTCTGACCTTGAACTCTGAGATCTGCCGGTTTCTGTCTCTAGTGTGTTGGGATTAAGGGTGTATCCTTCTCAAATGATGGGATTAAGGGTGTGCACCATCACCACCCTGTTCCTTGTAACTCTAGAATTTATAAGACAACTAACTCTATAGTGATCCTCCTGTCTCTGCTGGAGTTAAAGGCATTGGCTAACATCACCCATTTCATATATTTTACCTTAGCTCCAAATTTTTAACTCTTGGAGGTTTAGAAAACCAGGTTGAACAGCAGTAACCTTTAATTTATTTACAGCATTTTAAACCTGTTACCCGTTTTTTAATGCCAAACCATGAAAATATCCTATATATCTCCAAAAACACTTTTAAGCTGCTATCAAGTATGTGTAATCTATGTGGCTACCTGCAGTCTAACATTCTAATCTTAAATTAAGGCCATTTTCCTTTCATGTCAGTAAGGCAAGTATACCTTTGGTAAATTATAGTTTGAAAATTTTATATTATATTTTTTAAGCTTATTAAATCTTTTCTTAAAAAAGTATTATTTTGTTTTCTCAAGTTACCTCTAGAACATAGTTTCCTCCCTTCTCCCCTCGTGGCCCCTCCCTCCCTCCTTCCTTCCCTCCCTCCTTCCCTCTTTCCTTCCCTCCCTCCCTCCCTCCCTCCTTATATCCCTCCCTCCTTCCTTCCTTCCCTCCCTCCCTCCCTCCCTCCCTCCCTCCCTCCCTCCCTCCTTGTTCCTCTACTTGGTACTCTCCTTCTCCTCAGATGAGGTGGGCCCTCACATATCATACTCCCTCAGATCTTCTGTCATGTGAGGGCCAAGATCTTCCACTAGTATGGGTCTTGATATGGCACACCATCTAGGGTATGGTGTTCCACTAATCTGCAGCAGATTCCATGACTCACTGTTGGGTAAAATTTTTCCTAGGATAGATATGTTAGGTTCCTATCCATTTGGGTGTGTGGGTTGTAGGATAGTTATCCTCTGATGTATGGTTAATATCCATTGTAAGGGAATACATACCATGTTTATCTTTTTGGGACTGTGTCAGCTCACTTAGGATGAGCTTTTCTAGCTCCATCCATTTGGTTTCGAATTGCATGATTTCTTCATTTCTGATAGCTGTGTAGTATTCCATTGTGTAAATGTACCACAGTTTTTTTATCCATTCTTCAGTTGAAGGACATCTGGGTTGCTTCCAGTTTCTGGCTATTACAAATAAAGCTGCTATGAATATTGTTGAGGGAATGTCCTTGTGGTTTCGTTTTGAATCTTTTGGATATATGCCAGGAGGGGTATGGCTGGGTCTTGAGGTTGAATTATTCCCAGTTTTTGAAGATATCTCCAGATTGATTTCCAAAGTGGTTGCACAAGTTTGCAGTCCCACCAGCAATGGGGGAGTGTTCCTCTTTCTCCACATCCTCTTCAGCATGTGCTATCATTTGAGTTTTTGATCTTAGCCATTCTGACTGGTGTGAGATGGACTCTCAGAGTTGTTTTAAGTTTCATTTCCCTGATAACCAAAGATGTTGAACATTTCTTCAAATGTCTCTCAGCCTGTAGAGATTCCTTTTCTGTGAAATCTCGGTTTAGCTCTGTACCCCATTTATTGATTGGGTTATTTGATTTTTTTGGTGTTTAATTTCTTCAGTTCTTTATATATTTCAGATATTTGCCCTCTGTCAGATGTTGGGTTGGTGAAGATCCTTTCCCAGTCTGTAGGCTGCCGTTTTGTTCTAACGACAGTGTCCTTTGCCTTACTTATAAAATTCCTTTTCGATTGTATAAGGTCCCATTTATTGATTGTTTGTTTTAGTGCCTGAGCTATTGGTGTTCTATTCAGGAAGTTGCTACCAGTGCCAATGAGTTCAAGGCTTTTCCCCACTTTCTCTTCTATTAATGTTAGTGTGTCCACATTTATGTTGAGGTCCTTGATCCACTTAGACTTAAGTTTTGTACAGAGTGATAAGTATGGATCTACTTGTATTCTTCTACATGTTGACATCCAATTAAACCAGCACCATTTACTGAAGATGCTTTCCTTTTTCCATTGTATGTTTTTTGGCTTCTTTGTCAAAAATTAAGTGACTATAGGTGAGTGGGTTTATTTCTGGGTCTTCATTTCGATTCCATTGGTCAACTAGTCTGTTTCTATACTAGTACCATGCTGTTTTTATTACTATTGCCCTGTAGTACAGCTTGAAATCCGGGATGGTGATACCTCCAGATAGTCTGTTATTGTACATGACTGACTTAGCTAACCTGGGTCTTTTGTTTTTCCAAATGAAGTTGAGAATTGTTTTTTCCAGATCTGTAAAAAATTGAGTTGGTATTTGGATAGGAATCACATTGAATCTGTATATTGCTTTTGGTAAGATGGCCATTTTTATTATGTTGATCCTACCTATCCATGAGCAAGGGAGATCTTTCCATCTTCTGATATCTTCTTCAATTTCTTTCTTCAGGGAATTGAAGTTGTTATCATACAGGTCTTTCACTTGCTTGGTTAGAGTTACCCCCAGGTATTTTATATTATTTGTGGCTATTGTGAAGAGTGTTGATTCCTTTATTTCTTTCTCAGCCCATTTATCTTTTGTGTAAAGAAGGGTTACTGATTTTTTTGAATTGATTTTGTATCCAGCCACCTTGCTGTAGGAGTTTATAAGCTGTAGGAGTTCTCTGGTGGAATTTTTGGGGTCGCTTATGTATACTATCATATCATCTGCAAATAGGGATACTTTGACTTCTCCCTTTCCAATTTCTATCCCCTTTATCTCCTTTAGTTGTCTTATTGCTCTAGCTAAAACTTTAAGTACTATGTTGAAGAGATATGGAGAAAATGGGCAGCCTTACCTTGTCCCCGATTTTAGAGGAAATGCTTTAAGTTTCTCTCCATTTAGTTTGATGTTGGCTATTAGGTTGTTGTAAATTACCTTTATTATGTTTAAGTATGGTCCTTGTATGCCTGATCTCTCTAAGACTTTTAACATGAAGGGGTGCTGTATTTTGTCAAAAGATTTTTCAGCATCTGTGAGATGACCATGTGGTTCTTTTCTTTAAGCTTGTTTATGTGGTGGGTTACATTGATGGATTTTCTAATGTTGAACCACCCCTGCATCCCTGGGATGAAGCCTACTTGTTCATGGTGTATGATAGATACTTTTGATGTGATCTTGGATCCGGTTTGCAGGTATTTTATTAAGTATCTTTGCATCCATGTTCATAAGGGAAATTGGTCTGAAATTTTATTTCTCCGTTGGGTCTTTGTGAGGTTTAGGTATCAGTGTGACTATGGCCTCATAGAATGTGTTTGGCAGTATTCCTTCTGTTTCATTGTTGTGGAAGAGTTTGAAGAATAATGGTGTTAGCGCTTCTTTGAATGTCTGGTAGAATTCTGTGCAGAAATCATCTGGCCCTGAGTTTTTTTTGGTTGGAAGACTTTTAATGATTTCTTCTATTTCCTTAAGGGTTATAGAACTGTTTAATTTGTTTACCTGTTCTTGATTTAACCTTGGTAGGTGGTATCTATCAAGAAAATTGTCCATTTCATTTAGATTTTCCAATTTTGTGGAGTACAAGTTTTTGAAGTAGGACCTGACGATTCTTTGGATTTCCTCAATGTGTATTATTATTTCCCCCTTTTCATTTCTGATTTTGTTGATTTGGGTATTTTCCCTCTGCCTTTTAGTTAGTTTAGCTAAAGGCTTGTCTATTTTGTTGATTTTCTCAAAGAACCAACTCTTGGCTTTGTTGATTCTTTGTATTGTTCTTTTTGTTTCTAAGTTGTTGATTTCAGCCCTGAGTTTGATAGTTTCCTGCTGTCTGCTCCTCTTGGGTGTGTTTGCTTCTTTTGTTCTAGCTCTTTCAGGTGTACTTTTAGGTGGCTGGTATGGGAACTCTCCAGTTTCTTTTTGAAGGCACTTAGTGCTATAAACTTTCCTCTTAGCACTGCTTTCAATGTGTCCCATAAATTTGGGTATGTTGTGCCTTCATTTTCGTTGAGTTCTAAGAAGACTTTAATTTCTCTTTTTATTTCTTCCCTGACCCAGAGGTCATTGAGGAGAGAGTTGTTCAGTTTCCATGTTTTTGCACGTTCTCTGTTGTTTTTTTTATTGTTGAAGTCTAGCTTTATTCCATAGTGGTCTGATAAGTTACAAGGGGTAATTTAAATTTTCCTGTATCTGTTGAGGCTTGGTTTGTGACTGACTATATGGTTGATTTTGGAGAAGGTTCCATGAGGTGCAGAGAAGAAGGTGTATTCTTTTTGGGGGGATGAAATGTTCTGTAGATATCAATTAGGTCCATTTGATCATGACATCTGTGAGGTTCATTATTTCTCTGTTTGGTTTCTGCATTGTTGATCTGTCCAGTTGTGAGAGTGGTGTGTTGAAGTCTCCCACTATTAATGTGTGAGGTTCAATGTGGGATTTGAGCTTGAGTAGTGTTTCTTTAATGAATGTGGGTGGTCTTACATTTGGGACATAGATGTTCAGTATTGAGATTTCATCTTGGTGGATTTTTCCTTTGATAAGTGTGTAGTGTCCTTCCACATCTCTTTTGATTAATGTTGGTTGAAAGTCCAATTTGTTGCATACTAGAATAGCCACTACAGTTTTTTTCTTGGGTCCATTTGCTTGGTATATCTTTTTCCAGCCCTTTACTTGAAGATAATGCCTATCTTTTTTGCTGAGGTGTGTTTCTTGTAAGCAGCAGAATGTGGAATTCTGTATTAGCATCCATTCTGCTAGCCTGTGTCTTTTTATTGGGGAATTGAGTCCATTGATGTTGAGAGATATTAATGACCAGTGATTGTTACTTCCTGCCATCTTGATGTTGGTGAAAATAGTGTGTGAGTGAGCTTTTCTTTTTTTGGTTTTGCTGCAGGCATGCTATTTGCTTCCTGTGCTTTCTTGTGTGTAGTTAACCTCTTTGTGTTGTTGTTTTCCTTCCAACATCTTCTGTAGAGCTGGATTTGTACATAGGTATTGTTTGAATTTAGCTTTGTCATTGAATATCTTGTTTTCTCCATCTATGTTGATTGACAATTTTGCAGGGAATAGTAGTCTGGCCTGGCATTTGTGGTTTTTTAGTGTCTGCAAGACATCCGTCCAGGCCCTTCTGGCTTTTAGAGTCTCTGAAGAAAAGTCAGGTGTGATTCTGATAGGTTAGCCATTATATATTATTTGATCCTTTTCCCTAGCAGCTTTTAATATTCTTTCTTTGTTCTGTGCATTTAGTGTTTTGATTATTATGTGGTGGGAAGATTTTCTTTTCTGGTCTAATCTATTTGGAGTTCTGTAAGCTTCTTGTACAGTTATAGGCATCTCTTTTTTTTAGATTTGGGAAATTCTCTTCAATGATTTTGTTGAAAATATTTTCTGGTCCATGGAGCTGGGACCCTTCTCTTTCTTCTATTCCTATTATTCTGAGATTTCGTCTTTTCATTGTGTCCTTGATTTCCTGAAGGTTTTGTGTCAGGACTTTTTTAGATTTGACATTTTCTTTGACAGATGTATCCATTTCTTCAATTTTATCCTCTGAGCCTGAAATTCTTTCTTCCATCTCTTGTATTCTGTTGGTGATGCTAGTGTCTGTAGTTCCTATTCTTTTCTTAAGGTTTTCCAGTTCTATGGATGTCTTAGATTGGATTTTCTTTATTGCTTCAACTTCCCTTTTCAGGTCTTCCATTCCTTTAAGTGCTTTATTCATTTCCATCACCTCCTTTGTAGTACTTTGTTGTTGCTCTCTGAGGTATTTGATTTCCTCCCTTAGGCCTTCTATTATTAATATAAGCCTAGGATTAAGGTCATTTTCCTTTGTTTCAATCGTGTTAAGATGTCCAGAGTTGTCTGTAGCATTATTGCTAGGATCTGGAGCCATCCTACTGTTTTTTTTTTTTTTTTTTACCATGTTCTTGCGCTGACCTTTTGTCATCTGATAAACCCTGGTGTTGTTTGTTTGTTTCTTTTGTCAGTTGACCTTGGTGCTCAGAAAACTCCCTGCCCCAGGGGTTGGCTGATCCTGAGATTCTGGTGTCTACCTCCAGATGGTGGGTATGTTCCTGTAATAGACTGGCTCTTGGAGAGGAGAGTGGCTGCCGCTCTCCTCAACTGGTTGTGACCCAATTGGACCAATATACAGGTGATTGGAGTCAGGAAGGGACTGTCCACTGAGGACCTGGGAGCTGGCAGGTCTCCTCAGAAAGGCAGGTAGAGTTGTGATTGGGCCTGTGTTCTCCCCTCACTGACACAGTTGATCTGGTTCAGCAGCTAGGCTGACCATGCAGGCAGGGAGCTCCACCTAAGACAGGTGCTGGCTTCAGTGTGCCTGTTGCTGACTGCCTCAAATGCTTGGGTGCTAGAGTGAGTGACCTGCCCCAATATTTGTGGAGAACACACAGTCACAGGCTCTGCAGTCAGTCTTGGCTCCTAATTGCTTTGCTGTGACTGGGTTAGGTCTCTGCCTCTCCGCTACAGTGCACACTGTGCCGCCATGTTGGAAACTCTGGGGGAAAAAAAATCTTACTTAACTTTGTTCTTGTGGTCTGGCTGTTTTTCCCTCTTGGGTGTACAGGTCCAGGCCTGTGTGCATGCTGGATATCAGGCAGACAGGCGGGGCCACTGATCTGTGGCTGGAGCCCTGTGCTGAATCCCCTCGTGGGAGTGGGATAGATCTGCTCTAGCCGGTGCTCCTCTCCAGGCAGGTGACCAAGCTGGCTGATCTCAGGGGGGTGTTCCTGGGAACTGCATGAGCTGTTTTACCTGGTGACCAGTCTCTGTATTCGCTGCAGGATTCAGACACCGTCTGTGTTTCACAGTTGGCTAGGGGACCTCACATTCACTCCACAGTGACTAATCTCACTCATTCACCTACTACTCATATGCACTGCTCTGTGGTCGGTGCCATCTTGAATCCTCTACAGTCATATTCTTATTTAAGAACTAGCAAGTCAATAATAAATAAAATTTAGCATAGCAATTTATGTAGAAATAAAGTGATCCACAAATTCTAATGAATCTTCTGAATAAAATGAATGAATTTAAAAGTAATAAATAATATAATAATAAATAGTATGTAATAAATAAACTTTGTATAGCTATATAAGATTTGTAGGTTTTGTAGGGGTTAATTAACAAAAGTTGCAGTTGTTGCAAATGGGGAGAGGCTGGAGATTAATGAGGGTGGATTATACTGGACAACTTTGGCACTTACAAGTCAATTAGTATCATTTGACTTTTGAAACTGTGTCTATATATTACTGTGAGAATATGGATAATTAAGAGGAAAGATGTTCATAAAGGTTTACTTTCATTGCTAGAAGTGGAAAGCTATAGCATGCATGGAGAGGACTTGATGCAGACCCATGCAGGCCCTGCACATACTGCTTCAGTCTCTGTGAGTTCATATGAGCTTTTCCCAGTTGTTTTAGAGGGTCTTGTTCTGATATTCTCTATCTCCTATGTCTCCCTCACCCCATTTCATTCACTCCTTTTGCCTCATCTTCTGTAGGGTTCCTTGAGTTCTGAGAGGAGAGATTTTATGGTAACATGTAGCAAGAGGCTTTTATTATTTTTATTAATATTAATTAATTATACACTATATTTTGTTATACTTAATTCCTTATAACTCCCTCCCACCCTTGTTCCTCCCAGCCCTCCAACACTATGCAGGAGAGAAAGAAAGTTAAAGGTGAAAGGGGGAATAGTTCTCTTTGGGCTACTTCCTGCTGATTAGGATCCTAGGGTTCTTTGGGGGTAATATCAGTCTCAATAGAAGTTCATCCAACCAGGAGACAGCAGCGGGAAGAACAAGCAGCAGTTTGGGGGAGCACCAGCAGATGGGAGAGCAGCAACAATTTTCTTCTTTGTCATCCTTTCTCCTACTTCTTTGTAGAGCCCCTTTTCTCATACTTCTTTGTAGGTCCCTTTTCTCCTACTTCTTTGTAGAGCCCCCTTTTTCCTTCTTCCTTGTAAGCCCTCTTCTCCTGAGTCTCTGGGTTTTTATGCTTCCTCCCAAGTCCTCAGAGTTTACATGCTGCAGCTGGATAAGCCACGCCCCTGCTAGCTCTCGAGACAGTTAATACATTACACCTGTGTCTTAAGCAGCAACACACATTCTCATAATTGGTTATTTAAGTAAACTCATCCACAGTAATATCTCATTTAGAACTGTATGTTTTGAGGTCTGTCTCTTTCTGCATACTATCTTGCTGTAGGTCTCTGTATTTGTTCTCTTACTGCAGGAGGAAGACTCTCTGATGATGGCATTATAAGGCATCAACCTATTTTATAGTAGAACATCATAAAGAGTCATTATATCATAATATACATATTTTTAAGACAGTACTCTTTGGTTTTACCTTAGATGTGTGGGCTATCTAGACTCTGGTTGATAGTCACCCAAGCAGGTTCAGGTATGGGTTCCATCTCATGAACTGAGCCTTGAGTCAATTAAACATTGGCTGTTTACTCCCACGGGGTTTGTGCTGCCATTGCCCTAGCATATTTTGCAGGCAGGACAGATTGTAGATCAAAAGTTTTGTGTTTGGTTTGGTATTTAGCTTTCTCTTTTGGTAGGTTACAGAGTATCTTTCTATGTCATAGACAATAGAACATGAGAGTAAAGGTGTACATAGGCATCAGCTCCACCTCTCCATGTTCAAATGAGTTGTGTGAGTGTCCCACTGTCAGTTTCTGAGGAATGACCCATTGTCTTGGCAAAAGCCTGGGTTGATTAGAGATTTCCATGACCACATCCCAGCACTGGAAGATTCATTTGATGACAAAAGATGGCTGGTAGACAGTCAGTCCATCTCCTTCATTATTTGGAAACTTCATTAGAAATACTTTCAATATTATAGTAAATTTCCAATGCATTAGAAATATTGCCCTTCAAATGTTCTTCAAATCTAGTTTTCTCTTTCTTCATTCCCTCCCTCAACCTCATCTCTGCTCCTCTTAACACCTGATTCTCCCATTCTCTCTCTACCTCCCACTGCAGTCCGAAAATCTAGTCTATTTCTTCCTCTTGGGAGATCCATCTGTCCCTTCAGTCCTTTCCTCTGTGTCTAACCTCTCTGGGTCTGAAGGTTATAGATTGACTATCAATTATTTAATGGATAATGTCCAGATATAAAATGAATACATGCCATATTTATCTTTCTGAGTCTGGATTACCTCATTCAGGATAATTTTTTTCTAGGTCTTTCCATTTATCTGCAAAATTTGTGATGCCATATTTTTAAGAGCTGAGTAATACTCCATTGTATAAATGGACTACACTTTATTAATTCTTCTGTTGAAGGACAGCTAAGTTTATTTCTAATTTCTAGTTATTATTAATAGAGCAGCAATGTACATGGCTGGAAAAATGTCCCTATGGTAAGATGAAGTGTCATTTGAGTGTATGCCTAAGAGTGGTGTAGCTGGATCTTGAAGTAGATGGATTTTCATCTTTTTGAGGAACTACTATACTGATTTCCATAGTAGTTGTATATGTTTATACTTCTACTTGTAGTGGAGGAGTGTTCCCCTTG
This sequence comes from Lophiomys imhausi, assembly GCA_907164525.1. Lineage (NCBI taxonomy): Eukaryota > Metazoa > Chordata > Mammalia > Rodentia > Muridae > Lophiomys > Lophiomys imhausi. The sequence continues at coordinate 2,298,911 of CAJQZJ010032121.1, forward strand.
CTCCATATCCTTGATAGCATGAAGAATCACTTGCATTATTGATCTTATCAATTCTGACAGATGTAAGATCATAAAATAATACAAAAACTATCACATCAAAATAGGACAAAGAAACCAACAGAAGCAAAAGAGCCCAAGAGAAGGCACAGGAATCAGAGACCCACACATTTGTTCACATACTCAGGAGTCCCATAAAACCACTAAACTGAAATCTATAATACAAGGCAGAGATCCTGGTGCAGACCCATGTAGGCCCTGCGCTTGCTGGTTCAATATCTATGAGCTCGTTCCTCTGTCATGGTGCCTGTGGAGGTCTGCTGGAAATGGTACTTCTAAAAGGCAAATATATCTGGAAGGCTGTGGTACAAGGCCACTTTTGCTGGCTACAAGTGTGGTCTCCAGAACCAGAAGGAGCACACAGCTCTTCTTACAACTTAAGGTGTTTGTGCCCAAATTGAAACTAAAGTCTACTTAGACAAGAGATGTGCTTATGTGTATAAAGAAAACTCAATACAGTGACTCCCAGAGGCAAACTAAACTAAACAAAACCAGAGCAGTCTGAGGAAAGGTAACTCAGACCCATGGAAACCCTGATATGGTTCACACCAAATTTCAAGGCAGCTTTCCTGCTGGTCATTATGGGAATGAGTATGTATGTGTACATCAATACAGATTCCTACACAGTTTGGAAGAGAATGTCAGATTCCCTGAAGCTGACATAACAGGTAAGCCACCTTACATTGAGTCCTGGGACTTGAACTCAAATCCTCTGCAAGAAGGGCAACTACCCTTAAACCACTGAGCTATCTTTCCAGGCCTCATAGTTTCAGTTTTGAATGAATGAATTATTTAATATGTAGCAAGCCAGAGTAAAAGAATAAATTTTAAGTCACTGAAAGATGGCAAAACATTAAACTTCTGTGTTCAGAACATTTAGCAGAAATTGACTGAGGAAGTCCTTTTAATGTAGTCAACAGGAGCTCTCAGTAGAGAGTCACAGGTAGAGAGAACATGGTGTCCCCCTGGGGTGAGGATTCCAAGTAAAAGAACAAACAATGGCAGACAGATAACATTATCAAACAGGGAGCTTACAACATCCAGCAGAAACCCTGGTGAGACAGCCAGCTGGAGTTCTCATTGAGGGAGTCCAGACAGAGCTGTGTCCCTTGTGATAAGGCTTCCAAGAAAAAGAACAAGTAGCAATAAGTAGAGACAACATCAAACTGTAAACTCATAACATCTGTCAGAAACTGACTGGGTAAGTTGAGTCAGTCTGCTAAAATTTCTGATTGAATTTTCTCTCCATTGATGAGTTCCCTGAAGGTGAACTTCTAGCTACTCTTTCCCATTGCACCTTTTATATAATGGGATAAACAATAATAATGCCTTTTGGAAATGGTTTATCCTACAGATGTTCTGAAGGATGCAATATATTTACTCTTGGGCTGTTTCCCATTCCCCTTCCTTGCCACCTTCACAGAAATAGGAATTATTATTCCATCCCAGACTAGGCATCTGTAGGTTACTTGACACATAAATGTTTGGATCTGAAATGTGGGCAGCAACCCATCTTTCATAGTCAGCTTTCCAGTGAGCTCCAACAATATTGGCAATTTATCCATATAATGTGCATGACTGCACCATTGGATGGTTTTCCGGACCACACCTTTCTGAGTTACTTCCATCTTTCAAATCTTTACTTTTGAACATCAGTATTGCATTCTCTTTACTATGGGACTCTGATTTATGTAATTGGTATCTTTAAAGAGAACCATTTTCTTGTGTGGCTCAAATACTAGCTCTGATGTTAGTGTCAGAGGTGAAATTTCCAGAATGACTTTCTTCTTAGAATGGCAACTTAAAGAACTGATTTATTGTGATATACACGTGCAAGCATATCTATCAAATCCTTTACATTTTTCTATTATTCTTCACATATAGCAACCATGCTTAAAGAACATCTAGAAGTTACATATATTATTTTAAATGTCTTATTTGTTTGTTTTGTGAGTGTTATGTTGCAATGTGGGAGGTCAGGGGACAACTTGTGGGAGTGAGTTTTCTCCCTCCACCATGTGTGTTCTCGGATCAAACTCAGGCCATTAGGATTGGAAACAGTTTCCCACTGAACCATCTTCTGTGTCTCGATCCAGAGTAGTTAGCACATTTTGTAACAAGTACCCCACTTGACTAAAGCCAAGGGCTGAGGTTTCAGTTTTACTGTTTGAAATTGACCTAACTGGGTGAGTTTCTGATTCTCTGATTTGTTTGTTTTTGGGTTTTTTTGCTTTTTAAAATTTTTTTTTTATTGTTGTTCTTTTTCCTTTAATTTGTGGTAGGATCCTCTGGATCCCAGCCAGGTAGTTTCCTTGTTGCTGTGTTTATTTCTTAACCCAGGAACATTTATGTACACTTGTTTCCTTGGAATTCCACTTTTCTTTATATTTACAAAGGTCTTCTGGGCCCAGATAGCAGGGAGGAACGGAGATGCTGAGCAGACTGGCATAGTTCGAGGTTTTACATCCTCCCGGAAAGTGGTGGCAGGGCTTGTATGCACTTGCCTTCCTTTGCAGTTCGCTGGGGCAGTATTTAAATCAAAAAGCAAGCATAGATGAGATAGCAAAATTGGTCTCATTAGAAGCGCATTGCTCATTTTCACTTGTGCCTAGTGTTGAAGTCTGTTCCTCTCCTCTGCCCTTCAGGCTGTTGATTGCTCTTCCCTTTCCATACTGCTATTTCCCAGGCACTACTAGAGGGAGCTCCAAACTAAATTGCTTTTGATTCTTGCGTCTTTGTATGTGTCAGATGAGATCAGATTCAAACCAGGTTCTATTCTCTACAGTGCTGATTCAAATCAGACCAAAACATCCTTAACGTGGGACATGATTGCAAGTATATTTACCTTGTTTCATCCCCTAATGGTGCTGTCACACAGTTCGAAGGTAAAATACAAGAGAGCAGAGGAATCTGAATTGCTCTCCCAGTGGGTGGGATCAATTGCCTTGATTCTGCTTCAAGTGGGTCTCAGCTGTAGTGCAGCATCTTCATGTAACTTGTGTAGGACAATAGGGGGAAGAGGAGTCCTCACAAATCTGTGACTTTCTGTAGCTTTTGACTTTCCAATTTTAACTGTAGAGTTTTCTCACGTTTTGCATCGGTGTACTACACAGTATGGGAAAAGTGTCCACAAGGTATTTGTATTCAGACTCAGAAAGCTATAGATTTTTCTCCATCTGTGCTGGTTACCTAACTTTCTAATAGGTCTTTAAGATATATTATGCTATCTGCTTCCTAAACAGTAATATTTTCCTTTGTACATGACCAAAAGTAAACGAACACTGCTGGGTACTCTCTGAAATTCACAGGGTGTCTCTCTCCTTCTCTGGAAGGAAAAAAAAAATAAAAGATTTACCTAAAGTCTGTTCATTTCCTTTTATTCTGTTTTTCACAAGCACTTGTTTTACTTTTTTGTCCTTTATTTCTTCTTTTTTAAAATAATTTATTTTTTATTTCTTCAAGTTACATCTCAATCACAATCCCCTCCCTACTCCCCCCCTCCAGTCCCACCCTTCCACCCTCCTCCCCCTCAACCCCCCCATCCTCTTCCCTTTTTTTTTTTACTTTAAGGTATTTCTTCCCCCTCCCCCCCAAAGCTCTCCCTTTCAGTCCAACAAATGGTTCTTTCTCTTATAACTATAAATACAATACAAAACATCAGAAATAAATAGGCCACAATTATGAGAGTTATATGGCTTAGCATACATTCCCAATGTCCAGTCCATATGTATTTGGCACCTGACTTTAACATTCTACTATCTAACCATCTCCATGAGTTTAAAGTTCTATATCTAACTCAGCTTTCATACTAACTTGCCTCACAATTTTAAAAATATCTTCTTAGATCCAGAACACCCTCTTGATTCCTAAACAACTCAAAATTTAACTATGAGACTCTAGCTATCTATTCTTCAACCACCCCAGAGACCTGAAAATTGACCTTTGAGATGTTAAGAAACTTTGATGGGAATTCCTCTCTTACAATATTCTGATAATGCTTTACCCATCCTACCATATGAGATTGTTTTCCATTCACAGGGATGTACATCCACAGGGCAATATATAAGGTTAGCAAATGTCTAGGGGTTTTGCACAAAACATGGCATTTGTTAAGGAACCTCTGTTTCTTCTCTCTTAAAGAGATGATTGCCCTCCTGGGAATGGGGGCAAAGGTTTTGGGGACCATTCTCCCTGTCAGTTATTTATTGGAGAGCTGCATTGTTCACTTGACCCAGTATTTACTGTCACACACTACAACCTGAAGAAAAGACAAAAGAAAGAAGGATGTTAAAAAGATAGTTCTTTGTAGTCATTGCTGCTAAGTCAATAAATGAAATGTACAGAAGCCACATGTGCCTGCTGAGAGGAGTGGTGAAAACCCTCCACCAGAGATAGCTGGAAGTGATAGCCAGGATGGAAGGAAGCATACCTTGCCTGACTGGCCCTGTGAATGGAATGCTTTCTTATGAAGAGTTAGGATCCAGTTACCTGCTTTGCTGTCCATCAGTACAGGGGAAGATCCTTCCTCTCAAATGGTCAATAAAATAGATTTTGAAATTAGGCAATGGGAAGCATGTTAGAATGTCCTTTCCAAAAATTTTTAGCATACTCCATATGCCATTTTTGTTTTCCTTCAGAAGAAGAAATAATCAGATAATTTGGGGGAAGTAATCAGAATAGGGGCCTGAGAAATAACACAAGGGAATCAGGGTTTTGTGTCTTGATTTATTGTCCCCTGTAGGATGATAAGCATAAAGATAAGATGCAACACTTTCTCATTTCTGGCATACTGTGCTTCAAATCTTGTACCACTTGGATTTTCTTATTGACATGTCATGGGAGCAAAGCCCCCCGAGGCAGAAGGAAACACATTGTTTCATCTGTGAGATGCCCTAGGAAAGAGAAGTTCATTTATGACAGTCCCCAGATACCCAAGCAAGGACAGTTAAACTGTTATCTAGGAGTTGTAGTCTATGATTATGTTTATTCTATGACTTGACAGTCCTCTGCTGCCTTCACACTCATTCTCTTAACCCTACTTGTATCATCTCTCAGGGATTTCAGTTACATGTGCCTAAATTTCAAATTTTATGTTCTTTCAATCCTTGGTTGCAAACCTTCATATTATATTAGTCTAGTAAATGTTCAAAGCCTTAGTTGGACCAAAGTAAGAAATTAGGGAAGATCCATGGGTTGTTTCAGAAGCTCCTTCAAGCATTTCTGCCATGCATTGTTGACCTAGAAATACTATTTTATAAGGGCAAAAAAGCTGTTATTTTGGTGTGTATATTTGGCTTCTTCTCCCAGCTCACTGTTTTGCTTCTTAGATCTTAGCTCATTTAACTATTGTCCTTGGAAATAGAAAGTCATTTAAGAAAGAAATATTTGTGTAATAAGGAACTGAATCTGAATTTGTTGAACTGTTTTCATGAGAAACCTGTCAGTCACAGTGATGGACAGAAAACACGTTTTGACCTCACTTTTACCTCAGGCTTTTCAACTGCCTGAACATAGATGGGTGGCAGGGGCTTCAGTTTCTAAAAAGGAATGACTATATGCTTAAAAGTTGCTCTTTCTTAGTTTATGCTACAGCTAAAAACATTCATTTGATTTTCATGTTGTCAAAGTACTAGGCCTTTTACCTAAAAAATTTATGATTTTCATCCTTGGGATCCTGGGAATGAAGTGCTGTTTGTATTTGGAGTTACACTGATAGAGTTTGCTGCAAAATTTCCCACGTTAACCAACCAACGCAATGTTGGTCCTGCAATGAAGAGAGCTTTCCAGTATCAATCTAGTAGACAATGATGTCACTTGGATGAAGTAATTCATTTCTCTTTTGGTTTATAACCCACTATTTGTTGAGTGTCTACTATATATCAGTCTTTAAGTAGACTGGCTACATAATTGCTGATGGTTATCAAAATCTGATCTGGTCCTCTTTGAACTTGATGAGATTCTCTTACATAATCGTTTTAGTTACCAATTGACATATAAAAATATACCCAAACCTTGCTAATGAAAATGATGTCATGTAGAGTCTGAAAATTAGGAGTCTATTATGGCTTAGCTCGATGTTTTTGACTCTGTTTCTCTTAAAAAAGTGCAGTCAAGCTATTGGCCAGAGCTACAGGGTCGATGACTTGACTAGTACTATAGTGTGCATTTACAAGTTAATTCCTGTGACTTGATCGAGACGCTTAGCACCTCACACTGTGGGCCTCTTCATGAGATTTCTCATAGTAGAACTTCTCCTAGAGCAGTGGTTCTCAACTTTCCTAATGCTGTGGCCCTTTAATGCAGTTCCTCATGTTGAGGTCACCCCAATCATAATATTATTTTTCATTGCTACATCATAACTGAATTTTTCTATTGTTATGAATTAAAATGTAAATATCTGATATGCAGGATATTTGATATACAAACCCCCTAATGATCATGACCCACAAGTTGAGAATCACTGCCCTAGAGAAAATGATACTAGAGGGAGAGGGGTCTAAAAAGGAATAATAATCCTGGATCCAAAATTTGACTTTAAGATAGGTTGTGTGAGGGCATTAAGATCAAAGTGAGGAAAAAAAACCTGATTTCAAATAGGAGTCACTGATTCAGCTAAGCACTATAGGTCTAATCCGATCATACACACCGAAGAACAGTAGTTTAGGAACCTGTAAGATCCCTAAGGAGTAAAGTTCTGTGAATGAGAAACCCAGCACTCTGTTAAGCACAACAGAGAACAAAGCTATTGCCAAAGGCATCAGTGAGTTTTCAGTGAATTGAGAGAAAGCAGTAAATACTCAGGGTCTGGCAATTCAGTGTGCTGTGTAGTGCAGGGTTAGGAGATTCTGCTTATGTGAGCAAAGACTCTTTTCCCTGAAGGATAAGAATTTGCCTGCAGGGTCCTGATTTGAATTTCACTTCACTCAGTCTTAGTGTATAACTAACCATCCACAATGTTTGTGGCATTAATTTGATCTCTGACTATTTTATACTTAAATTTGACTTTGTAGCTTCAGAAATCTATTCTCATGAAGAAAGTCTTAGCCCAGAGTGGTGGCCTTTCATCCCAGTACTCAGATCTCTGTGAGTTCAAGGCCTACGTGGTCTGCAAAGTGAGTTCCAGAACAGCAAGGGCAGGAAAAAGAAGGAGGAGGAGGAGGGAGAGAAAGAAAAAGAGAAGTAGAAGGAGGAAAGAAAGAAAGGTCAATTACTATAGGTACAACCAAACTGCCAAACTGATATTTTAAAAAAAATATTGTAAATGTAAACATCTATTAAGACAACAAAGTGAAGGGCATGAAACTATTAAGTTTTTGGAACATTCAACAGATCAAATAGTGAGGATATCTAGACAAAACCAAAAGACATTGTAGGGTAAACACTGGTGAACTTGGATTAAGGGGAGCAGAAATTTTAGCTGAAGCGCGTAAGCAGAAGGCTTCTGATCAGTTAGGCTTGAATGGTGGAAGTTTCTTGGAGTAGATGTTTCATGGTTGGTCTAGTCTGTAATAGAGTTTTGTTTTGACTTGCTAAAAATAGAATCCAGGGTGTTGGAGCAACCTCTGTTACTCAATAATCTTTTAACACATAAAATGAATGAAAATTTAATACATTTAGAGAATACGAATGTGTACCATCCTACTAAAAAAGAAAATGCTAAATAAAATTCTTAGTGGTAATTAGAAAGCAGTCAACATATTATTGGGAACATATGTCCTTTAAGAATAGGAAACCAGGAAGTTATATTTTGTTTTCTTCACTCTTTTGTTACTTTTATGCCCATTATGTCTGGGGTTAGGCTTTGCTGCTTAGTTAGTTCTCATCTCAGTTGAGTGTGTACTTTTGTAGATTGTGTGAGTTGGGGCGGCATAAGCAAATGGAAGACCTTTAGAGTTTAATGAAAAGAAAATGGAGAAACTTCCCACTAGGGAAAAGAGCCTGAATTTTAGATGGATTTTCCACATTTCATTGTAGTATAACAAATAACCTCAAACTCAGTGCCTCAATACAAACAATAACAAGTTAATATATCAACAGATCTGTAAGTTTGACTGAGCCCCCAGGGAACAACTTGTCCTTCTCAGAAGGGAAAAAGTGCTGGTGCTAAATACATCTATTTCTCTTTATGTAATCTCCACTTTTTTCCTTATCATTTGGTTATCCCTTTTCTCAAGAAGGTACCATCAAGGTCACTGGATAAGTTGGCATAGGTCCTCAAATGTGAGTATTCTAGAAGCATCCTTTCAAGTTTGTCCTGGGAAATTAGCTGGCATCTTCTCTACTGTATCCAACAGGTTGCTCAGAGGCACCTCTAGTTCATGTATAAGGGATCTGGAAAATAGAAGAAAGAATGAATGGCAGAGGTAGAAATCAATGGAGGATAATGTTAACATTATGACATATATATATACGTATATATATATATATATATATATATCACATATTAGTTGCATAGTAGTAAGAATGACCTTAGAGAGACTTTTTCCATCTGAAATGCTTACTCTAGATTTTAGAATATATGGCTTTTAAACAAAACTTGGTATCCTGATAAGAAAAATGAAGCATAATAGACATATCTACCTTACATCATTATGAGGGTTAAGTGAGATAGAAAGTGTTAGGCATTAAAAATACTCAAAGTGAATTCTTACCCATAGGGCAATTTACATGGTCTTGTGTCTTTTTAGAGACTAATCCTTGTTAGCATTCACTGAAAACCTATAACTATCCTTCTATCCCCTGTGTAGAACTCACACTGCATTTGTTTTTGTTTCTCTTTATATTTCCCCTTCCTATTTACTGTGCTAATGAGGAAGATTTACCTTCATATTTTGTAGATGCAGTCCATCACAGAAGGAAAGGCATGGTAGAAAGAATGGCTCTGGGCTATGTCATTAGGAACATTATGATGTTTTTGTGGACAAAAAGGCAGAGGGGGCACAGGAAGTGGGGGGTGGACTACAGTCTAGGCCTGTCCCTTAGATTTGCACTTTCCTGAGTGAGGTCTCAGCTTCAGAAGTTCTACAACCTTCCAAAACAATTCCACAACCAAATGTTCTAACATTTTATCTCTAAACTATAACCTTTGCCATATATGTCAGTATTAGAAGAGATGATTCTTCTCAAAATTAACTAGGATGAGGTCATTAATTGAGGATAAATATAAGGATAAGACCCTAGTAGACACCTTCCTGGTCCAGTGCTTCAACAATATAGACCATTGCTTACAAATGGAAAACTCCCGCCTGGCTGCCAATAGTCAATAGCACCAGACCTCTGTGTGGTCCAGAGTCTTTGCCTTGTAAATTATGTAGACTTGATGGTGGGAATAGTCAGTTCTCACTTGAGCTCAGCCTCAGCCTGCACTCTGTCATACTCCAATCAGAAACAATGGCTCCTTCATTGCACCAGTTCTAAAAACAGAGCAACCAGGTACAAATGCCCAGAGATGGCAAATTTGTCAGCAGCATAGATAAATATCTGCTGGTCAGTATCATAAGAACATCACAGAAACACCTCCACACCAGCAGGAAAGTGTGAAAAGCCAAGAAATGATTGGGGTTATGTAACCACAAAATTACATGTCTTTGGAGAAAACAGAAATGGTTTATGGGTGATATTAAAGTAAAACGTTATTCATTCTACATCTGAAAATTAGGACTTAGAAATTATTCTTGATATCACATAATTTATGAAAAGTATTTTTAGTATCCCTTCTTTTACTTCTGGACCTTCTAAAATGCCCAAACTGTAAAATATTTTAAGATTTTAAATATACTTGAAGACATATGATAGAAATAAAACAAGCAAAGCTCTTAAGATGAACTTATACAACAGTTCATTTAAGGATTTCTATTTGTATTTAGCAGGATTTCTCCTTTTCTTTTCCAGGAACAAATGACTTGGTCAGGCATTAATACTGGTCAATCCTAAGTGCACTATTTTCCCCATAGCTGAGGTGCAGATATACAATCAAAGTTGGTAATGAAGTGCCTGAGTCCTAAAGGTACCCTGAACTGGAATAGTTCCTAAAATGAAAAGCCTGTGAATAATTCAGCATTGTGGTCTTCTGGTGTATGATTTCCCTTAGCACTATCAAATAAAAAATTTAGTGTACTTTATCTTAGAAGTAGGCAGCCCGATGAACTGGAACCAAATATCAGCCATTGAGCTTGCTTCAAGGCTTTTATCAACTCACATGAAGCAAGATGAAGAAGTTGTGATTTTTCTTGATAAATCCTACAAATAATTCTGGACAGAATATGCAACAATATTGGTAATATCTATATTAAAAATTAGGAAGCATGCAATCTAATAGATGAAACTAAGAACTGAAGCTTTCTTTAACCTCAAATAAAATAATTGACTTATTCAGAAGGACCCCACATTATTACATTTAGTTAACAATAAGTTTATGATGTTGGCTATGTATGGTAGTCCTGTTTCCACAGACCACCAACAGTGTGTAGAGCATGGCTTTCCATGTAATTTATTGGAGCTGGTCTCAAGGTTTGTTTCATGAGAAAGTATGAGTTTGTTTGTATAGTAAATGTCAGAGTCTTTTCCGAGTTTGAAGGTGAATTTCTATTTGGCAGAAAAAAGTTGGAGGACAGGTTCTCTTTAATTTGCTAAAAACATAAGCTTTGCAAACTTTGTTTATGCTGGATGGTTCTACTTGGGATCACAAGGCTGTTGACACCTTAAAAAAGAACTTCAAAGGGGGTTTAAGTGTTTAACAGTTTTTACCTGAGGACTGAGATCAACTTTGATTTTCTTTTATTCTTTCTTTTCTCTCACAGAATAATCCTCCCATATTGGGGCTATGACGTAAAGAGATTGACATTTGCCATATATAAATATATATAATATATAATGTGTGTATATAAATATATATAATTTATATATATTATATAGTATTTTTAATATTTAAATATTTTTATATATATTATATGTAATATATGTATAATGTATGTATATAAAATGATGGTTGTAGACTCCAGTCATCTGATTATTGGCAATAAACATTCCTCAGAGTACCCCAACCAGATTATTTTGGGGGCCCCAAGTATATGTTCTATTGTATATCAATCTCTCCACAAAGCACTTAGCTATCACCTTTCTTCTTTTTCTCTTGGTCTAGTTTTCACATAACTGACCTTTAGCTCGAGTCAACTTTCTAGGCTTTGCTGTGGGTAATGAAGCCTCTGATATCTATCAAAGTAAAGGAGCATATCGGCATATCTAAAGACATGTATGCTGGTTTGGATATTAATCACCATAGACATCCATGCATCAGTAACAAATAGACCTTGAAATACAGCTATATGCTGCTATTGCTTTTATTCATTTCATCCAGCATTTCTGGAGTTTCCTTGTTCTTTTCCTCATTTGTATCCACCATAGTTATGAAGATCACATGACCCTGAGTGGAAAATTAGACTGAATATAGAATCATATGTAGTATTCCAATTGTACTCTCTGAAGCTCGATAGTACAAATGTTAACAAGGTTAAAACAAGACCAAGACCATTCTTTGCATGATTATTTTTTGACTTTGCAAAATATTTGTCATTACAAATACTATGTGTGTTCATTATTTGATGTTTATTATTACTTTAAAGGAGATTGTTTTAAATATTTTTTAATTTTTAAAATATTTTAATTAAAAAATAAAAATTATTTTAAAAATATTTTGCATTTAGCTTTGAAAAGAGTAAGTAATCCATAAAAGTAAAAATTCTTCTGGTTTTTCGCCATGATTCCATTCTTAACATTTATTATTATTTTTATTATTTATATGAGTATGTGTGCACATAAGTAGATGAGCACACATGTGCCTGTGTGACTGTATGTATGGCACATGTGCCCTATTTCACCTATGAGATTCACAGCACTACTTTGCAGAGTTGTTTTCGACCTTTTCCTGTATTCCAGGATGGAGCTCAGGCCATCAGGCTTGTGGGGAGCACCTTTAGCTACTGAGCCATCTCTTTGACTCCAATGACGATAGAATTGGCTTGCTGCATGCATGAACTGACGAAGGCTGCGATCTTATACAAGACCCCACACAAGATCAAGCCAATCAAATATCCAGAATGCATGGGGGAGGGGGTCATGAAATCCTGTTACTAGCTGAGGAGTTATTGACAGCTGATGGTTATAATGAGATATGGACTTTGAGACTGTACCCATGCTCCAGGAGATATTCCTACACCCATGTGCATATAAGGTAGCACTAAATGGACTTAGTGAATTATTTTAAAAACCATGAAGTCTAGAAGGAAAAATGTTGGGGGACAGTGAAGAATAAGAGTGGAAGAAATGGGGTTGATTGACCAAAACACATTATACGCATGCTTGAAACACCTAACAATAAATAATGATTAAGATAAACTGCTATATGATAAGATAGTGTTAAATTTATGTTTAGAATTTTATTATGTTCTTTCCAACTTTGTAAGAATGTATGGCTCCTAACAGGCTCCTTTATCATAATGTCAATAGCCATCTTATTGAAGTGTTTTCATCCCCCAGACATCCCAGTTTCAGGAATTTATTTCTTTCTTTTTATAAAGTCTCTTCTTTTTTTCAACATTTATTTATTTCTTCAAGTTACATCTCAATCACATTCCCCTCCCTCCTCACCCTCCTGATCCCACCCTCCTACCCTTTTCCCCATACCCTCCTATCTGCTTTTTTTTTTTTAATTTAAGGTGTATCTTTGTACCCCAAACAGCTCCCCCTTTTAGTCCAATGAAAGGCTCCTTTTCTTTTATAACAATAAATACAATACACAACAATAAGAGCAATTAGGCAACAATTCTGAAAATTATAAGGTATAACATACATTCCCAATGTCCAGTCCATATGTATTTGACAACTGAAAATAATATTCTATTATCTATATCTTGACAAGTTTAAAGTTCTATGCCTAATTCAGTTTCCGTCATAACTTGTTTTACCAACTTAAAGACATCTTCATAGACCTAGAACATCCTCTTAATTCCTACAAGAACTTAAAGCTTAACTGTGAGACTACAACTATCTAGTCTTCCATCACATCAGAGACTTGAGAAAGATAAATATATCTGAGTAATTAGGAAGTGCAGAGCCAGAAGCTTCCAAAACTAAGAAATGTCAGACAACTGGCTGCCTGGACAGTCCTCAATTTCTCTCAATACATTGGAGCATCTATCTTCAGCCTTTTGGCTCAGTATCTCTGACAGACATTAATTGTAAACAGGAAATATGAAAGACTTTCCCACTCTGTCTTGGCAGAGCTAGGCTGTCAACTTACCTGCTTCCAAGTTTTGTCCTTTTTGGACAGCATTCTGTTTACAATTGAAGCAAGGGATTTTTCTTGCCTAGTGACAAACTTGTCACTAATGTAGCCATCTCCAAATGGAGATTCTTTGATGCTCATCATCTACTTGGAGTAGAATGTGGAGTGCTGTCAGGAGCTGACATGTCTCAATATCAAAAAATCTTAAGTTAAGAGAATACCTTTGAATGCCATATTCTACATATCTCTTGAGGTTTTTGAAGACCACCTATCTACCTCTGTATATTTGGAAAAGCAAATGTTTGTCTCTTAGCAGCTTGATTTCTGATTAACTTAGAAAACATTTGTGAAATATTATACTAGTATCTAACAAAATGACATGTTTGAATAACCGTTAGTTTGCATTTTTTAATTATGCTAACCAGTTTGTGACAGTTGCTATCAAAAGGCCAAAACTTCACATTGCATTTTTAAGCATTCTGGTTGGTCCCTTCTACAATCTTCAGTTCCTCTATCCACACTTTACATAAAGCTATGTATACCATTAGAGTATTATGGTGCATCGTTGTACATCATTCTACCATGAATTAGAAAATCTGGGAGTGGCTCATATTCATCTTTTCATTACAAATATTCAGAAATTATTGATGCATATTCCAAGTTATTCTTATTTCTGGGGCTTTTGTTCACCCTCCCCACAGATTCATGTTTCCTTCGAAGCTGTTCTTTTCTCTCTTTTGCTTGAAGAGCATCTTAACTAAGATTAGACCAGTCCAGAGGAAATTGGGATGCTGAATTGATGCTTGGGGTAGCCATGACTTAATATATGTCTAGAGTATAGGCAAAATGAGTTATAAAACCAGTATAGTCTATTAAACATATTTTATTTCAACCATCCAAAATTGTTTGGTCTGTGCAATTATTATCACCCAGATTTGTGAGAAAACATACAAATTTAGTTACTTGAACTAATATTTCTGACCTTATTTGATTCCTTGAAAGAAATAGTTATTTGTATTTAAAAATTTTGTGTCTCTTCTCTTGCTAGTGGAAGAAAGAAATAGAATTGAATTCTTTAAATCCTTTTAAAAAATGTTTATTACTTCAATTTACATCTCCATCACAGTCCCCTCCCTTCATCCCTCCCAGTTCCATCCTCTCACCCTCTCCCTCTTTTCCCACCTATCCTTCTCTTCCTGTGTTGGGTGCCCTACATATCAGCCCCTTCAGTTCAGCAGCCATATGAGAGCTAAGAGCTTCCTCTTGCACTGAGGGCCAACATGGCAGCTCCAGTAGGGCATGGTGTACCACTAACAAGTAACAAAGTATGTTCCTGTTCCTTTCAGTCTGTTGATTATAGGATAGTTATCCTATACTATATGGCTAAAATCCAGTTATAAGTGAATAGATGCCATGTGCATCTTTCTGTGTCTGGGTTAGCTCACTCAGGATGGGCTTTTCTAGTTCCCTCCATTTGGCAGCAAATTGCATGATTTCCTTGTCTCTGATGGCTGAATAATATTCAATTGTGTATATATACCACAGCTTTTTATCCATTTGTCAGTTGAGGAACATCTGGGTTGTTTCCAGTTTTTAGCTATTACAAATACATAGTTGAGGAAATATCCTTGTGGTTTGGTGAGGAATCATTTGGATGCATATCCAGGAGTGGTATGGGTGGGTCTTGAGGTAGAGCTATTCCAAGTTTTCTAAGATATCAACAAACTGATTTCCACAGAGTTTGTACAAATTTGCATTCCCACAAGCAATGGAAGAGTGTTCTCCTTTCTCCATAACCTCACCAACATGTGCTGTCATTTGAGTTTTTGATCTTAGCCATTGTGACAGGTATGAGATGGAATCTCAGAGTCCTCTTGAGTTGCATTTCTCTGATGATTAAGTTGTTGAACATTTCTTCAAGTATCTTTCAGTCATTAGAGATTCCTCCATTGTGAATTCTCAGTTTAGCTCTGTTCCCCATTTTTTGATTGGATTGTTTGGTTTTGTGGTATTTAGTTTTTTGAGTTCTTTATAAATTTTGGATATTAGACCTCTGTTGGATGTGGGGTTGGTTAAGATCTTTTTCCAATCTGTAAGTTGTGGTTTTGTTCTAATGACAATGTCCTTTGCCTTACAGAAGCTTTTCAGTTTCATGAGGTCCCATTTATTGATTGTTGGTCTTAGAGCCTGAGCTATTGGTGTTCTGTTTAGGAAGTTGTCATCTGTGCCAATGAGTTTGAGGTTTTTTCCCCCACATTTCTTTTATTATATTTAATTGTTGGGCTTTATGTTAAAGTTTTTGATCCACTTGGACTTAAGTTTTGTGCAAGATAATAAATATGGTTCTATTTGCATTCTTTTACATGTTGACATCCAATTAGACTAACATCATTTGTTGAAGATGCTGTGCTTTTTTCATTGTAAGGTTTTGGCTTCTTTGTCAAAAAATAAAATGATCATATGTGTATGATTTTATTTCTGGGTCTTTGATTCAATTCCATTGATCCACTGGTCTGTTTCTATACCAGTACCATGCTGTTTTTATTACTATTGCTCTGTAGCACAGCTTGAAATCTGGGATGGTGATACCTCCAGATGTTTTTTTATTGTACAGGATTGATTTAGCTATTCTGTGTTTTTGTTATTCCATATGAAGCTGAGAATTTTTCTTTCAAGGTCTGTAAAAATTGTGTTGGTATTTTGCAGGAATTGCATTGAATCTGTATATTGCCTTTGGTAGGATAGCCATTTTTAGTATGTTGATCCTACCTCTCCATGAGCATGGGAGATATTTCCATCTTCTGATGTCTTCTTCAAGGACTTGAAGTTCTTGTAGTACAGGTCTTTTACTTGCTTGGTTAGAATTACCCCCAGGTATTTTATATTGTTGGTGACTATTGTGAAGGGTGTTGCGTCCATGATTTCTTTCTTGGCCCATTTATCTTTTGTTTAAAGAAGGACTACTGATTTTTTGAGTTAATTTTGTATCCAGCCATCTTGCTGAAGGTGTTTATAAGTTGTAGTAGTTCTCTAGTGGATTTTTTTGGGGTCACTTATGTATACTATCATATTATCTGCAAATACGGTACTTCGACTTCTTCCTTTTCAATTTGTATCCCCTTGACCTCCTTTAGTTGTCTTATTGATCTAGCTAGAACATCAAATACTATTTTGAAGAGATATGGGAAGGGTGGGTATCCTTGCCTTGTCCCTGATTTTAGGGGAAATGTTTTAGTTTCTCTCCATTTAACTTGATGTTAGCTACGGGCTTGCTGTATATTGCCTTTATTATTTCTAGGTATGGACCTTGCGTGCTAGCTCTCTCCAGGACTTTTAGCATAGACATGAGGTTTTAAAGGCCATGTCAATATAATGCTCAGCTATGTAACATGAGATTTCATTTAGCTCAATAAATACTTTCTTGAAAAGAGGTACTGTTAGAAACAAAGAAGTTAAATGTTACAAATTTAATAATTTTTTTCATAAATAAAATGTATTTAACTATCTGTTTCAATTTTTAAAATTTATTTATTTGTTTATTTTACATTCCAATCACAACCCTCCTTCTTCTTCTCTTCTTAGTCACACTCTCCCAACAAGTTCCCCTTAACCCCTCAACCTGTTACCAACACACTCTAGTACATTTTTAAAATAAAATAATCCATGTAAATATTTATGCATAAAATACTCCTCTCAAACCTTGCTGATTTGAAAAAGATACAAGTGATGTTTTTCAGTACAAATGGGTAAAACAATAGAATATTGCATAATGTTTTGTATCTCCTTCTTTCAAAAATAGGGGCTAATATAATATTTTTGAAGTTTCCACCAAGCAGGTCACTTCCTAAATTAGAATTTAAAGACAGACAGCTACTTTAAACATTCACTGGTTTTCCGAATGAGATCACAAGTTCTATGTAAATGCACTAGTATAATGAACTCTTTCTTTTCAGAAAGCTTAAAGGCCTCTTTGCTTTAGGTATGTTTCTATTTTTGGAGACAGACTTTCATTTTCACCTTTCTTAATTAAAAAATTACATATTGTTTTTAATTCTTTTTTAATGTTTATTTATTTATTCAAGTTACATCTCCATCACAGCCCCTTCCCTCCACACTTCTGAGTCCCACTCTCTCACTCTCTACCCCATCTTCCACCTATCCTACTCCTCTGATGTGGGGTTCCCCCACATATCAGTCCTCCTCAGTTTATCAGTCACAAGAGGATGAAGATCTTCCTTTTGCACTGGGGGCCTACATAGCAGTTCCACTAGGTCAAGCGTCCAATTAATATGGGACATGTTCCTGTTCCTTTGGGTTTGTTGATTATAGGATGGTTATTCTGTACTATATGGCTAAAATCTAGTTATAAATGAATAAATACCATGTGCATCTTTCTGGGTCTGGGTTAGCTCACTCAGGATGAGCTTTTCTAATTCCATTAATTTGGTTGTAATTTGCATGATTTCCTTGGTTCTGATGGCTGAGTAGTATTCCATTGTGTAAATGTACCACAGTTTTTTATCCATTCTTTGGTTGAAGGACATCTGGTTGCTTCCAATTTCTAGATATTACAAATAAAACTGCTATGAAAATTGTTATTAATTCTTAAAGGACTTTATGCAATGTATCTTGGTCATTATTTACAATACATGCTTATTCCCTAACTGTTTCCAGATTTGGTTTTTTATTCCCCAACCTACATTTATTTATTTATTTAGAAGAGCCTATCTAGGTCCTCTAGGAGTTGTACTGGTCTTCTGACTCTTACAATCTTTCCATGCCTACCATAATGTCTCCTGAGTCTTAAGTGTAAGGGTTGAACTGTAAATAGTTTAGTTGGGAATATGCATCTGGTAGTCAGTAGATCTCTGTATTTTGAGCAGTAGTGGTTTTCTGTAATAATCTCCATCAACTGCAAGAAGAAGCATCTTTGATGTAGGATGAGAGCCACATTTCTCTATGCATATATGGAAGAGTATTTAAAATGCAGATAGAGATTATACTGTTAAGAATGTGGCACTAATGGGTTCTCTTCTAGGTTCCATGCCTTACTAGCCATAGGTAGTTGGCTAAATTTATAGTTCCAGGAGTGGATTACCTATTAAGTGGAACTTAAAGTCAAATATGTAGTAGTTGGTTAGTCCCAGGATACAAGTGCCAGTATGATAATCTTTCAGGATATATTGCTATGCTGGTCATTATTTAGATTTATCGACATTAGAGATGTATAGGACTATTGATTGCTTTACTTCTGCTGACAGCTTTTATGGTTCTTTCTAAAATTATCACAGCCAGCCCTCCAGGAACGTCTTCCAGGTAAGATCCAGGGTTATTTCTCCAAATCCTGTGTTTGAAGTATATGGTATCTTCAGGAAAAGGGCTATCTTCTATTTGCAGAAGGCACCAGGGTAATGGCAATAGTCTATCTTTCTTTAGGGTCTCTTGGACGCCATGACTAATAACTTGAAGTAAATTTTCTCTGCCTGATATTGGGTGTTTGTTAAATAGGCTTTTATTTTTGGAGTAAACATTGCCTCACAGTTGACAAAAGTTCAGTTAAGTGATATACTTATATATTACTATGGCCTAAAAATAATAAAATTCCCTATGACTTTTTAAAAACAACCTTAGTGTTATTTTCCCTCTTTCTTTCTTTTTCCTCTGTGTTGCCATGCCCTCCTTCTCTAGGGAAGTCTCCCTCACCTGTTTTTTTTCCATTTCCTCTCTCATAGCAATTGTAGACTGCTCTTAATCTGTCTAGTATTTCTGTATTTCCCCCATCTCCTGCCATGATTAGCTTACATAATTTAAATGAAGAAATAACTTTAGCTCTGAGGTCTATTGATTAAAAAAATCAATCATAATTATAAATGGAATTTGTATTTTATTAAACAAATTTTCCAAAAACTGACTAGTGTTTTAATGGCCTTGTTTATTTAAACAATTAAATTACCATTTAGTGAGAAAGAAACTTGTAGCCAATTAAAGACCAAAGTAATATACATAGTGCATTTATCAGCAATTAACTAATAACTTGCTTACTATAGGCTATCTAACAATTAACCAGGGAAACATTAATGCTTTCCTAGGAAATAGGAAAGCATTAATGTAAATGGGCTTTGGATTTATTATTTTCAAATCCATTTACCACATTAGCTAATTTGGCATATGCAGAAAATCCTGAAGAAAGATTAATATTCAGAAAGTACTTTTAAAGACTTTTAATGTTTGGGATTCTAATTATTTTGGCAACATCAAATTGCTAAATCTGGGAATGTGTAATGATTGCTCTGAGTCATCACAGTTATCTGAAGAGAGACAGAACAGAGTTTTCCAGGTATGGCCCTGTATTTTGTAGTTCAGCAGTCCCTAGGATGCTCTTGACATGTTGGGTTATGGATATACTCACGACCATTCATCCACAATGATGCCTGGAGTATGATCGACTGTAGGAAGCACATGGCAAGTAAAAATGCCATAAGTGACTTTGACATTATTAACCTTGATTTCTTTCTGCTTAGTTATTTCAAATGTCATTTATAATTTTTAACTTGACCTTTTAACACTTAACACATGAAGACCAACAGAATCAACTAATGTAGGACCCTAGAGGCTTACACAGACTGAAACACTAACTAAGAGAAAGAAAGAGAGAGAGAGAGAGGGAGAGAGAGAAGAAGAAGAAGAAGAAGAAGAAGAAGAAGAAGAAGAAGAAAGCTTAGATTTGATCTAGACCCCCTTAAGAAAACATAGAGGATAGACAACTTGGTCCTCATACAGATCCCTTAGCAAGTAGGGATGTGGCAGTCTCAGTCATGGACTTTGTTACCTATTAGTGAGACACTCTACTGTAGTGGAGCTGCCATGTTGGGCCCCAGAGCAAGAAGAAGCTCTTAGCCCTCATGTGACTGATGAAATGAAGGGACTAATATGTGGGGCAACCCCACACCAGAGGTGTAGGATAGGTTGGAGAAGGAGGAGAGGGTAGGTGGGTGGGACTGGGAGGGGCAAAGGGAGGGGGCTGTGATTGAGGTGTAACTTGAATTAATAAATGTATTTAAAAGAAAGCTTAATGTGACTCAAAATGAGTCATTATAGAATGAATGAAAAAGTTTGAAACAGAACTTATCTTTCTTGTAACTGGAATTTTCTAACTAACTATTTTCAAGTAAAACATTTAAGACTTGGCCAATTGCCTTAATTTTTCATTAGTTGGTGTGATATTTAACTGGTAGTGTCTAAAATTCAGGAATTCTGTCTCCACACTTGGGTTGAGGTAATGCTTTTTAAAGTACTTCTATGCATTTTAGGATAGTAAGTATCCCTAGTTTCTCTTCTCTGGATGGTACAAGCTACCGTTAATATGACAATTGGGTATTATCTGTGTGGCAATAATAACTCCCAGAGAATTAATGCTCTAAATTATAAATAAGAACATTTTTCTCATCTGCATCTTGTAACCACAAGATATGGTTAAAGATGTGTGGGTGAAGCCCCAAGGGCTGGTCACTCAGAATGATGTTTCTTTTAATAACATCTTGTACAGTTATATAACTGCTCCTGCTTAAAAATAAAGAATTATCCATATAATTGGAAATTCATTTGGAAATGCTACAACAAAATCACTCCCAGTGTGGATAGCTTCTCTTCTCTCCTGAGATAACAAATCAAAAATTTGACAGAGAAGTTTATAGTTGCTAATTTAAGAGGACATATTTAGAAGAAAATTCCACTTTTAATGGCAAATTGAATCTGTTTTTTCCCTTAGTGATTTGACATTAATCACCAGAAAAAATATTCTCACACATGGGAGACATCCTTACCCTGAGCTTTTGATATGCCAATTGCCATTTTCTGCAGGAAAACACACCTCGTTTTGACTCATAGTTCATCTGTCTATGGTCATCTTTATCTGGACAGACAATAGAGAAGAACTGCATGGGTTCTATTATGCTATGGCTTGCACACTACCCATCTGTCCCAATAGTACAGTCCACAAAACAGATAGTTTTTCTCACTATCACTATTACCTTCAGTCTGTGTAAAATTATTACCTCCATCTAAGAAAACCAATGGACCATTTAACTATTTACTTCACTCAAGTTGTCAAGCTAAAACATAATGGGAATGCCAATAATTTATAGCCAGACCTGAACACATTGATAGCATATCAAAGTGGAGATGTAAACATACACTGGATAGCTTTTATCAATAGAAGAAAAATAGCTGTCCAGGCTAAGGCACACCAAAATTTATGTGGACAAGGCCTTACCAAAGGAATCCACAGTTATATTGTTGTGAAATACATGTTTTTCATCTCTTATTTTACTGTTAACACTTTATGATACTGTGATTTTTGCAATGTGAAAATATGATTACCAAATTGTTGTTCTTGTATGAGTGATTAATAATCACACCATTGACTTTTCTCTGGTACTTTTGGGTTATTGGGTAGAAATATTTCAAATGATTTCACTTTGTAGTTTTTTAAAATTAGTCCTTATAAATAGTTTCAAATTTCTTACCCCATAAGACTCTAAAATGTGAACTGGGCAATGCTATTCATTTCTGAGACCTAAACGTGTGTCTGCACATAGTGTAAGATTGTAAAAATTAATGAATACATGGCCTTCTCCTCTGTAGTGAGACCCTGATCTCACCCCTTCTGGAAACCTTCCACAGAACTCAGTCCTTGAAAATATCAAAGCTTGCATAGCTGGCCGGTTTGTTCAGACTCCCCTTGGATCCCTTGCCTACACTCCCCACTTGCGTCACCACCTAACTTAACATACTCTTTGTTCCTTTATCACCACCTGTGGCTGTTGCCTGGCCAGCTAAAAAAAGCTACTCCTTGGTGCCCCCATCTTTTTGTAGCTGCTTGTGTATTTAAAAGGCCCGAGAGCCATTTTACAGGGTTCATTCCTCTACGGGGGAGTCGAACCCTGGCGAGTCAGCTTAATAAACCTCTTGTCTATTACCGCGAATCGGGGGCATTGGTGGTCTCTGGGAGTCAGGATTCGGGGAGCCCCCTCGTGGGTTCAACAATGGTAGATACTTGTTAATAAATGAACGTTCCTACCTTTATACATAAAAAAAGAAAGTCTAAAACTGAGCCTGACCCTGAGAAGTCATAAGGAAATGTTGACCAAATAAATGAGTCAATTGTTTAACAGTAAATTTGGACAAAATCATCAGTTAAGATGGAAGCACTGGCACTTTATCAGTGAGGCAACTCCTCTGTTATGGAACAGTAAAAGAAAGTGAGTCTGGCATTATTTGTAGCCTAAATAATAAATAGGATTCTACCACAATAATATCTGTTTTGTGGGTTCTATTTGTTTTTGGTTTTAGAATTTCTCAAAGTAAAAACTCTTATGTATAAAATCTTCAGAAGGAGAAGCACCAGTGAGGCTGAAGCAAAGACTGGTTTAAAAATAGAAGTAATTTAAAAAGAAGTATCTGAGAGTATCTTTAAACATAATTTAAATATGTGGCATATTCACAAAATGCCTGAAAAAATACTGAGAAATTATTGTTAAGAAACTCTGCTCGTTCCATTTTCCAGGATTAATCTGTTTCTATGTTGGTCCCCTTTTTGCAAGATTCCTCACTATCAGGTCACAGAACTTAATAGATAGACCTGCTTTAAGTTCATAATATTAAATGAATTTTTTAGCATCATCTAAACATGCTTTGAAGCATTGTGCAAAATTTCAGTATAATATACATATCTAAATAGACATTAAGATGTATTTGTTATTGGCTATTTATGATATTTTTGTATTTCTAAGCTTTAAAAAATGAATACTTTACAATTGATAACACTAAATGCATTTTTATACTTTGAAGTTTGACATATCCACACACAGACATACATATGTGTGTGTGTGTGTGTGTGTGTATATATATATATATACACACACACACACACACACACACACATATATAGATGCTAAGCTTGTTTCTAAACATCAGAATGTTTACTCATCAATGGTTATGGTTTGGATTATTCTTCTTCCATATCCACGATAAATGTCTAACCTCCAGAATATCTACTTCAGAATGTGACCTTGCTTGAAAGCAGCATCATCACAGATGTAAGGAACGAAGAGGTAGACCCTGAGTTGAGTGGGTCTCTAGTCCAAGAAGACTGTTGTTTCATTGAAAGAAGAATTCAGGACTCAGAGACATGCATGGGGAGAGATGTGAAGAGACACTACATGTCCATCTATGAGCTATGAAGAAAGTACTGGATCAGACCATTCTCTCAATGTTTAGTAGAGACCAATCTGGTAGATGGCACCTTGGTTTCAGATCTATAGCCTTGAGGACTGCGAAACAATACATCACTTGGGTCTTACCTTCTGCTCCAACTGTGGAAACCACTACAAATGAAATCACTGATTAACATAGTAGAAAGGAGTATCTACTATTCACAAACAGTCCCAGCACATCTTCTCCAACATTTGTAATAGTTTGGTTAAAATTTCAAAATGTTTCTATCTCTTCTGCAGCTCAGTATGTCTGTTTTCCTTCTCCTGGTTCATGATCTTTACAGTGGTCTGGTTTATGATCTTTATAGTGGTCATTCTGTTATCCTACTATGTCTATGGTCCTGCAGTAATTAAAACTAGTACTAATAAAAACAGATCACATTGAAGGATTGATCATGCTTCACACTAAATTAAGCTCTCCATGTTAATTTTCTCTTTCATTACCACATTTGTGGATTCAAGGAAGGGTGTCCTTTCCATTTTCTGCTGTATTGTTTTTGGCTTTGTCTTTGAAATAGCTGTGCTTTATATATTTTAGGTGTTCATCATCTGTGAATCTGGAAAATTCCTTAATAATGGCAGAGTTGAGACAGACTCTTACTCTGGTGAGAAAAACAGATTTGAATTGATCTTAGGGTAGCATTTTTTTTTCCTAGAGGCTGGAATTTCTCTGAATTGGGTTAGAATACAACTGGAGTTGCCAGAAAAATTCATGAAGATTCCGATAACATCGCAGCTGGCTTAATGCTATGGCTTGGAAGATGATTTGACTGCTCTGAAACTCAGGTTGGAATTTGGAATTTGTTTACTTCTGTGGCTGTGATGGGAGGCAGAATTTTAAGACAGATGGAAGCCTTTCTTACTGGCATGGCTAATTTTCATTAGAACATTTTCTACTGAGAGAGCAAATTATTACAAGGCACAAGGAAGAAAGTCACTGATTTGTCTTTTCTGCATGTGCCTGCTTTCCTTCTATCCCTGACCTCTGTTATGATGTAACATGGAGACCATCCATGTGACCTCATGATTTTTTTATTTTCAAACCTCTAGAATCTTGAGCTAAGCAAATATCCCCCCTATAAGTTAGTAAATTTCATGTACTTTGCCTCAGGAATAGAAAATAGACTAACACACTGAATATTCTCCAAACCACACACCAAGGATCAAAAAAACAATGGTGAAATATGACCAATATCAGAAAAGAAACAAGTTTTCCTAAGTGATGGTCAATGATAAGGATCTTTGTGTTCAAAACTGGTGTAAAAATAATGTGGTCTGTTGTTCTTAGTGTTAGTTGCAATTACATCAGGGATCTGGGACTCTCTAAAGCATGAGTTTCAGAGAATGGAATCCTGAGCAGCTGACTGATGGTGGAATTTGGCAACAGGGTGTGGGACCGGAGAAGTCAAACAAGGCTCCAAAGATGGAGCTAGAAGAGTGGGGCTGAGAAAGGCAAAATGGAACTGGTCACAGGGCCATGTGGGCTCCTATCAAAGAAAAAGAAAGCAAAAGAACAAATGGGAAGGCTGGCTGATAGTCAATAGGAAATGTTGCTATTGATGTTAGAGTGGTGAGGAAATATAGCCACTGTTTGGGGTAAAAAAGATGTCGAAACCTGATGCTAACAAACCTCCCCACATAAAAATTGTGTAACCACTACTAGGACTGGAATTTGATGGGATAAGGGTTCTGGGAGGGTCAGTTATATTTTCTTTCTTTCTTTTTTTTTTTGTTCACACCAATCCATTTGTTTCTTTTTTTAATGTTTATTTATGACTTCAAGTTACATCTCCATCACAGTCCCCTCTCTCCACCCTTCTCAGTCCTGCCCTTCCACACTCTACCCCCTATCACTTCCCTTCCATCCCACTGCTCCAGAGTGGAGTGTCCCTACATATCAGTCCCCCCCCCCGCCCCCCAGTTCAGCAGTCATATGAGGGCCAAGAACTTCCTCGTGTACTGGGGGCCTACATGGCAGCACCACCAGGGCAAAGTGTCCCACTAACAGGTAACAAAGTCTATGTTCCTGTTCCTTTCAGACTTTTGGTTGTAGGATAGCTATCCTGTACTATATGGCTAAAATACAATTATAAGTGAATAGATGTCATTTGTATCCTTCTGGGTCTGGGTTAACTCACTCAGGATGAGCTTTTCTAGTTCCATCCATTTGGCTGCAAATTGCATGATTTCCTTGTTTCTGATAGCTGAGTAGTATTCCATTGTGTAATCTGAGAATTAGCATGTTTTCCCTTTGAAGTAGGTAAATTACCACATATGAAATATGTGTTATCATGCCCATAGGGAGTGAAAGCTTGAAGGAGCCTAAAGGATTCTGGTATTTAAAATAACCCAAATGTTCTGAAGGGATGCCTTCTTCAAGCTCTTTGCCCTAAGTCTGCTCGTTTTAGCTTGAAAGAATTAATGATGTTTCATAGATATCTTCAGACTTTTCTTTGCTATAAAAACACTGGTATATTTTCCCAAAGATGTGATATGAATGTATGATACTTCTATGGATCCAGCTTTCTGATGGGGCAGTGAACTGTCCATTTATGTGTAAATTTAAAAATCAATTTTGGCCAAAATTAAAATGATAGCAAAATAAAAGACACAACTCATCTGTGCTTCTTCTCTGAGCTTATTATGACTACTTCCTAGTAGAGTATTATGTGCTTCAACTCTCCAGTTTAAATTCAATTCATTTTATTTTATAGTAACCTCCTTATCTTTGTCCCTGTGACTGTTTTTAATTACCATTCTCTAGTCATATTTGATCCAAACCCAAATATTACAAAACACTTGCAGGTACACATATATGTTAGATAACTATTTTCTATCTGTTGGTTTCATTCAGGAGTTTTTGGTAACTCTGGCATCAAGGAATAATGATTTTTATAAACAGTTGCATATAGCTAACTATTTACTCTAATTTCAGTGATTTATGCTGAGTGTGTATGTATATGTGTGTATGTTTGCATGTCTTTCTCTGTTTATATTTCTCTTTGTGTATTTGTGTGTGTGTGTGTGTGTGTGTGTATGTATGTACATGTGTTGTATGTATGTATGTATGTTGATGTGCTAGGTGCTGGGAAACTCATGATGAACAAAAGTCTGCAAACTTGGCTTTTCACTCTAATATTAGTAATTGTAAGTTTAAGAGTCTCCCAGGATCACTGGATGTAAGACTCCCTGAGCCATTCAAACTCTATCAACAACTCTTCTGGGGATGTTGTAATTGTTAACAGAAATGCTGACCCTGATGTATGAAAAGTCTGTGTCTGAGTTTCCCCAATCCATGGTTTGTTTCCATCATGATATTTTGGACCCTTGCTTGTAACTGGACATATATCACAGTGTCATTTCTTATCTTGAAGGCTGAGAATTGATCCATAGCAACTTAATTCTTTGAAAGTCATAAGGATTATATTAACAAGGGCCAGTTTCCCCCAGTGATTGTACAAGATCATAGTTCATAAATCCCATCTGGGTTAAACATTCAATGATGCCATTATATACTCATGGAAATTTTCACAGTCTTAATACATCACAGGCATGATATTTGACTACAGTGTACTCTAATCTTCAGTGCATTTGCTGAGAAAAATCTATCCATTTGGCTGTTCTGTGTAACTGCAGGGCTGGTTATGGATATATGTTCCTCTCTTTGGAAACAACCACAGTAGAAATACAATCTCAGTATGAAATCTAAGAGTTAGAGCAGTCTTCTTGCACTCCTGGTTCTATGTGCTATTCCTTGGGGACACTAAATAAAAAAACATATAGCTTGCCTGGTTTAGTGAGTCTAACTGGAAGATTGTACCATTTGAATAGGACATAAAAATTCAAGAAATTATAAAGAATGCCAAAGCCAATGATTGGTGGCTAAATCTGTGAGTACAAGTGAGGCTTGATGATAGGGAAGGTTCTATGATGGGTCAACATTTGCACACACTAAGCAATAATAAAATAGGTTTGTGCATTTTATATAAATGTAGAGGGGAATTTTGAAGTAGATAGTAGAAATAGTATTTTCCTCAAAATGATACAGGGCCTGTGACAGCAACTGGCCAAGGCCTGATGTTCTGGTGAGCATATAGGGTGAGAGAATTCTTGAAGATGTGAACATGTAACTGAGTCTGGTGAAATCAGAAGTTCCAGGCAAAGGTATATACAGTGTATATACACATGTATAAAGGATTGAAACAGTGTAATTGTGGATTGTTATGGCTGGTGGATAAGGGTACACAGGGCATAATTTAAGAGAAATAAGGGATGTGTGATCCAGATCTTTGAGGGCTTTGCATGTATGCAACATTGGGTCAAGGTGTGTCATATAAATTCATGGAAGTCAGGGTTCTCAAAATATTGTTATCCTAATAATTTAAAGATTACAACTAGTTATAAGGCACACGTGAATATACAAACAGAAAAATCTTGGGACCACCAATGACAGTCCCTTTGCTCTTTTTGCTAAGTCAGAGATGTTCTTTGCTGAGATCAGCCAATTAGGTTTTTAGTGTGTGTGACTATATTGTTTATGCAGAAGAGAGCTTTGGACCATTAACTATCTAAATTAGAGCCTAGTATTATTACATAAGTTACTGGACATTGTATAAGGGGCTGTATCTGTAAATCCATAGTATTCGTGGTTTGTTACCAGAAATAAATCTAGATAGAAGACATCTGACTACAAGGATGCCTTAGACTAGGCTGTTGTTTATAGCAAACAATTGTGCTATTTCTATATTTACAAAAGTAATTAGCCTTCTTTTTTCTTTCTGTTCTTGTGTCCTTGTCTACATTCTCTACCTAGGAAGGAAAGAAAGTGTGTTGAAGGCTTCTTACCCATACTTTGTTTCTTATGCGTTTGCTATCATGGAGGCTATTGATGTTTACTCTATTGTCCAAGTGCTATGGGGCTCTCTTGGGATTCTGAGATAAATGAATCAGGTGTAGGTACACCTATTGAACTAGATTCCTGAAGCCGAGGCACAGAAATTTGTTTTTTAATGGTCTTCTTTTAGATTCTCTTAATAAATGATTGGAGTATTTGAAGGAAGGTCTATTACCTGAGCTGGAGAGAATTCTGAGCTTTCTGTTTCAGATATGTTATCTTAATTTTCAATCTAACAAGATTCGCAAGTGGTGGTTGGAGGCCTAGAACCAGGGCTTTGAGTTGGTTCACCCCAACTTACACTCCAGGGATGAACTATGGGAGTGCATGAAGTGGCCAGTTTCACAGACCCAAAACTGCAGGATATGTATGATACAGGACAATAACAGCATATCTGAGAGGATGCCCAGTGAGGTTCCAGTACTGACAAAATAGCAGAAACCTGTGGCCTCATATTAGACAAAAGCAAGCAAAAAATGGGTAGACAAAAGGCAATCCTGTGGGACACACTGAGACACACAACAGCTTCCACAATGAATTTTTTTTGTGGGGGGAGGTTGCAAGAATGGAGGGTGGGGGGGATCCAAGATGGTGGCAGCCTGCACGGATGTATTTTGATTTCGGGGTTAACAGTCATAGGATGGCAATTGTTGCAGGACGCTGTACAAATGGCTCGACCCCTCTGGATCTCACCCAACTACCCAGGGACCACTGGGGATCCCTGGGCAGGATGCTCCCTCCCACTCTCGGACATGTAAGGAAGCCCCTGAATCTGGGAATCGGGATCCCCCATCCCCCATCAGGAGAGACATGCCGGGTAAGTTCCAATCTAATACACAGCAGGCAGATTCAGATCACACGCAAAGATAATCTCCACCCTGCTGTGAAAACTACAAATTAATTAATTGATGTAGTTATTAGTAAGTATAAACTGTAATATTAGGCCAGCAGAGTGGCCGATGGAATAGCCGGTGGCTTGGCAGAGGAGCAGGCAGCCTGGCCTGAGTGCCTTCATTGGTTGCTTAACTTATCCTGGAGAAAGAGCCCCGGGACCAAAGGTGGCCTACACCACCTATAACCTAAACTCTGTCAATTAATATAAGTTGTTATATTAGGCCAGTAGAATTACCGGCGGCTTGGCGGGAGATTCGCCTGGGCTCAAGGGGAGTCTGGGAATCCAACAGCCCGGGACTGCTTGGACTGAGGGCCTATAAGCCACCGCAGTCTTTTCCCCAATAATTAAACACACCAAGACCTTTTAATATTTTAATGCTTAGCCCTTAGCTGGGCAGACTCTCAATTAGCTACTCTAAGTTAACCCCAAACCAACATGTGGCTGTGAGTACCTTCCAGACTTCTCCAGACGTCTTTCTCCTTCTGTGTCTCCCAGCGGAAAGAGGAAAGAGTCTCTGTGTGTGTGGAATTCCTGCTGATCTGAGGAAGTCCTGCCTTCCTATACTCTTTCTGCCCAGCTAATTGGCCATAAGCAACTTTTATTAACCAATCAATAGAATGCCTCAGAAGGGGCGGTAACCAGATCTCAGCATTGAATTCAATGTATCAGAAACAATATTAGACCTTCTCTCAACACTGCTGGGCACCCCCAGGTCTCGCACAGATGATCCAGCTATCTAGCAAAAGATTTCGACCCTTTGAAGTGAGCGCAGCTTGGCTACAAAGTGCCTTCAGGTTGCAGATTGCAACCCACAGCAGTGACATCACTGGCCAGTTGCCAGGCTGTGGGAGCGGCAAGGCTATTGGGGATGAAGGCAGATTTACCCACAACAGAAGCCAACTCTGGGCAAACTGCAAGGTACTTGAAACTGTTGTATATCAGGCTTTTTTACTAGTACTGGACCTTCCGGCAGGGAACCAGAGCTTGTACCCAGCTTCACCCCCTGGATTAATTAGGTCTCCACCTAGGAGGCAGGGCTGAATGACTCACCTTATAGGGGTGGAGTAAGGCAACTTGACTCCTACACCAAAGCGCCCCCTTTGGATCCAAGTCCAGAAGACAACTAAAAAATTCCACATGGCCAGAGATTCCAGACCCAAAAAACAAAACAAAACAAAAAAAAAAACCAGAGCTAAATGACTCCAACAAAAGAAAGCAACGCTATTCCATCCAGCCTGAACCACCTTACCACAGCTGAAACACATGAAAATGATGACAATTCTACACTATGGAAAGTGATAGAGTCCCTTCAAGAAGAACTTAAATCTATGAAGGAATTCAAAGAAGCCACAATTGCACATATGAAAGCGATGGAAACACCATTAGACAACTTCAGAACAAGGTGAGTCAACTTGAAAAAGAAGAGAGGGCAATGGAAGACTTCCAGGCAAAGACAAGCAAACTGGAGCAGGAAATGTACAAAACAAATAACATCACTAAATAAATGAAAATGGAAATGGAAACAATAAAGAAAACACAGTCAGAGATAAAAATGGAAGTGGAGAATCAAGGGAAGAGAACAGGAACTATGGATTTGAGTACCAAAAATAGGATTCAAGAGATAGAAGACAGGATTTCAGGCATGGAAGAGTCGATGGAAGAAATCAATACAACATCCAAAGAAAATGAGAAAACTAAAAAATCTCTCACCCACAATATCCAAGAAATCAAGGACTCAATGAAAAGATGGAACCTAAGAATTATAGGCATAGAGGAAAGAGAAGACTCCCGACTCCATGGTCCAGGCAATATCTTCAACAAAATCATAGAAGAAAACTTCCCAAACCTAAAGAAAGAGATGCCAGTAAAAATCCAAGAGGCTTACAGAACACCAAACAGATTAGATCAGAAAAGAAACTCTTCTTGCCACATAATAATAGAAACTCCAAATGTAGAGAACAAAGAAAGGCTATTAAAAGCTGTAAGAGAAAAAGGCCAAGTCACATACAATGGCAGACCCATCAGAATCACACCTGACTTCTCCTCAGAAACTTTAAAGTTAGAAGGGCCTGGTCAGATGTCCTACAAGCCCTGAGAGAACATAGGTGCCCAGCCAGACTACTATACCGAGTGAAACTCTCTATCCACATAGATTGAGAAAACAAGATATTCCATGACAAAATCAAATTCAAACAATATCTCCCCACAAACCCAGCCCTACAGAAGATCCTAGAAGGAAAATTCCAACACAGAGAAGATAACTATACCAAAGAAAACAGAGGAAATAGACACCTCCACAGCAACTAAACAAAAAGAAACACAAGACGACCAGCTATACCAAAATAATGGGAAAAAACAACCCCTGGTCACTAACATCCATCAACATCAATGGACTCAACTCACCAATAAAAAGACACAGACTTACAGACTGGATCCATAAATAAGACCCATCTTTTTGCTGTATACAAGAAACACATGTCACTATTGAAGATAAACACTATCTCAGAGTAAAGGGCTGAGAAAAGGTTTTCCAAGCAAATGGACCCAGGAAACAAGCTGGAGTAGCCATCCTAATATCAAACAAAATAGACTTCCAATTGAAGTTAATAAAAAAAGACAGAGAAGGGCATTACATACTCGTTAAAGGAAGTATCCACCAAGAGGACATCTCAATATTGAACATCTATGCCCCAAATACAAAGGCACCTACATTTATAAAAGAAACGCTTCTAAAACTTAAATCGCACATCGATCCAAACACTTTAATAGTGGGAGACTTCAACACCCCACACACAACTGTGGACAGATCATCAAGACAGAAGCCAAACAGAGAAATAATGAGTCTAACAGAGATCATGAAACAAATGGACCTAACAGATATCTACAGAACTTTTCACCCAAACACAAAAGAATACACTTTCTTCTCAGCACCTCATGGAACCTTCTCCAAAATCGACCATATAGTTGGACACAAAGATAGCCTCAACAGATACAAGAAAACTGAAATAACCCCTTGTATCTTATCAGACCACCATGGAATAAAGCTGGACTTCAATAGCAAAAGAATCAACAGAAAGTCTACACACACATGGAAATTGAACAACTCTTTACTAGAGGACCACTGGGTCAGGGAAGAAATAAAGAAGGAAATCAAAGACTTCTTAAAATCCAACGAAAATGAAGATACAACATACCCAAAACTATGGGACACAATGAAAGCTTTGCTACAAGGAAAGTTCATAGCACTAAGTGCCTTCAAAAAGAAAATTGTGACAGCTCATATTAGCGAATTCACAGCTAAACTGGGTTAATTGGAAAAAAAAGAAACAAACACTCCCAAGAGGAGCAGAAGGCAGGAGATCATCAAACTTAGGGCTAAAATTAACAACTTAGAAACAAAAAGAACTATACAAAGAATCAATGAACCCAAGAGTTGGTTCTTTGAGAAAATCTGCAAAATCGACAGACCCTTAGCAAAATTAACTAAAAGACAGAGGGAGAAAACCCAAATGAACAAAATCAGAAATGAAAAGGGAGAAATAACAACAGACATTGAGGAAATCCAGAGAATATTTGGATCCTACTTTAAAAATATATACTCCACCAAATTTGAACACTTAGGTGAAATGGACAATTTTGTTGATAGATTCAACCTACCAAAGCTAAATCAAGATCAGATAAACAGATTAAACAGCCCTATAATCCCTAAAGAAATAGAAACAGTCATTAAAATCTCCCAACCAAAAAAAGCCCAGGGCCAGATGGCTTTACCACGGAATTCGACCGGACCTTCAAAGAGGAGCTAACACCAATACTTTTCAAACTCTTTCACAAAATAGAATCTGAAATAACATTGCCAAACTCATTCAATGAGGCCACACTCACCCTGATTCTTAAACCACACAAATATTCAACAGAGAAAGAGAACTTCAGACCAATCTCCCTCATGAACATAGATGCAAAAATACTTAATAAAATACTAGCAAACCGAATTCAAGAACACATCAAAAGTATCATACACCATGATCAAGTAGGCTTCATCCCAGGAATGCAGGGATGGTTCAATATACGAATGTCTATCAACGTCATTCATCATATAAACAAGATGAAAGAAAAAAACCACATGGTAATCTCGCTAGATGCAGAAAAAACATTTGACAAAATCCAACACCCCTTCATGCTAAAAGTTCTGGAGAGAATGGGCATACAAGGGCCGTACCTAGAAATAATAAAGGCAATATACAGCAGGCCAGTGGCCAACATCAAATTAAATGGAGAGAAACTTGAAATATTTCCTCTAAACTCAGGGACAAGACAAGGATGTCCACTTTCACCATATCTCTTCAATATAGTAATTGAACTTCTTGCTAGAGCAATAAGACAACTAAGGGACATCAAGGGGATAAACATTGGAAACTAAGAAGTCAAATTATCCCTATTTGCAGATGATATGATAGTATAAATAAGCGACCCCAAAAATTCCACTAGAGAACTCTTACAGCTGATAAACATGTTCAGCAAAGTGGCTGGATACAAAATTAATTCAAAAAAATCAGAAGCCCTTCTTTATACAACAAACAAATGGGCTGAGAAAGAAATAAGGGAAACAACCCCCTTCACAATAGCCACAAACAACATAAAATACCTGGGAGTAACTCTCACCAAGCAAGTAAAGGACCTGTACAATAAGAACTTCAAGCCCTTGAAGAAAGAAATGTAAGAGGCCTTTAGAAGATGGAAAGATCTCCCTTGCTCATGGATAGGTAGGATCAACATAATAAAAATGGCCATCGTACTAAAAGCAATATATAGATTCAATGCAATTCCTATCAAAATACCAACAAAATTTTTTATAGACTTGGAAAGAGCTAGTCTCAATTTCATATGGAACAGCAAAAAGCCCAGAATAGCTAAATCAATCCTGTACAATAAAAAAAAACATCTGGAGGTATTACCATCCCAGATTTCAAGCTCTACTACAGAGCAATAGTTGTAAAAACAGCATGATATTGGTATATAAACAGACCAGTAGATCAATGGAATTGAATTGAAGATCCAGAAATAGACCCACACATGTATGGCCACCTAATTTTTGACAAAGAAGCCAAAACGGCACAATGGAAGAAGGACAGCATCTTCAACAAATGGTGCTGGTCCAACTGGATGTCCACTTGTAAAAGAATGAAATTAGACCCATACTTATCACCTTGTACAAAACTTAAGTCCAAGTGGATCAAAGACCTTAACATAAGGCCGGTCACACTAAAGATACTAGAAGAAAAATTGGGAAAAACCATCAAACTCGTTGGCACAGGTGACAACTTCCTGAACAGAACACCAACAGCTCAGGACCTGAGATCAACAATCAATAAATGGGCCCTCATGAAACTGAAAAGCTTCTCTAAGGCAAAAGACACTGTCATTTGAACAAAACGGCAACCTACAGACTGGGAGAAAATATTCACCAACCCCACATCTGACAGAGGGCTAATATCAAAATCTACAAAGAACTCAAGAAATGAAATGCCAAGAAACCAAATAATCCAATCAAAAAATGGAGGACAGAGCTTAATAGAGAATTCACAAAGGAGGAATCCCTAATAGCTGAGAGACACTTGAAGAAATGCTCAACATCCTTAATCATCAGAGAAATGCAACTCAAGACGACTCTGAGATTCCATCTCACGCCTGTCAGAATGTCTAAGATCAAAAGCTCAAATGACAGCACATGGTGTGGAGAAAGGGGTACCCTACTCCATTGCTGGTGGGAGTGCAGGCTTGTGCAACCACTATGGAGGTCAGTCTGGTGATATCTTAGAAAACTTCGAATACTTTGTCTCAGGACCCAGCCATACCACTTCTGGGTATACACCCAAATGCCTCTTCACAGAATCATAAGGGAGTTTCCTCATCTATGTTTATAGCAGCCTTATTTGTAATAGCTAGAAACTGGAAACAACCCAGATGTCCCTCAACTGAAGAATGGGTTAAAAAACTGTGGTACATCTACACAATGGAATATTATTCAGCTATCAGGAACAATGAAATTATGCAATTTGCAGCCAAATGGATGGAACTAGAAAAGCTCATCCTGAGTGAGCTAACCCAGACTCAGAAGCATGCATATAGCATCTATTCACTTATAGTAAGGTTTTAGCTATATAATAGAAGGTATCAATACTACAACTAACACACCAAAGGGAACTTGGACATAAACTTTTATTTTTTATTTTTATTTATTTATTTATTTTTAATGTATTTTTAATATTTTTTTCTATTTTTAATTTTTTTCTGTTTGTCTGCTTATTTGTATGTTTGTTTTTCAGTTCTCTCTCCCGGGCAATGAGACACTTTTCACTGTTGGTACTGCCTCATAGACCCCCCAATGAATGAGGAGGCTCTTGGTCCTCATACGACCTCTCAACTGAGATGAGGGACTGTATATAAGGACACTCCACCCCAGAGAAATGGGATGGAAGGGTTATGAGGTAAAGAAAAAAAATGAAATTGAATGTTTCGGCCATTTACTACTAATTGCCATAAACTGTTTAGGATAATTAAGAAATACAAACTAATAGTTATGCAAGCCGATCATTTTGTTAGGTACTATGACAGCCTATTATACTTATTTTCTAAGCTAATCAGAAATAAAGCTGCTAAGAGACAAGCAACATCTGCTTATCCTAGTATAAAAGATAGATAGGGCCTCTTCAAAAACCTCAAGAGATCTGCAGAATATGGCATTCAAAGATGTTTCCGTAACTTTAGATTTTTTTATATCAAGACATATCAACTCCTGACAGCACCCCATATTCTACTCCAAGTAGAAGATGAGTATCGAAGAAACTCCAGTGGGAGATGATTGAGTTAGTTGCAAGCCTATCTCTTGGTAGGAAAAGCCCCTTGCTCCAACTGTAGACAGAATGCTATCGAAAAAGGACAAAACTTGGAAACAGGTAAGTTGACAGACTAGCTCTGCCAAGACAGGGTAGGCAAGTCCTTCATAACCCCCGCTCTACAATCAATGTCTGTCAGAGAAACGGTGCCAAACGACTGAAGATCGATGCTGTAATGTATGGAGAGAAAATGGGATCTGTCCAGGCAGCCACTGGCATGTCATTTCTTAGTTTTGGAAGCTGTGGGCCCTGTACTTCCTATAAAATCAGATATATTTGTCCCTCTCAGATCTCTGAGGATTTTGAAGAACAGATAGCTAGAGTCTCATAATTAAATTTTGAGTTGTTTAGGAGTCAAGAGAGTGTTATAGATCTAAAAAGATGCTTTTAAAATCGTGTTGCAAGTTAGTATGAATGTTGAGTTAGATATAGAACTTTAAACTCATGGAGATTGTTAGATTGTAGAATGTTAAAATCAGGTGCCAAATACATATGGACTGGACCTTGGGAATGTACGCTAAGGCATATAACCCTCATAACTGTCACCTGATTACCTCAGTTGTTTTGTATTGTATTTATTATTGTAAGAAAAAGAGCCATTTGTTGGACTGAAAGGGGAAACTGTAGAAGGAAATATGATATACATTAAACTTAAAAAAAAAGGGAAGAGGATGCAGGGTTGAGGGTGGGAGGGTGGGCCTGGAGGTGGGAATAGGGAGGGGACTACAATAGAGATGTAACTTGAAGAAATAAAAAATAAAGAAAAAAAAGGATAGAGTGTGGTTTTGAGAGGAGATGGGAGATGAGAAGGAACAGGGTACATGATATGAAATTCACAAAATAAAAAAAAAAAAGAAAAAGAAAATTGAGGCACTCCATTAACTAAGTAGGGACTTTGTCAAAATAAAAGAAGTAAAAGGAGAAGCCAGCTGGGAACTGGGCTTGCAGTCACCCATCTTCTGGCAGAACACTGATGTAAACTGATATGAATTACTATGTCCTTCTCACTATTTTTTAAATGAATTATCAGAAACTGTAAGGCAAAAAGAACCTTTCTTCTTCTAAGTTGTTTCTATCAGATATTTTTATCACATCAGTAAGAAAACTTATTTTAATAGAGTATCTTAAACTAAACAAAACTAACATTGAAAAAACATGAACATTGGTCTATAAAACCAAGAATAATATGTGTAGATATGCAGCCTGAGACCACTAGAGTGAATAGAGGTGAAGTGGATCTCATTGCTTCTGTTAGAATTCCAAGAATCTAGGAGATCTTGGCATTTGGGGGGAGGGGCAGAAAGGATCCCACATTTATAACTGACCTTATTTGCTTATTCTTCATGACAAGTTGAACTGTGCTATAGAAAAAAAGCACTGTTTTTATCTCAATAATAAATTTAAATGTGCTTGAAATACATTTTAAAAATTATTCCAGAGCTTAAATTTCTAAAATGTCCTTGTTTAATTATTGCTAGTAGCTAATTTAAGGAGTGACACTTTTTTTTTTTTCTTGAAAAAAGTCAATGGAGGGAAACAGGCACTACAGTCCAGTCTTTGGCTAAGGTTACTCTAGTCTTGTGGTGATGAAGCAAAAGAGCACCAGGATACGGATATGTCACCATTAATGATACATCCTGACAGTCAAATTCTTGGACTTGATCACTAGTCAGGCTCGAACTACACCTCCAATTCTAGATATTCCACACTTCCTTTATGAGATGTGAGGCAATTTATTCAACACTTCTCAGCAATAGTTTCCACCTGAATACATAATAATAAATTATTATTTAATAATTAGGTTAATAATAAAATGAAAGCATCTGTGTCATGCAGAAATGCTGATGGATATATAGAAAGTATTTAGCCAATGATAACTATATGTATTAAAGAATTGGTTTTTAATCTTACCAACATGTCTTTATTCTTGAGGAATAACTAAATAATATGCCTTATTTTTCAAAAATCTTCTGAGACATCTATTGCTCTTTTGTCTTGATTTTTTAAAACAGGATATTTAACCCATGTCCCATTTATGTTAGCCATACATTCTACCATTAACTAACATTCTTAGTACCTCATTCCATGTCTTCTCAATAGTGCTGACAGTCAAATTGCCTCATCTTCTCTGGCTAAAAGGGAATACTTGAGGACACACATGTACCAGAGTCATCTTCAGAAATTGGGGATAAAGCATAGTTAAATGAGGAGATGCAGGGTAGCTTGGGCTATGTAGCAAAAGTATTTCCAAAATCTCAAAAAAAAGGAAGGATTTGTGGGTGTGCTGGTTATCCCTTCCCTCCCCTAGAAGTCCTACCTAACTAGAAGGAGCCCCTTTTATTTTTCATATCTCCTGTTGGCAGGAGTCTCAGTTGCAGTCACCCCCATGTCCTTCCAGGAGCCTACTGTGTTGTTTGTCTCCAGTTTGTTTCAGAGATGAGACCTCTTTAATTTCCCATCTTATACCCAGACCATTTACCACCTGCACCCCCCATAGCTGATCCCCCACTCCTTTCCTTCCTTTTTTCCTCTCCTACCCAGTTCCCTCTCTTCATCTACTTCCACTGTCTATTCTATTTCTTCTGTGAGTGAGTCTCAAGTATTTTCTCCTGGGCCCTGTTTTCTTCTTAACGTCTTTGGATCTGTGAATTGTAGTATGGTTATCCTGTACTAAATGGCTAGAATCAGCTTATGAGTTTGGTTATTTGTTTTCCCAATTTTACCCCCTGCAGTACCTTCTGTACCAGGAAGTGGAGTTGCATCACTCAGGAATCTGAAAGAAATCCACTGGGGGTTTCACAAAATCACAAATGAAAGCTTTGGTCCCAGGCCCTTTGTATATCAGCTTGTGTTTGTTTTTAAGTTTTAATTTTTAAACATTTTGTGTGTCTGTGGTGTCTGAAGTGTGCGTGCGTGAGTGTATGTGTGCGTGCGTGCGTGCG
The DNA here is from genome assembly GCA_907164525.1 of Lophiomys imhausi. NCBI lineage: Eukaryota > Metazoa > Chordata > Mammalia > Rodentia > Muridae > Lophiomys > Lophiomys imhausi. Next base: position 2,338,151 of record CAJQZJ010032121.1, read on the forward strand.
TGCGTGCGTGCGTGTGTGTGTGTGTGTGTGTGTGTGTGTGTGAATTTGACTTTGCGGTCACAAGTACCGTAACACCCATGTCATGGTCTGAGGACAACTTGGATGTTGATCTTCATCTTCCACCTTGTTTGAGGCAGTTTCTTTCTCACTGGGCTGATTTGTAAGTCAGGCTAACCAGCCTGTAAACCTCTGGGGGTTCTTCTGTCTCCACTTCCCAACTTTCAATAGGAGCAAATGGGAGACTAAACATACACTTGTTGCACTGGGCTCTCCGTGGGTTCTAGGTATTTAAAGTCAGGTATTCATGTTCACATAGCAAGCACTCTACCAACTGAGCCATCTCAATAGACACAGCTTGTGATAGTTTTGTAAGAATTCATAAAATTAGATTCTTGAGAGATTATTGTTCATATAGAGTGGTGGCCTCCAAGGTTCTAGGTGGGTTGCTTGTATGAAATTCCAGAACTCTGTAACCTTCCACAAGGTGATGTTTTTAGAAAGGATGACATATAAGTTTTTGTTCAGTGAGAAAAATTATTTGACTCTGTTAAAAAGTTCTAGAAATGTTAATGGTATGTTTTATTAACACGATGGATGCAGTCTTTGGAAATATGTCTTTGGTACTCTATTTACTGTGTATCATAAATTCATTTTAGTATGAAATCAGATTCAAATTAACTTCATTATCTTCTGTTTGAGAAACAATAACACTTTTATGTCCTGGGATAGTTTAATGAAATCAAATGATTCCAATTTAATTTGTTGATTAGAGTTCTCCAAATGAGCATCTTTCTTTGCAACTTCCCTGCTGCCCCTTTTGGTGCCTGTGATTTTCTTTGACTATAATGTCATCATATCCATAGCTATGTTTGCCTACTCAAGCAAATTTGACAGAATACCAATCATATCTGTCAGTTTTTTACTTTCAAATATCTTTTATTATTTTTAAAATATTTATTTTTTGTATTCATCTGTGTATATGTGTGTGTGTTAATGCATGCACATGTGCATTTGTGTGTGTGTCTGTGTGTGTATATGTGTATGTGTCTTTCTCTCTCTCTCTCTCTGTGTGTGTGTGTGTGTGTGTGTGTGTGTGTATAGATATATTATTTGTATCTGAGTGCAGATAGCATGTTCTACAGAGTGCATGTGAAAGTTAGAGTACAACATTTTAGAGTTCTTTCTCTCTGTCCATCCTGGGTTCTGAAAATATAACTCAAGTCACTAGTGTTGCATGGCTAATGCTCTTATGTACTGAACCATTTTGTCAGTTCTAAAGCATTTAAAAATCATTATTAGGAAGTGTTGAACCTCTGGTATACTTGAATATGCTGTTCCTAAGGCTTTGCTCACAAAATCCTTTAGACTGGAAGGAGAGGTCAATTAGTAATTGTTCGCTGGCAAGAATGAGGACCCAAATCTGAACCCTGGAACCTACAAACAAACATACAAACAAAACCAAGCATGGTGATGCATGCTTCTAATCCCAGCCCTGGGAAGGCAGACAGAGAGAGGCAAATCCTTGGGATTCACTGACTGGACAGTTAGCTTAATTGATTAGTCCCAGATCAGTGAAAGATGCTGTCTCAAAAACCAAGGTGAAGGACTTCCAAGAAAGGACATCTATGATCGATCTCTGCCCTCCACATGTATAAACACACATGTGGACATGCACCTATATACGTACGAATAAGCACAGATACAAGCACCTGTTCAATACACCATATGCATCTGTGTGGGTTTGTGTGAATCTGAGAATGTGCACACATGTACCATAGGGCCCATGTGGAAGCCAGTGGAGAAATTGGATGCTGATCTTCATCACATACACAAACATCGACGCCCCAATTTAGCTTCAAAAACTCACTAAGAAAGGCTTGCAAACATGGTTTAGTTGTTTAAATTTCTTTACAGAAGCATGAAGACCCAGGTTCAATGTCAAGCATCTATGTAAAATCCAGGCAGGGTGAGTATTTCAGTATCCCCAGTGCTAGGCATATGGAAATAGGTCATCTCTTTTCCCAAAATGTTGAGCTCTCAGCACAGGAAGAGACTATATCTTCAAAACACAGTGCTGGGAGCAATCAAGGAAGATACTCATTGTCAATGTCTGGTCTCCCGATGTAAACACATGTGCTGTCCCCCACATGTTCATACACACACACACACACACATATACATACAAAGACTGAAGTCACTGTTTAGAGTTTCATGTGAATTTTGGCTTTATCTATCTAATGAAAAGTTGAAAATCTTGAATTTTTTCTTTAAGTAAACCCATCATATGCTATTATTAACAACACTGCTCTGTGAAAATCAAACTATGATATTCTAAAAACAAAACAAAACAAAACAAAATACCAGTGTTTTAAATTTTACAGCTCTCTTAAATGGCTGCATTGGAAGACAGCTGGATTCTGATCTGTCCTGTGGGGGATCTGCTGTAATACGTTGTTTTGACTTAAGTGTGTGAAGAGAGTCTGACCTTGCCAACACATCAGTAGCAAGACAAGGAAAATGAGTATTTTAATATCTTATTTGTAGACAATTCTGGATAATCTTTGAGAGTATAATGGAATTGGGCAAATGGCAGCCGTTTAAATCTTAGTTGCAATGCAAAATATAAAGTTTCATTAATGAACTTTTGCTTCTCTCACTCTTGAATTTCCTCTAATCTCTCTCAAATCTTTAATTGGCAGTAAAAAAAATCCTTTTATTGTTTTTTATTTTGTGAATTTCACATCATGCACCCTGTTCCCACTCATCTCGCACCTCCCCTCAGACCCATCCTCCATCTTTGCAAACTTTCCCAACAGGAAAAAAAAAAAATCTCATTGAGGAAAATGTAGTGTGTCACTGTGTCGCACAATATTCTCTTTTGTCCACACTTTTTTTGTTTTCAAATGTTCATTATAATGATTACTTTGTCTGGTACAAGACTTCTGGCTTCTGCTACTTTGTCAATACTGGAACATCACTGGGGCTCCTCTCAGATATTCTGTTGTTGCCTTGTATCATGGAGATCCTGTAGTTTTGGGTCTGTAAAACTGGCCTCTTCATGTATACCAGCAGTTAATCCATGGGGTAGATGTTGGGGTAGGCCAATTCAAAGCTAAGGTTCTGGGCCTACATCCTCCACTTCCAGGGAGAGCTCTACTGTGGTACCCAGGTAAGATGCCGAGTTTGCTCTTCTATGTGCTATAGCAGTTAAAGGGCTGGGTCAACTCTCCTGCTTTCATGACCCCATCAGGGCCAACTCTCCAGCCTGCTACCTGAAATAAGGGCAAAAGATAGTGGTGGGGATCTCTCTTTTGCCAATGCCACCACTCAGTATATAAGAATCAGGATCAGCTCTCCTGGGCTCACACCCTCAGGGCTGGTTCATTTCCAACCCCCACATCCAGGGCTAGCTCTGCTGTGCTGCTAAGATGAAGTGCAGGCCTGCTCTCCTGAGTGCTGCAGCATGTGAGGGGCAGGGACAGATCTCCTGCTCCTATGACTCCATGGAGTCAGAATTCCTGTCTGCCACTGGTGGTAAAGTCAAAAGAGAAGGGAGGGGATCTTTCTCTTGTCAACACCACCCCAAAGCAGCCAAAAGATAAGTCTGGCTCTCCCACAATGCCCACATCCAGGGTCAGCTGTATTGTGCTGTCCAGGTGAGGTATGGCTCTCCTAGGTTCTGCAGCTGGTGAAGCTCAGGGCCAGCTCTCCTGTTCTCATTACCCTAGGTTGAGGTCTCTCACCTGCTATGGGTGATGAGGGGTGAGGGAGAGGAAGATATTTTCCCTGATCCATGCCATCACAGGGAGACGAGTGATAGGCCAGCTCTCCCAAGCTCCCATCCTTGGGTCCAGCTCACTTGCAACTCCCAAAATGTGCAGGACCTGTTTTCTCGAGTACTGCAGCTGGCTAGGGGCATGGTCAGCTCTCCTGCTCTCATGCCTCTAGGGCTAGTTCTCCCATGATGCCCAGGTGGGGTAGTGGACCAATTCTGCCAAGCCCTCAGACATCAGCATGTTCCCAGATGGAAGCCCAGATCAGGCATGTCTACCTAGCTTTTGGTGGTAACAGACCCCTGCTGCTGCAGTACCATGGACCCAGCTATGGTCCCTGTTGGTAACAGAGACCAGGATCCCACTATGGTCCTAGGTGGCATCACCAGCTACTCATATCAAGTTGTTCCTCACTACCCTTAAGTCGTCAGTTAAGTCTCTCTTTGTATATCTACATCCTTCTGTTTATCTTTCTCTTCCATTTCTCTACCACTTACTTGATCATCTTAGTGGTGTCTGGGGTGTCTGAGTGCCTGTGCTTGTCTCAGGAGTGATCTCAGGAGTGCTATGCCCCACTTGTGCATTACACATGATGGAGACTAGCAAGGATCATCTCCAGTATTGTCTGACCCCCAGGCCTTCTTGGCACCAGACTGGTGTTCATCTCAGGCTAGCTCTCTGTCAAGACCCCGTGGTACTAGTCTGGTGGTTGTCTCAGGCTCACTCCTTGCCCAGCTCTCCAGAGTGTCTATCTGCTGGAGTTTGTGGTGCTAGGCAGGATTTTTCTAGTCTCTGACTGTTTCCTATCCTGGGAGCCCATTTGGTGCTTGCCTGGTACTTGCCTGGTGTTGGACTGGTGGTTGTTACAGACTAACTCACTGTCTGGGCCCTCTAGCCTGAACTGATGACAGTCTCAGGCTTATTTTTTTTTTCAGGGAATGTTAGGTTACTTATTCATTCAGATGCTCATAGGTCATAACACAGAATGTAGACATAGCCTCTCTCCTCTCTGATACCTACTGATGCACATATGACACACCAGCCACACCTGCGATGCTTGTAGGGTGAGGATGAATGGACTTTTTAAAAGCATTTATTTATTAATTCAAGTTACATCTCTATCACAGCCCCCTCCCTTCTCCCCTCCCAGTTCCACCCTCCCACCCTCTGCACCCTCTCCCATCTGTCCTTCTCCCCCAGTGTGGGGGGTCCTCCATATATCAGTCCCCTCAGTTCATCAGTCACATGAGGGCTAAGAGCTTCCTCTTGCTTGGGGGCCCGACAGGGCAGCTCAGTTAAGGTAAAGTGTCCCACTAAAAGGTAACAAAGTCCATGACTGAGACTGCCCCCATCCACTTGCTAAAAGATCTGTATGATGACAAAGTTGCCTATCATCTATATTAGAATGGGAGTGCTAGATCTAGTCTAAGCTTTTTTATTTTTCCTTTTATTTTTTTTGGGGGGGTTAGTGTTTCAGTCTCTATAAGCTTCTAGGGGCCTAGATTAGTTGGTACTGCTGATCTTCATGTGTTGATCTTGACCCCTCTGGGTCTCTCAATTCCTTCTTCCTCTCTTATGTAGGGTTCCCAGAGTTCCACCTAATGTTTGACTGTGTGTCTCAGCCTTTGCTTTATCCTGCTGCTGTGTGGAACTTCTCATAGGATAGTTAGGCTAGATTGCTGTTCCTTTGGGTCTGTGGGTTGTAGGATTGGTATCCTGTACTGTATGCCTAGAATCCAGTTCCAAGTGAATAGATGCCATGTGCATCTTTCTGGGTCTGGGGTAGCTCACTCAGGATGAGTTTTTCTAGTTCCATCCACTTGTTTCCAAATTACATGATTTCGTTGTTTCTGACAACTGAGTAGTATTCCATTGTGTAATGTACCACAGGTTTTTTTTTTTTTTTTTTTTTTTTTGTCCCTTTTTTTGGTTGAAGAGCATCTGGGTAGTTTCCAGTTTCTAGCTATTACAAATAAAGCTGCTATGAACATGGCTGAGCCAATGTCCTTGCAGTTTGGTGAAGAATCATTTAGATGTATGCCCAGGAGTGATATAGCTGGGTCTTGAGGTCGACCCAGTACAACAATTTCCAGTTTTCTGAGATATCGTCAGATTGATTTTCAAAGTGGTTGTACAAGTTTGAACTTCCACTAGCAATGGAGGAGAGTTCCCATTTCTCCTCATCTTTGCCAGCATGTGCTATTACTTGAGTTTTTTTATCTTAGCCGATCTGACGGGTGTGAGATGGAATCTCAGAGTCCTTTTGAGTTGCATTTCCCTGATGACTAAAGATGTTGAACATTTCTTCAAGTGTCTCTCAACCTTTAGAGAAGGAAAATAATTTCAAAACCAGTCAAAAGAATCAGAGATATATCCCCTGCCACTGTTAGAACTCTCACAAAACACCAAGCTAATAACCATAACATATATGCAGAGGACCTGGTACAGACCCAGGCAGGCCCCATGCTTGTGACCAGTTTCTGTGAGCCCATGTGAGCCCAGCTTAGTTAATTTGGTGGGTCATGTTCTCTTGGTGTCCTTCATTCCCTCTGATTCCTACAGTCTTTTCTCCCCTTCTTCCAAGGGGTTCCCTGATCTATGAAGAAAAGGACCTGATGTAGACCCCCAACTTAGAATCAGTCTCTGCATAATGTCTGGCTGTGGCCCTCTGTACCTGATCCCGTCTGGTGCAGGGAGAGGCCTCTCTGATGATTACCGGATAAGGCACTGATCTATGAGTATAGCAGAATATCATTAGGAATTGTTTCATTGATTATTGATTTTTAGGCTAGTTGTGTTTAGTTATACCTTAGGTCTCTGACCTATCCAGTCTCCACTCCCTGGCCATCTAAGCAGTGTCAGGCAAAGACGCCCCCTCAGGGAATGCACCTCAAGTTAAATCAGACATTGGTTGGCCACTCTCACAAGTTCTGCACCATCATTGCCCCAGCACATCTTACAGGCAGGACAGGTTGTAGGTGGGTTTTTTTTTTTAGATATGTTGATATCCAGGTATCTCTTTTGATAGCCTGAAGAATACCTTCTCATGCCAAAGACACTAAACTGTATGACTAAGGGCTCGAGGTCTGCACCAGTTCAACCTCTCTATGTTCACTGAGCTGAGTGGAAGTTGTCATTGGTAATGGGGTCTCACTGTAGGTTTTTAGAGAACAGCCCTATGTCCTAGCATCTGCCTGGGTTGTTTAAAGATCTTCATAGGACTGCTGTAGCCAACAACTCAACCAAATGTATCTCAATCCTAGCACTGGAAATCTTGCCTGGTTACAAAAGATTGCCAGTTCAGACTCTGTATCCTCCATTACTAGCAGTCCTCTCTAGGGTTGCCCTCATAGATTCCAGGAAGTTTCACTGCACTAGGCTTCCACACCACCCGTAAATGGCTCCCAATTCTAGTTTTTGGAGATTCATCCAGATGCACACACACACACACACACACACACACACACACACACACACACACGAATATATATATATTAGCACAATTTCTGAGAAATATAGACTCAGAGATATATACTCACATTTGGGCATCAGGCATCTGATTCTTTGGAAATGCTCTAAAGAAGACAGAGAAAGGTAGCAAGGCTCATTTTTGATGTTCTTTTTTTGTTGTTGTTTTTGGTTTTGTGTTTTTTTTGTTTTTTGTTTTTGTTTTTGTTTTTTTATGAGGCCTCCCACACTCAAGCCTAGGTTAGTTTTCTCAGTTGGTCTTCTTGTGTAGTTCTTGTCCCCTCTGTATCTTTCTATCCTTCCCCCCATTCTTCCACAAGACACCCCACACTCCATATAATGTTTGGCAGTGACTTTCAGTCTCTTTTTGGATCCTCTGCTGCATGTTAGTTCTCAGAGGACAGTTATGATATTCTCCCATCTGTAAGCACAGCAGAGTATCATTAAGTGATAGGGGTTGGGTCTCTCCCTTGGGGTAGGTCTCAAATAGGGCGTGTCATTGGTTGGACATACCTTCAATTTCTGATATAGCTTTATCCCTGCACATCTTCTATACAGGGTAAATTTTGGGTTGAAGATTTTGATAGTGGGTTGGTGATTCCCTCCCTCCCCTAGAAGTCCTACCTACCTAGACAGAAGCTACTTCAGTCTTCATATCCCCTGCTGCTAAGAGTTTCAGTTACAATCATCCCCATATCCTCCCAGGGGCCTACCCTGTTGCTGGTCTCCAGCTTGTTTCAGAGATGCCATCCCCCTCAGTTTCCCATCTTTCTACCAGCCCTCTCACTTCCTGTCCCTGCTATCCTCACAACTGATTCCCACCCTCTTTCCCTTTTCTCTCCCTCTACTACCCAGTTCCCTGTCTTCTGCTACTTCTACCGTTTATTCTGTTTCCCCTTTTGAGTGAGATTCAAGTAACCTACCTTGGGTGCTTTTAGCTACTTAGCTTCTTTGGGTCTGTGGATTAAGATTGTAGTATAGTTATCCTAAACTATATGGCTAGTACTTGCTCATGAGTTAATACGTACCATGTGTATCTTCCTCTGTCTTGGTTACCTCACTCAGGGAAATTCCAACCCAAGGAAGTTAATTACATCCAATAAAAAACAGGAAACAAATAACTCTATTGCAACAAAACCAAAAGAAGAGAAGTTCACTCACATACTACCATTACCAACATCAAGATATCAGGAACTGACAATCACTGTGCTTCTAAATATACTTAAGGATCTCATAGTTATGGATTTCTATTGATAAGAGGGCCTCGGGGTATAATAGAATTGCCCACAGTTTATGTTTCACATTAGTGTTTGCATTTAACAGCATAGCCTTCTAATTTGAGGGGCTTAAAATTACCACAGTCTTTGAAACATTAGTCCTATTTTAGGAATTTATTCTATAAAATCATTCAAAGACAAGTTCATAAATTTATGTATGAGGAAGAATTATTTCAATGTAACTCATAATCACAACAATTTGAAAATAACCTAAATGTTCCAATACCAGTAAAAGTTTTAGGTAGTTTATTGTAAATGGTATCATGAGATTTTTTATTGAAAAAATTTATTTTGTGAATTTCAAATCATGCACCCTATTCCCTCCCATTTCCCACCTCCCCCCAGACCCATCCTCCACCCTTGCAATCTGTCACAGCATAAAAAGTAACAGCTCATTGTGGAAGCTGCAGTGTATCTCAGTATGTCCCACAATACTCCCTTTTGTCCACACAATCTGCTTACAAATGTTCATTGTAATGACTCCTTGGTCTGGTACAAGGCCCCTAGAGTAGGAGCACTGTCTCTGCCCCTTACATGCTGCAGTACTTAGGAGAATGGACCCTGCACCCTGCCAGGATAGCAGACTACAGCTTGTCCTGGATATGGGGTTGTAGGTGAGCCAGCCCCGAGGGAATGAGTGTGGGAGAGTCAGTCCTGCCTTTGGTCTGCTATGTGTTGGTGTAGACTAGGGAGAGATGCCCTCCCCTCCATTTTGCCCTCACTACCATTGGCTGACAGGAGATCTGGCCCAGATGAGGTCACAAGAGCAGGAGAGCTGTCCCTGCCCCTCACATGCTGCAGCACTCAGGAGAGCAGACCTGGCACCTTTCCATAGTAGAACTAGCTATGCAAGTGGTGGTTGCAGGTCCAGAACCAGGGCTTTGATTTGGCCCACCCCAACATCTACCCCATGGATGAACTGCTGGAGTGCTAGGAGAGGTCAGTTCCACAAACCCGGACTTTAGGATCTCCGAGAAACAAGACAGTTATGGCATATCTGAGAAGAGTTCCAGTACTGATGGAGTAGTGGAAACCAAGGGCCTTGTATCATGAGATGTTTTACAGGCATTAAAAGAAATGTTTTCACAAGCTGTCGGAATTCTCCTGGTGTATATGATCTGATATGCATATGGATATTGAAGAGCATATTTAAAGTAACCATTGTTCTGGAAAACATATGCATGAGTATGAGAAAGGGAAAGGACACACGATTTCACTCTGCACACCTCAGAAATGATTTGAGTTCTTATTTTGTCTGCCAATGGCCTCTCTATTTTCATTATGAATACTTGATATACTAATATTAGATGAATAGATGTGAATAAAATAATAAAGGGAAATGCTTTTAAAATAGAGAGGCATTCGCCTGGATACTATGATTGAGAGATCAAAAGCAATCAACAGATTTTAAATATTTGACACATTAGCCTGCTTTTCACTTACTGCTTTCTGTCACTCATGGCAGGTTTCAGCTTTAAGATCTTTTTCCTTCTGTCAGAATGCATTGTAGTAGAGATTTTAAAGAAAAACACGTGTAGTCTGCTTTTGTTTGTAATTCTGTGTCTCTTTCTGTCTGCTGGATAGGACTTTGTCATATTTCTGAACTTGCAGACTCCAACAGATTCTCTGATTGTGTACTAGTCAAGAGACAAGCCCTAGAGCTCAGAGTGAAGAGATTCATCAAGCCCATTAGTGCTGCTGCTGCAGTTTGAGATCCCTGGGGGAACCTGAGTATAACCCATAGGCTGGACTAAAGCTTCTAGGGACAGTTAATTGTGTTGAGTTGTTTTGGTTCAGTCCCCTGCCCTCCCTATTTGCACACTCACCTTTTTCCCGGAGAAGGAGCTGTTCTCCACCATCATCTAAATAACAAATAGAAGGTCATGTGCTCAATTGATTGGTAAGAATTCTTTGACTGTTTCCTTTCTCTAAATATCCAGAGGTTAGATGAAGACTGCCCTTATTCTTCTATAGTTTACTTTTTCATCTGTGCCCTGCCTGATTCTCTGTGAACACACTTATTCCCCCCTTTTTTCTTGTTCTTCCTTCCTTTCTTCCTCTAACATTTTCCTTTTCCTTGCTGGACCTGTGTAGAAATAATTAAATTACATTGGGCACCATTTGCAGAAATAATTAATTAAATTGTTTAACAGCATTTATATTATCGTTAATTGATTGACAGTGTTAATCCTTAACTTGCCATTATAAATGAACATACAGACACCACATGGATTTTAACAAGCCTTGGCCTGAATTGAGCAATCTTGGCTCATCTAAGCTAGCTCTTAATTCTTTTTTTTTAATGTTTATTTATTACTTCAAGTTACATCTCCATCACAGCCCTCTCCCTCCACCCCTCCCAGCCCCACCCTCACACCCTCTCACCCTTCCCTCAGAATGCATAATTCTTTTTTTTTTCTGTCCAACAAATGGTTCTTTCTCTTATAACAATAAATACAGTACAAAACAACTGAAATAAATAGGCCACAATTCTGAGAGTTATATGGCTTAGCATACATTCTCAATGTCCAGTCCATATGTATTTGGCCCCTGACTTTAACATTCTACTATGTAACTATCTTCATGAGTTTAAAGTTCTCTATCTAACTCAGCTTTCATACTAACTTGCAACACAATTTTAAAAGTATCTTCTTAGATCTATACCACTCTCTCGACTCCTAAACAACTCAAAATTTAATTATGAGACTCTAGCTATCTGTTCTTCAACCACCTCAGAGACCTGAGAGGGATAAATATATCTGATTTTATAGGAAGTACAGAGCCTGCAGCTTCCCAAACTAAGAAATGACATACCCGTGGCTGCTTCGACAGTTCCTATTTTCTCTCCATACATTACAGCATCAATCTTCAGCTGTTTGGCCCCGTTTCTCTGACAGACATTGATTGTAGAGCAGGAATTATAAAGGACTTACCTACCCTGTCTTGGAAGAGCTAGGCTGTCGACTTACCTGCTTCCAAGTTTTGTCCTTTTTGTACAGCAGTCTGTCTACAGTTGAAGCAAGGGTTTTTTTTTTTTTTTTTTTTTTTTTTGCCAAGAGATAGGCTTGCCACTAATTCAACCATCTCACACTGGAGATTCTTTGATGCTCATCTTCTACTTGGAGTGGAATAGGGGATGCTGTCAGGAGCTGGCATGTCTCGATATAAAAAAATTCTATTACCCAAATATGACCCCATATATACCTATGTCCCCTTGGACTGCTATTCTCCAAGCTATGCCAATGTTCCTGGCCATGTGGAATGAGGTTCTTTTTTCTAACCTGTGGTGTGTGTTCTCCTTCTTCCTGCTCCTGGCTGGAATGAATTAATCCTCTGTGTAAAATGCAGGGTTACCGTTCTAATCTCTAATCTTCCTATACTCTTTCTGTGCAGCTAATTGGCTATGAGCAACTTTTATTAACCAATCAAGAGAATTCCTCAGAAGGGGCAGTAACCAGATTTCATTATTCAACCTATCAGAAGCAATGATATTAGACCTTCCCTCAACAGACCTGGGTTCTTAATTGTGTTACTATCTTTTGTGGATAGCTGGAAAACTCAGTGCCTGAAGTTGCCTCATGCAGACACAGGAAACAGATATCTCTTGGGCTTAAATTAATCAATTTCTTCCAAAATATGTCTCTAAAGAACAAGGATGAAAATTAATACAATAGCTGAGAGCACTCACAGAGATCATAACAGCATTCCATTCAAAACATGACTTCTATAATTCTTCACCTCCTAATCAAATTGTAATCAATGTTGCTTTAAGGTGCATAAGCAGAATTTGTAATTAATATTGCAGCTATGCATATTTTTGATAATGCTGAGGCTTATGTTTTTTAAAAAAATCTGTAAGAAAATACATGGATCAAGAAATGAAGCACATATAGTTGTTAACCTCTCAGTTTATTACCACATTTGTAAACAAATATGTAAATAAGATCTCATATGTATACACACCTAGCTACAGAGAGACACATACAAGATAATAAATATATGACAAGAAAGAAACACATTCTCAAATTCGAAATAATAGTTACTGTTCTATTGATTTATACTTATGACATATATATATATATATATATATATATATATATATATATATATATATGTAGAAACTTTTGCAGACTTTTCCCATTCAAGTATATAGGCTAGGCTATTTGTTTGATGATTGTCATGGTGGCATATATCTTCTTTGGAGATACATACATTCATACATATATACATATGCATACACATATATACATACATGCCTATACATATATCAGATAGTTTTAACTATTCTTCTTAACTGTGATAAATTAAATAATTACATACTTTAGTGAAGGAGAAATTCAAGAGATTTCCAATCAGGTATATTCAGAAAGATTTCATTTCTTAAAGATACTACATACAAGAATCATAGGACATGGAGAAATCAAAATGGTATCGAACTGGAGGCTTCATCCCTATTGGCTCGGCTTCTTAGTGATAGAGGTCTCTAGGTATGCTACAGAGGGAGGACAGCAACTAATAGTCTTACCCAGCTTTGACCCCTGTGTGCTATAATGATTAGCATGGCAAGATACACTCACTGGTGCAGTCAACAGTGGCATTAATGTTATGGAGTAACTAACCATTTTATGGTTGGATTTGAAGCTCAGTCCACAAGACAGAACTTAGGTCTGATAGTGTTAACTGGGACAAAACCTATGCTTGGATAAGTCATACGCCCTAGAGAAGAACCTATTACTCTTATTTTTGCTAAATTTACATCATAATCAACTGGCCCATGGGTTCATATCTTTATACACAGACATTACTCCATTTCTCAACTCTCATCATAGAAGTTGCTTCTTGTAGATGATGATTAGTACAAAGACCCAACAACTGATCAATAAAGTTGAAGAATGGATGGTGGATGGTCCCATGAATTCCCACCCCTATCTGAGGAGCAATTGACAATTGATGTATGTTAGGGTAGGGAGAGTCAGGTTTTTTTAGGGATGTAGCTCCGAGAGGACATCCAAGCTCCAGAAGACAGTCCCACATCTATGAACATACAGGAAGAGCTATGTGGAATTGGTGGCTTTAAAATAAAAGTGCATGGAATTTGGAGGGAAATATTGTGGTGGAGTTAAGGGAGGGATAAAAGAGAATTGAGCTTGGTTATAGCAAAATACATGTTGTAGGTATTAACTTCTCATACAATTTTAAAACTTTATAAAAAAGAAAATGATTCTGTTAAGTTAAAGTTGTGTAATTTGGAGTTGATAATATGATAATAGAACTGGAAAAAACTTTCTTGAAGCAAATAGAGAAATATGTTGTTTACTTTAAGTCTTCCTACCTAGAGAACTAGCGAGATGCTCAGTAGGTAAAATGATTGTTGTGCAGACGTCAACCTGAGTTAGATCCCCAACATGCCTGTAAAATTCTAGGAATTGTGAAACATGTCTATAACTCTAATGTTGGGTGGAAATGGTGGAAGAGACAGGCAGATCTCAGGGGCTTGCTGGCCAGCCAGTCTAGCTGAAATGTGATTTCTAGGTTCATTGGGGAAGTTTGTCTCAATAAATAAATAAACAAATGAAACAATGGATGAATAAATGCATTAATTAATTAATATAGAGCAATATAGTGGAAGACACCTCATCTTTTTAAATGTTTATTTATTATTTCAAGTTACATATCCATCACAGATCCCTCTAATCACCCCTCCCAGTCCCACCCTCTCACTCTGTCCCCCCTCTCCCACCTATCCTACTCCTCCGGAGTGGGGTGCACCTACATATCAGCTCCACTCAGTTCAGAAGTCATATGAGGGCTAAGAACTTCCTCTTGAACTGGGGGCCTACATGGCAGCTCCACTAGGGCAAAGTGTCCCAATAATCGGTAACAAAGTCTATGTTCCTGTTCCTTTTGGTACATTTTTTGTAGGATAGTTATCCTACACCATATGGATAAAATCCAATTATAAGGGAGTAGATGCCATGTGCATCATTCTGAGTCTGGGTTAGCTCACTCAAGACAAGCTTTTCTAGTTTTATCCATTTGATTTCAAATTGCATGATTTCCTTGTTTGTGATAGCTGAGTATTATTCCATTATGCAAATGTACCACAGATTTTTATCCATTCATAGGTTGAGGGACATCTGGTTTGTTTCCAGTTTATAGGTATTATAAATAAGGTTGCTATGAACATACATGAGGTGATGTCCTTTTGGACTGGTGAGGAATCGTTTGGATGTATACCCAGAAGTGGTATGGCTGGGTCTTGAGGTAGAGTTGCTCCAAGTTTTCTAAGATATCGCCAGTCTGATTTTCATAGTGGTTGTACAAGTTTGCACTCCCACCACCAATGGAGGAGCATTCCCCTTTCTCCACAGCCTCACCAACACGTACTGTCATTTGAGTTTTTGATTGTACCCATTCTGACAGGTGTGAGATGGAATCTCAGAGGCGTCTTGAGTTGCATTTCTCTGATGATTAAGGATGTTGAGCATTTTTTTCAAGTGTCTCTCGGCCATTAAAGTTTCCTCCTTTGTGAATTCTTGGTTGAGCTCTTCCCCATGTTTTGGTTGGATTATTTGGTTTCTTGGTGTTTAATTTCTTCATTTCTTTATAAAATTACAGATATTAGGCCTCTGTCAGATGTGTGGTTGGTAAAGATCTTTCCCCAGTCTGTAGGTGGCCATTTTGTTCTAATGACAGTTTCCTTTGCCTTATAGAAACTTTTCAGTTTCATGAGGTCCCATTTATTGATTGTTGGTCTTAGAGCATGAGCTATTGGAAGACACCTCATTTTGACATCTGGCTTCTATATCCACACACACACACACACACACACACACACACACACACACACAAAATTAAAAGTTTTCTTGGATAAGATTTTCCTAAGAAAATAACTAAGTTATATTGGCAAAGGATGTCAGTCTGCCCTCTCTTTCCTTGTGATAACTGAAACTATTAACTGTCAATCCTAGAAACTGCCTCAACTTTCACCAAATTTCCACTTATCTCCTGCACTGTGGCCTTCATTGTAATTTAGATTTACTCCTTAGCAAACTACATTCTAACTGCCACTCTCATGGTAAACACTAGCAAGTTTGGTAAAGTAGCAATTGCATGTCCCATACTAAAGCTACTGGACCATGCAAGGTCTTCAATAGTTATCCGAGAAGGAGCAAATGATGCTTGATGTTTCCCATTGAACGAGTCAGCATTATCCTTTTGCTTTTAATCTGTAAAAACAACTAAATATAATTTCCCCAGATATTTACGTTCCTTGTTGTGTAAAATGAGTGTACATGGGATGATAAACATTTCTCTTGAAGACACAGTAACTTTACTTTATTAATAAGTGTTTACAGCCTGCCAGATAATGAGCTACCTATGCACAGGTAGGTTATCTTCTTCATTCCGCACAGTAATTCTGCAATATGCTACAGTGTTAATTTTATTTGTGGAAGAAAATGAGGCTCAGTGAAATATAATAATCTCTCAAAACTAACAATAAGAAATTATAAGATCTAATTCATCTATTGAGAAATTTCTGGACTTTAGCCCACATCATTATTCTTTCAGCTACCTTAGAGGTAGTCTTACCTGATTTTATAAGACCAAAAGCTAAACCAGATGTGATGGCTCATGTTTATAATTTCAGTACTTGTGAAGATGAGGCAAGAGGACTTCAGTAGCTGGACTCCAGGCTAGGAGACAGTGTGAGACCCTGTGTCAAAATAACAACACCTTAATTTATCAAGACAAGAATTTTTCCCATATAATCATTGATTGGCTTCACATTAATTACCTCACATGGTAAAGTTGATAAGATCTCAAGAGACAGTCTTCCCTGAAACACTAACCAAAAAAAAAAGAAGAAGAAGAAGAAGAAGAAGAAGAAGAAGAAGAAGAAGAAAACTTAGACTAGATCTAGACCACCCTATACAAATATAGATAATAGGCAACTTGGTCTTCATACAGATCTCTCAGCAAGTGTGGGGGGAGAAGGGGTGATGTAGGAGTTAGATAAATTAGATTTAGGAAATATATAGGAGTTTCTGATACTGTCTCTTAATTCGGGGCCTGAAGAGCATTATCAGCATGAAGTCAGCAAAAACAGGAAAGACTCAATAGACTGAAAAACAAGTTTGAAGTCAGGAAAAACAGGAAAGACTCAAGACTTGAAGAAACAAAGTATCTGGCCTGACATTGTTTTCAGCTGCTAAGTGGGCGGAGCCCAAATTAAGCTGAAACAGAGTTCCTCCTATTTGAGGACAGTGCATGGAGCCGAGAAGAGAAGAGGCCCCTGATGCTAGAGAGCTCCAAGAGTCCTGCTGAAAAAAGGGCTGGCCATTGATGGCCAGCTCTCTCCCTGAAGCAGAAAGAAGCCGGTGAGCAAAGAGCGCCTGAGCAAGACACCAAAAGGCCCAGGACTGGACCCTGTGGCTCAGCTTTTGCCTAGAGGGGTTTGATCTGTCCAAACAGTGGCCTAGGGGAAACTGTGCCTGGCTTTAAGGACTGAGGCAGAG